>OZ012637.1:15041264-15641264 GCA_963942525.1 Ptychoptera contaminata | reverse complement strand
ATAAGGACAGGATATACAATATTAGTTTAACATTGTTTTAAATTTTTTAATAAAGTACATGCGATGTAAACACAAGTTGAATATTACTTTTCCATAATAATGTGCTCGGTTTACCTAAGAGCAATGATTAATTACAACAATTATTGCTGTTACTACTGTTTCGAAATAATTGTATGAATTTTTTTTTGTGTTATTAAATTTAATTAAATAATTAAGATTTTACTAAGAACTTAAAATCATGCTTTACAATACAAATTAATATAAAAAAGATTTTTATTTCTTTTTGCAAAAACAATCTTTTCTTATATCTATAGAGAAAACGATAAGAACTTAATACCATCAATAAAAGAAAAGTCATTGACTACGAGTAGTAATTAAGATAAGAAAAATAAACAATTCTTTAACCTTCAAAATTTTTAATTAATAATAATCGCAATAGGCGCCAAACTGATGAAAAAGCGTAAATTTTAATGGATTATTATAATTTGTTTTTGTTAATAAATCAATTTTGTTTAAAATTTATTAAATTATTGGCAACCATTAAAATTTTCTTTTCTTTTGTCTTATGTTGATTTTTAGATCAGTTTATAGTATACCATCTTCGCTTTTCTGTTATGTTATTCATCATATTATTATAAATTATTCAAAATGTAAATAAGAACTTCAGTCTGAGACCACTGGTAACGTTATTATAATTTTTATTTTTTTTCAATTTTTTTTTATTTTTATTAAAATTTATCAACTATTATGATATAAAATGAACGATTTTGCTATAACTTCCGTATTTGGACCTAAATTTTTATGATAAAGAGATTTTTTATTACTTTTTTTATTTGATTTATTTTTTCTTTCTTTCAATAAAATTTTTTGTAAAGTATCGTGCTTATTCTATTTAAATAGAAAAGTAAATTAACTTAATACCGCATATTTAAGATTTATATATTTATTTAATAATTTTCATATAAAACGTTGATTATAATAAGCTACAAATTTTATCTGCATTTGTTACAAATTAGTATTAATTATGATTTAAAGAAAAACTAATAAATAATAAAATTAAATCCTAAAAAGCATATATATTTCTGAAAGACTATTAGTGGAAAAAAACTAGGTTAGGTTGATTTAAGAAAGGATTAAGAACTTTAATTCAATATCGATTAATATAGAATATGAAAGTGATAAAAATAGAATTGCAGTATAAAGTTTATAGTTTTATAATTCTTTCTAAAAGACGTTAAATTGTATAGATGATTTTTCTTTTCCGTGTCTTTTGCATTTAAGAATTTTATTAACTAAAAAAAGAAAAAAATATTGCAACATTGCAATCATTTGATCTGGAAATAAATCTTAATTCATTTATCGGTGTTTGACTTTCATAACTAGATTAATAAATAACCAGAATTTATTAGATTTAGAAAATAAAAAGAAATACATTTTATTTTTCTTAATTATTTATCTTATAACGTAACGATTGCATGATTGCTGTTGATAATGTCAAGGCCATTAAATACAGTTAATTTATGTATTTTAATTTTTATTTTTTGTCTTGTCGCTATTGTTGTTTTCAAATGACAGTTTACTTATATAAATAGTAAATAATTGTATATTTTATATATTATAAATACTATTATCGATTCTAATATTATTTGATTAAGATTAGTTAGAAACTGGCGTTTCTATGTTTTATTATAACTATTTTCATTACCATTTATAGTAATTTAACTTGAATAATTTTGGCGCGTCATGTACGCCATTCGATCGGCATATTTATCTTTTTGTTTTTGTTTTATTAACACTTATACTCATTATTGAATTTAATGTATTATTCTTTTCTATTTTGCGTTTCTATTATGCAAATAATATCTATTTTTGTTATAAAAAAATTAATAATTTATTTCGTTTTATAATAAATAATAGTTTAAAAATGTCTTGATATTTACTATTTGTCATATTTGGATGATCATTAAAAGCTCTAAGAGCTTTCTTGCCTTTTGTTTTAAAATTGATTTTTTTTTTGTTATTTTTTCGGTATTGTTGCAAATCTAAGCCAGCTGCAATTCATCACATTTGGCGGCATTGCGTCGTTTGTTAAATTTTGTTTTTTTGCTGCTGTAAAGTTGTTTTAAGTCGTTTTGACTTAGTATTTGATATATTTATATATAATAAGACCTTAAGTTGTGTTTTCTTAAAAAAAAATATAATAAACCGGACGACAGACAAAACGAAAAATTAGATGACGAACCAGCATATTTTTTTTGTTTTGTACTATGCAAAAAGTTGCAAAAACTTGTATAAAATATGTATTCTTATTATGTAAAATGCATTAGAAATGTTTTGATGTGCAAACAACAGTAAATATATAAAACATAATTCACAATTAGTTGTCCTATTAATTTAATGAAAAAATAAAATAAGTTGTGCTTTTATTATTTAGTTTTAGGTTGTTATATCACTTCATTTTCATAACATTTGTATCCATAGTTACTTATAAGAAATTTAAAGAAACAAAAGAAAACAATGCCCAAGCATGTGAAAGAATTTCTTAGAAAATGACACGTAATGTTGTTTTTCTTTTGTTTAAAAGTAAAATTATTTTATTAATATAATTTTTGAAAAAACAAAATAAAATAAATTAAATTAATTAATAAAATAGTACTGTTTTTTATTTTAATAAATTATTGTGAACAATACATTAATTAAGTTAATTTTATTACATTTCAATTCATTCATACATTCATGTTATAGTTGTAATTTTTTTCTACGTGCATTTTCTTTATTGTTTTGATGTTTTTACTATAATATTATATAATATATATTGTATATTTATAATTATATATTTAAAAAGTTATTTAAAATGTAAAATAAAAATTAAATTTAAATTAATAATAATAATTTTGATCGGACGAGAACCGGTGTTTTCAACATGGTATGGTCGTTGACGAAAAGTGATGCTTCGAAACAGTTATACATTCGTGTATTTTTCTACATATAAAAGAAAGGACATATAATCCTAAAATTAGTTAAAAAGGAGTCTTCACCGCGTGTCAGTTTCCAATAAGTAATCTTCCCATAAAAACAAATGAAACTTAAAAAAGATACCAACGGCACGCGGTATTCCCAAGCGGTCACCCATCTAAGTACTAACCGCGCCCAATGTTGCTTAACTTCGGTGATCGGACGAGAACCGGTGTTTTCAACATGGTATGGTCGTTGACGAAAATTGTTGCTTCGAAACAGATATACTCTCGTGTATTCTTCTGTTTTTCATACAAATTATTTGTACATAAAAGCGACATACAAAAGCAATTTACAAAAAAAAAGGACATATAATCCTAAAATTAGTTAAAAAGGAGTCTTCACCGCGTGTCAGTTTCCAATAAGTAATCTTCCCATAAAAACAAATGAAACTTAAAAAAGATACCAACGGCACGCGGTATTCCCAAGCGGTCACCCATCTAAGTACTAACCGCGCCCAATGTTGCTTAACTTCGGTGATCGGACGAGAACCGGTGTTTTCAACATGGTATGGTCGTTGACGAAAATTGTTGCTTCGAAACAGATATACTCTCGTGTATTCTTCTGTTTTTCATACAAATTATTTGTACATAAAAGCGACATACAAAAGCAATTTACAAAAAAAAAGGACATATAATCCTAAAATAAGTTAAAAAGGAGTCTTCACCGCGTGTCAGTTTCCAATAAGTAATCTTCCCATAAAAACAAATGAAACTTAAAAAAGATGCCAACGGCACGCGGTATTCCCAAGCGGTCACCCATCTAAGTACTAACCGCGCCCAATGTTGCTTAACTTCGGTGATCGGACGAGAACCGGTGTTTTCAACATGGTATGGTCGTTGACGAAAATTGTTGCTTCGAAACAGATATACTTTCGTGTATTCTTCTGTTTTTCTTATAAATTTTTTGTACATATAAACGACATATAAAAGCAATTTACAAAAACAATGGGCATGTAATCCTAAAATAAGTTAAAAAGGAGCCTTCACCGCGTGTCATTTTCCAATAAATAATCTTCCCATAAAAAAAATAGAAATAAAAAAAATGAAACTTAAAAAAGATGCCAACGGCACGCGGTATTCCCAAGCGGTCACCCATCTAAGTACTAACCGCGCCCAATGTTGCTTAACTTCGGTGATCGGACGAGAACCGGTGTTTTCAACATGGTATGGTCGTTGACGAAAATTGTTGCTTCGAAACAGATATACTCTCGTGTATTCTTCTGTTTTTCATACAAATTATTTGTACATAAAAGCGACATACAAAAGCAATTTACAAAAACAATGGGCATGTAATTCTAAAATAAGTTAAAAAGGAGCCTTCACCGCGTGTCATTTTCCAATAAATAATCTTCCCATAAAAAAAATAGAAATAAAAACAAATGAAACTTAAAAAAGATGCCAACGGCACGCGGTATTCCCAAGCGGTCAACCATCTAAGTACTAACCGCGCCCAATGTTGCTTTACTTCGGTGATCGGACGAGAACCGGTGTTTTCAACATGGTATGGTCGTTGACGAAAATTGTTGCTTCGAAACAGATATATTCTCGTGTATTCTTTTGTTTTTCATACAAATTATTTGTACATAAAAGCGACATACAAAAGCAATTTACAAAAAAAGTGGACTTATAATCCTAAAATAAGTTAAAAAGGAGTCTTCACCGCGTGTCAGTTTCCAATAAGTAATCTTCCCATAAAAACAAATGAAACTTAAAAAAGATGCCAACGGCACGCGGTATTCCCAAGCGGTCACCCATCTAAGTACTAACCGCGCCCAATGTTGCTTAACTTCGGTGATCGGACGAGAACCGGTGTTTTCAACATGGTATGGTCGTTGACGAAAATTGTTGCTTCGAAACAGATATACTCTCGTGTATTCTTCTGTTTTTCATACAAATTATTTGTACATAAAAGCGACATACAAAAGCAATTTACAAAAACAATGGGCATGTAATTCTAAAATAAGTTAAAAAGGAGCCTTCACCGCGTGTCATTTTCCAATAAATAATCTTCCCATAAAAAAAATAGAAATAAAAACAAATGAAACTTAAAAAAGATACCAACGGCACGCGGTATTCCCAAGCGGTCACCCATCTAAGTACTAACCGCGCCCAATGTTGCTTTACTTCGGTGATCGGACGAGAACCGGTGTTTTCAACATGGTATGGTCGTTGACGAAAATTGTTGCTTCGAAACAGATATACTTTCGTGTATTCTTCTGTTTTTCTTATAAATTTTTTGTACATATAAACGACATATAAAAGCAATTTACAAAAACAATGGGCATGTAATCCTAAAATAAGTTAAAAAGGAGCCTTCACCGCGTGTCATTTTCCAATAAATAATCTTCCCATAAAAAAAATAGAAATAAAAAAAATGAAACTTAAAAAAGATGCCAACGGCACGCGGTATTCCCAAGCGGTCACCCATCTAAGTACTAACCGCGCCCAATGTTGCTTAACTTCGGTGATCGGACGAGAACCGGTGTTTTCAACATGGTATGGTCGTTGACGAAAATTGTTGCTTCGAAACAGATATACTTTCGTGTATTCTTTTGTTTTTCATACAAATTATTTGTACATAAAAGCGACGTATAAAAACACTGATAGAAATAGAATAATGATTAAAAATAAAAAAAGAAATGTATAAAAGAGAAGTTAATTTTATTGATATAAAACAAAACAATATTAAATGTTAAGCATGACGAATGACGTTACTTAGCTGTTAGTTTTCGTGTTAAATTATATATGAATTAGGTTTTGAAATGGTAGTTATATAGCGAGATAATAATTTAATGACATTTCTATTACAAATCCATATGTATAACAAAAACTTTAAATTATAAATCAAATGGAAAACTATTAAAAACAAAAAGTAATTTAACTAAAGTGAAAAATCATTCATAGTAAAGTATGGTATGCTTTTAACTAAATAAACAATGGATATTTAATTGGTATATTACATGTATGATTTATTTATGTGTAAAAGTATTATGTAATTTCATGATTAAGTAATCGTTGACAAGCTGCTTTTTTTCTCGAGGTGTCAACGAATTTCACTCTTTAATTTTACTCATGTCTCAATTGTGTTAATTTTAATTTTCCTCATAGCATTCTCATTTTCACATATAATGTAAAATTGTGTAAAATAATATATTTGTGTCTTTTGTGTGTTAATTTCCTCTTCTGATCATAACTATTATTATTATTTTTAAGCATTAATAATTGTATTTATTTAATAAAAAAAAATGATAAAAAAATAAATAATTAAATGAAAGAAACATTAATCATTTATCAAAAATAAAATAAGAAACATGAAAAATTGTCAATCACTTACAAAAAAAAAGTTTTTGTTTGTTTAATGAGCTTAGACTGTTTACTTACCGCCCACAATTATGATTTATGCTTTTTTATTCGTTTTGTAAGATTATTAAATTCTTTCTTAAATTTCACTTTTTTTCTCTTCATAATACAAAAAACGAGGTTAAACTTGTTTGTTTATGTTATTTTCTCTGTTTTAGCTTAGATTTTTTTCTTATGTTATGTTATGTTATGTTGATTAATGTTTTCGAAAATATTTTTGCTTTTGTCTATGCAAAGATTTTTCTTCTTATTTTTTGCTTGAAATACAATATATTTCTGATGATTAAGTGGACTTAAATTTTTCGTTTTATAAATTGGTTTCGAAAGTGTTCAAATTTTGTCACAAATTTGTGCTAAATTTTGTTTTTTTTAGAGGGATTTGGTACTTTTTCTTTATTTTTCTTTTCGCACATTACAATAATTAAAGTAAAATTTTAGCAATATAAAGTTCCTTTCACTCAATATAAAAAAAGCATTTTCTTTTTTTATTTGCTTTATTACAGCTTGTGTAAATTCGCTTGAATGATGTTAACAACAAATCATTGAACTCATTCTAAGTATGTTCAATTAATTTTTTTTGTTTGCCTTTATGATTTTACTAATTAAACATTTAACGCCTTTTATTTGTGTAATTTATTTAAATATTTTTATTATCTAATTGAAAACTTAAAGCTTTTAATAGTTTTACTAATGCTATTAAAGCAAAAAAAAAGTTTAAAATTTTTTTGTTTTTGGGTTATACAACAACTTAAATTTGTTTCTACTTGTTATTATTAAACAGAAATAATTATTCGTTTACAAAATAAAAAAAAGGAAAAATTATTTGTGCTATCATTATCCATATGGGTATAAATAAATAATTTTAGACACACTAAACTATATTTACTTATTGATAAGAATCACAATATTATACACACAATAATAATAATTACGGTGCACTTTTGAAATGATTAACATTTATTTATTTTTATGTAATTTTAGCATGCGCGACATTATTTAAATAACTTTTTGTTTATTATGTGTCCAGTTTATTTTTGGATCAGATGTGTCTCAAAGATTATTATTCTTGTTTTTATTTTTAGTTCTTTTATTTATGTTTTAACGATAAAATATTAAAAAACTTTAATCAATATATGGTTAGCGTTTTTTATTTATGTATTTGTTTGTTTTCATTTATAAATTAATTGTTTTTTTATTTTAAATATATACATGTACCTGTTTCAATGTACTTTTAATAATAAAAGTCCAATAAAAGTTGAAACGCATGCGTGCGAATCTTAAATCATTATATGGTTTAGGTGTTATTTTCTTTTCTTATTATTATTATACGTTCATGTATATATTTTTTGAAGTAATTTTTTATAAAAACAACGAGCAAAAAATAAAAAAAGAAGAAATATTTATAAATAAAAAAACTAACAAATAAAATATGAAGAGAAAAAGTGTTAAAAGTTTAATTAACTTGTTTGTAATGTGTGAAACGAGATTTTTTTAAATTTATTTATTTATATATTATTTGTTTATTTTATTTTATTTTGTTTTTTTATTAAAGCTTTAAGTTTTAATTTGATTTTTAATTGAAATGGTTTTATTCGTTTGATTTCTTGTTGTTAATGAGAAAATAAAACGAATCTTTCTGATGTTGAAGCTTTTTTTTATTATTTCGTTGTTGACTGAAGAATTAAAATCGCCAATGGAATCACAGAGTATTATTATGATAGTTACTTGCCGGCATTGCTTGGTATTTTAATGTCAAATTTTATGTGATTAACGCATTGGTAATGAATAGTTTATTTACAAAAAAAGTGTTAAATTATTTCATTATTAAGCTGCTTATTAATAGTTAAATTATTTTTTTTTTTTATAAATAATCCTTTTGTTAATGTTGAATAACAGTTTGAAAACAAGTCATTATACTTTATATAAATTATTATTGTTATTATTTTATTACTAAATAATAATATCTACCAAACGTCAACATAGCTACATAATATCCACTTGATGTATAATGAAGAGAAAATTATCAATCGCACGCGTATTACTATTGTTATTTGTCTTGTTTATAAATCTTTTCTTATCCATTGTTATATACCTGTTTTTTCTCTGGATATTTTCTTGTAAACATTAGTTTATACATTTTATGATTTGACATCGTTGCTTTTATAAATTTCATAATTGATATTAAATAATTGAAATTAATAGAATCTTTTATTTTAAATTACAATTATATACATTGTTTAAACTAAGTGGTGATTAATTGTGTTCCGGATTTTAATTATGTTTCATTAATTATCCAATTCGCTGTTCTTATTATCTATTATGATGATTCTAATATTAATGATAACTCTGTGAAAAACTATCAAAAAGGAGTTGTTTATATGATTTTCTACAGTAGTTTTATAAAGAAATTAAGTTGAATTATATTTAAAGATGTTTGACTACTTGTTAATTGAAATCACGATACAATATGTTTGCTTTAACATTTAACATAGACTAAGGTCTATATAGACTAAGGTCTATATAGTTTTTGTATGGTTATAGTTTTTATTTCAGCCATATAATAATAATTGCTATTTTTATTGTATAAAATGCGTTTAATGACTTAAATTATTGCTGATTAGCATTTAATAGATGAAAATTACAATTTAAAACAGCTGCAATACTACATGTACACATAAGTGCACTTTGCAAAAGTGATAAGAATACTCACCTGTACCTATTATTAGTTAATATCCTTTGGTTGTTTTTTAATTAAAATTAAAATATTTAAGAGTTAAGTAAGCTCTCATATATATATTTTTCGTTAAATATTTATTTATTTTATTTAACACGATTTTATACATATATATTACTAAATATAAAGAAAAATAAATATTACGTGACTATTGAAAGTGCAATTGCTTTTTTAATAATAGTTTTAATACCAACCAAAAATAAACAAAAACAGCAAAATTTATTTTTAATAAGGAAAAGTTGATGTTGCCTATCAATAAATTAAAATCTTATTTATTTATTTTTTGCTTCATGTTTCTATAATTATGATGTTTAAATTAATTTATGATTATTTATTTTTTGCAATAAAAAATATTTCTATAAACTATAAAATAAAATAAATGATTTAGTGCATTTCAATATTAACGAATCATACGAATAAAAATGTTCATCTTCCGCAATCATAACAATTGTTTTTTATCTATTAATAATCTTTATCTGCAATAAAAGTTGGGCGTTCTTTAAATCAGCTGATTAATTACTTTTCATTTATATGACATTTTAATTATTAAAAAAATATTTAAAAAATATTATATTAATGAAATTAAATTTACTTTAAACTATGAGCTTTGACTCATTATTATTATTTTGAATAAATAAGTAAATAGATAGTACATAAAAGAAATTAATTGAAACAATTAAAGTAAAATACGATAGACGTAATGTCGATATTATTAACACGCATAAAAATTATTCATTTCTTTTATATGTAAAACAAGTACAGATGTTATTTTGTATAAAAGAGAGCTTTCAGTTGTAAAAAATAAACTACAAAACCGTTAAATATAAAGAAATAATCAAACAATTAATTGCAATAAGATATTATTTTGTTAAATAAATATAATAATAAAAGCGTATTATATTTAATACATTAATAATCGTTAACTAAGTACAAGTTAAGATCTAATACAATCTTAAACCATTTTAAATAAATTAAGTTAAATCTTTATAATTGACATAATATATACGAATAGAATTTATTGTCATATGTTTCATTACCTTTTTCTATTATTTTTTTGAGTTTTTAATAAATAAAACACCTTTGTGCCTTGTATTGTTTTAGTTTTATTTTTAAATAATATATACGGCAAGAGAAAAATAATTGCAATAAGTTTATAGTTTTTTAAGCTCTTGTCGTTTTTATTATTATTAAATTAAACATTGTCACAGTTATTTGTGACAATTTAAACAATTTAATTAAAATTTAAATGACAGAATTTGTGCTATCATAAAATTTAAAATCAAGATACGGTTAAATTATTATTGCTTTGTTTGAACAAAAATAAAATAAAATTATGATCTTAGAGACTCTAAATAGAGAATTATATAATTAAATTAAAAAAAAAACGATTGTTAAATTATTTTACTTAAATATTAATTTAAATATATTAATTAATCTGATATTTATTATTATTATTATTATTATTATTATTATTATTATTATTATTATTATTATTATTATTATTATTATTATTATTATTATTATTATTATTATTATTTGTGTTTTTATATTTTAACCAAATGATTATTGTTTAACATAAGTTGTTTAAATGTGCAAAGAAAATAAAACAAAACCATCACCAAAAGGTCTAATAGTACGTATTTATAGTGTTGTGTGAACTAAATAATAAATAAACTGTACATCATTTACTTATTTATTTATTTATTTGTATTTAAAAAACCCATAATTTTTTAATTCAAACAACAATAATAATAAATAAAACGTAAAATAATTTAAAACCCATAAAAAGTAGAAAGAAACATATACATATATATTATTTATATAAAAACCCATTTTGATAAAATTTATTGAACTATTATAAATTCTTGGTTTGATATAAATAGTAAATTTCACGCGTTTGTATAAAGTCATTAATAAAATATAAAAATAATAATAAGAAATAAGTAAATAAATAAACATAAATTAACTAAAACACATAATAAAAATGAACTTTCAATACAAAAAATAGTAACAATAATAAAAATAATAAACTTTCTGTTAGATTTTATGGCATTACTATTATTTTCATTTTTATTATTGTATTTATTATTATTAGTATTGAAATTATTGCTAACTATTATAGCCATTGCTTTTTATTTTTTAAATTTGTAAATGAGAGTCTTTTTGAGCAATACGATTTTCATTTTTATCATAAGGACTTTTAAAATGTTTTTGTACAAACGATTTGTTTTACTCACAAAAATTAATAACTTCCACATTTATTAGAGTTAAATTGATTTGATCGATTGGATTTTGCGAGCTTATGAGACTTTTTTATAAATAAATTGTGACCTGTGAAGAGATTAAAGCTGCTATCACGTAAACCTTATAGCATTGGATTATCGATAATGATATTCTTTTTGATTTGTGCATTGAATTTGTGGATATTAGTTTGAAAGGAATTAGATATTGAATTATTTGAAATGCACTCGATGAGTAACGCGTTCCATTTCTTCGCATTAAAGCAGATACAAATACATAAACACAGACTTTTGCCAACCGATATCAGTATTATATGAAAAATATTAACAAAATCTATAAAAAAATTAATTATAATAAATCGTGAGGGTTCGTGGAAAATATTTTTTTTTCCTAATAGGCATTGAAATCATTTGCTATAAGCACTTAAAGTATTTAAGTATTTTATCCGTTTTTTTTTTTTTTGTAATAGTTTGATGAACAAAAGACTTTTTATCTCCTTAAATTGTGAAAATAATGTATTTTAATTATCGTTAGTTAAAATAAAACGATGCTTTCTGGTTATTAAAATATGAATGGAGAAATAACAATGCAGATACATAAAAATTGTATAGAAAAGAAAAATAAGATAACACATAAAGTTCAAGTTGAAATGGAATAAAAATTTTCTAAAATTAGAAATAAAGAAAAACAAAAAGAGAAATAATTTTACACGATTTTTGTGGTAAAAGGTTTTTTTTTGTTGTTAAAACAACAGATATTAATAATAATAATTTAATTATTGATGCATTATTAAAGTGTGAAAATATTAAATTGCTTTCTTGATCTTTAGATAATAAGTTTTCTTTTTGTTTTTTTTAAATGCTGTGCATCGTATTTATTATTTTTCATTATTTAATTTTCTTCAATTTTTTGTAATAACTTAGAAAAGAATCCTTCTATTCATTTATGTTACTAATTTTAATAGAAAACTTCTTTATGTTTCTATGTATGTAAAACAATAAATAAGTTAAAAAAGCTTCCTCTTTTTTTTCTTTGTACAAACATCGTTATATGAAGAAGCGAACTACAAATGTATTTGCACATCGCATAAGCACACTAAAGTCAAAAAACTTATTAAATTATTTTATTGGGTAAATTTATTTTTATCTATTATTTATCGTCATTTAAGTTATTTTATAGATATTTATTACACTTCGTTTTTTTTTAATGCCACACACAAAGCATATTAATAACAGATAAAGGTTTTTAAGTTTATGATTTTTGTGCTTATTGTTTACTTTATTTGTTTACAAGTTTTATTGGAAAAAGTATAAAAATTCATTTTTTTGTTATTAATAACTTTAACATTGACAAATTAAGTTCTTGTTTTATCTTTTTTGAATTTTTTTCTCTAGAGTGTTAATAGAAGCTTTTCAGTTTTGTGTACTAAAATTTATTTATGTAAATATTGTAAGTTTAGGCTTAAAAGTAGTATCTCAAGATATACAACACTGTAAATAGCAATTGAATATACCTTATTTTACATTTATATAATTAAATTCACTTAATTTATGTTTATTAACAATTTGCCACGATGTAAGCAAAAAGCAAAAGAATTGAAAACCGAAATAAAATTAGCACAATGGCATTTGACAAAACAAAACAAAAAATAATAAATTTTAATTTTGTAATGCACAGTAGATTCAATGAATTCAATTTAAATATTTTTTATTGTTTGTTTAAAATACTATTAGGATTGTGAATTTTTTTTTGTAAATCAGAACTAATTAAGAAAAAGCATTGTTCATCCGTTTGGTAAAATATTTTTACTTTATTACTTTACTTTATTATTAACTAGCTGGTATTGCCCGGCTTCGCACGGCGGTAAAATAAAGTTTTGAATATAATAAAACCCCGTTTATGCTAATTTTTAAAGTCCCGACAATATTTAGTTTTTATATTTATTTAAAACCTCCGATTTGCCTTTTCCCATTAAAAATAAACATAAAGTAATAAATTCCATAGCCTGTTGATGTATTGTTAATGCAATTCAAAATTCTATTTCAGGGATGAAAATAAAGTTTTTATCAGAGAGCCTATATTTTGTTTTACGTATATGTTCACTTTCTAAAGAGCCTATTTTTAAAAAATCAAAGCATTTATAACAATTAATAGAAGATTATTTTTCTCTAGTTTTTATGTGCATGCGTACCTGAACCAAACAAAAACTACCTATTGTAAAATTCAGCTGCATTTCTCTTTACAGTTTAAAAAACAATTAAAAATAATTAGCAACAAAACAAATTTTGTTTTTGTTTTGTATTTTCTGCAGGTATATCGGTAGCCCGCAATAAAATTTTGTTAAACATCTCAAATCGGAAAAAACACCGTCGTTTTGTTGTCTAAATTCAAAATTAATTTACCAGTATAACGATTTCTTTTAAATATCTAGAGTAATTAAAAAAGGTATAAAAAAATTAATAATTTAATTTTTACGGTTTCATTGTTTAAGCAAATTGAACTTGCCGTAATAATTTTTAAATAACCTTTTAAAACATAACATAAATATTTTCAGGACAATAACATTTTCTTGTATTTATAATTTGACAAATATTTCAAATAATTTGAATGATTGATCCTCCTTTTTTTAAATTATTTATTTAATTTGCAAAATACAATTAAGGATTTATATGATTCAAAAGCATATTTAACATTTTTAACAGTTGTATTTTAAATTTTTAACAGTTGTATTTTAAATTAAGCGCTTTTATTTTTCTAGTAAACAAATCTTTGCTAAACAATTCATATACTCAATCCATTTTAATTTTTTAATAGTACTTTTTCAAAAAAGAAAAAAGAGGGAGTGAGTTGTCATTATTATTTACATATAATCTAGTTTAGTTTCTTCCCACTCTACCTAAAAAGTATCAATTTTTTCCCTTATGCAAATAGGGCCAACATAATAATACACATATAGTTTTTTTCGCAGTTCAATTCATTTTAAAAAATTGTTACTTAGTTAAAACGTTAGTATTTATTTAATAATTTAGTTTTGTTAGTGGTGAAAAGAATAGTGTTGTTAGTTTCAAAAAATTATTTTTTAAACGTTTATAACGTTGACGGACAGTTGCGTCTATAGCGTCAAGTTTTAAAATTTTTGCTGTTATAGCCGCCATCGTCCCATTACATAGTGTCTAGAGTCCGCTGGCGCCATGACAGTTGTAGCCGCAACCTAATTAAAGGTGCTGAATTAATTAAAATTAAGTGTATTTAAGCAGAAAGAGTAAAACTATACTTCTAATATTCTAAAAATTACAAAAAAATATAGTGTCAATTTTCGAATTTCACTTGTTTCTACTGTCCGTCAACGTGTTAAAATTGTTTTATTAAATAGAAATTGTAACTAATTTTAAAAGTGTAATTATTAAATAATATTCATTCATATGAATCATTCAAACAAAGAGAATTTCTAGTGATAGGTATGTATGTATATGTGTTATTGTATTTTTGTTAAAAAACGTAATAAATTTTTAATTTTAGGATCTGCTATAATAAAATGGCGTTACATAAAAGGTATTTCAATAGTACATTTTCAAAATAGAAAAGGGGAATAGAGAATAGAGAGTGAGTTGGAATTATTATAATATAGTTTAGTTTCTTCCCCCTCTACCTAAATAGTGTCAATTTTTTCCGCTTCTACAAAAATTTTTCCACCTCTACAAAATGTTACAGAAACACACGAAAAAATCGGACTTTACTTTATATATTAGATATTCTCATGGCCTTGAACATATAACATTTTATTGATTTATCAATTAAACTTTGTAATATTTTTATTAATAATCAATTAATTAATTAATAAAGCATTTTTTAGTGTTTTGATTTATTATTTGCAATGTTTTAACCATAAATTAAATTAATAAAATAAAAAAATCATCAAAACAGAAATGAAATATTAAATGTCGAATACAAAGCATTTATTATTATTATTATAATTTTTAAATTTTAATTTATTATTATTAGAAATTTTATAGAAAATTTTGTAATAAAAAAAGTAAAATATAAATAACCAGCTATTAAAGTCAATTGCGACCATAAATTATATAATAACTAAACATTATATATCAATTTGTAGTATTTTACTGTAGTTTTTTCTTATTTTCTGTCCATTTTACTTATAGAATTAAACAACGTGGTACAAAAATAGATAAAGAAAAATTGCAAATCAAATTATAATAAATATAAAAATTAATAATAATAACAATAATAAAGAATTAGACGTGTGAGTTGAAAAATAAAAATGCAAAGAAAAATAGTTAAGGCGCCATAACCAAGTTAAGTTTAACCTGCGCACGTGTTTTATCCAGTTAAAAAAAATTATTAAAATAATAATAATTTTTATTTTCGATATACTGAGTGATTCAGCTTATGTTTTTTTGATTATTATTCATTTCATATCTTTTGTAAATACATTTTTATTTTTTGCTTCCTTTTAATTTACTTATGTCCATATGTTCGTTATAAAGGTGAAAATATTTTCATCATTGTGTGATGCTATCGGAATAAATATTAACAATTTGCTTTTAACATATTTGCAATAATAATTAGCAATATAAGGATATTAATTAAGTAATAGCTATTGTTGAAACTATGGTTATTGTGCTGATTTTACATTCGTATATTTTGAATTGATGTGATTTGTAATTTTTTTGAACTTTTTTGAACGTCTTTGATGAGCACATAGTAATCGTTGAATATATCACCTTCATTAAGTGATATTGTCTTATTGCTCGCGCTTTTATATATATATACTGTATATTTATTTATTTATTTATTATTTATATTTATTTACTGTATATATATATATATATATATATAATATATATATACAGTAAATCTCATGTTTCGTAGATAAACTATTTAAACTATAATTTAAATGTATAAAACGATTGTACATATTCTGAATAATTTAAGTCACATAATAGAAGGAAAAATAATAATGTTTTATAGTAGAAGAGATAGGAAAATAGAGAAACGCGATTTTTTTTTTCTCCTTTTTTATAAACATTATTATAAAAGATTATGAGAATTGCTTATAATATTAATTTCTATTTATTTTATAATGAATAAATTCAACTCAGTTTTTTCTTCATTTATTGAAAATAAATAAAAACATTATAGACATGCAAATATTAATTATTTTTTCACCTACATCATCGGTATCATTGCACTCGTACACAAGCAAACAGGTCATGCCATTCTTATTCATAAGGTTTTTACTAATTATATTATCGATTATGACTAGAGTCGCACATGAAATTTAAGGTTAAAGTGCTAATAATTAAATTGCTTTTAAGTTTGTATTATTATCATTATTATTGTTTTTCGTTGTTAATTAAAAATTTTAGTCGCCTTGTAAAGGCCATTGTTCTTAATTCTAAGAGAAATATTTGTTATTTTCGTTGTGTTTTTTTTTATTTTGTGATAAATTTATCTACAATATTAGATGAAATATTATCTTAAAAGTCTTAAAATTATTTTTTTTTAAAGTTCATTTATCTTTTAACTTAAATGTTAAAAAAAATTGTAAAAACAAATTCTGAGATGGCAAACATTTTGTAATCCATCCTCGTTTAATGTAAAAATAATAAATAAAATAAAAAATAATAAAATAAATAAATAACTCAATATATGTTTGCTCAGCGAGATGCCTGTCTATTCTATAGTTGCAAAAAATAAATAAATTAAAAGCAGAAAAATAAGCGAAAAGTAAAAATAAAACCAATATATGTGTTTTGTATGATAATATTTATAGTTTATTATTTTAAACATAGAAGTCGTGAATTCGTTATAGATAATCATATGTTATTAAAAATAGCAGCAGTGCAAGCATATTTGCTATACGAAAATTAAATGCAAAACAAAAAAATGCAAGAAAGTAAGCAAGCATTATTGTTGTTCTTATAGATTTTACCTTTTCTTTGTTATTTTTTAAATCATCGTTTAAGAAAAGATGTATTTATTTTTTAAATAATAATAACAATGAAAAATATTTATTATTGTAAAATTAGTATTTCTTATTTATAAACAAAAAAAAAACTTCTAAGATGTAAAATTATATTGCTTGACATTTAAAAGAAATAGCAATAAAATGATATTCTAAAAAAAATTATCCGCTCTTAAACGGTGTCTCAGCACAAAAAATGAATGATGTTTTACTATCTTTGTGATTGTTTTTTTTTTAGTGTTATATTAATACGCTGAAGTGTTTGACTTTAATCCTTTAATTAATTATTACAATTACTGCAGAGTTATTGTTTGCCAGTTATTGCTTAACATAATTATTCAGCGTGTTCAAAACCCAGTTATGCAGAAATATTATAGCATAAGAAATTGTAGTTTTTTATTTTTGCATAAATATTACGTATAGTAATAATTAGGTTAATTAAAACATGACTAATTAAAGTCTTCCTTGAAGAAATTATCTTTTATAAAAAAATATTATTATTATTGGCGCCAACTTTTGTAATTTTACATTGTTAATTTGTTATTATATAAATATCAAAATTTAACCTTAATATCAAAAATATGCATAAAAAAAGTAAAATGAAAAGAAAACAGAAAAACACTTGCCTTAATTTTATATAAGAATCGAGGAATTGAGCATTCTTATGTAATTTTAACGGTATATTTTTTTAAACTTTTCTAAAGATTAATAGAAAAATAAAAATAATCTCCATTAAAAATCGCGTTTATAGAAAATAAAAAAAACGTTTAATTTACAAAATGAAAAAACTAAAAAGGCTAAAAATCGTGATTAAATTTTGTCATAAAAAATAAATTGGTTTTTTTTTTGGTTGATGTAGTAATTTTATAAAATAAAGTGTTCCGGGTGTTCCTAATATTATAACTATTATTGTTATTATTATTTAGGTATCAGTTAATTCTTGTTATAAGAATTAATACGTTTCGTTTTGCCTGTTTTTTTTTATTGTTTAAATTAATTAATTAATTAAAATATGTAGCACACACGGTTTACGCAAGCAATAACAACAGCAAGGCAACAAAATCAAATCATGAATTAAAATTTTCGCAATAAATTCATTATGTATATTTAGCATAAATTAATAATCAAGCTAAATAAAGTAATTTATAATTAAATAATATAAAAACTAAATAACACTTTTTATTTATTTATTAATTTTTTCTTTATAAATGTCAGATTAAGAAGAAAAAAAAAATTGTTATTTAAATTCCATTACAAATGTTTTAAACAGATAAAATAAATTACAATTTTACATATCAAGTTTCTTAATTCCTCGTGGTTTTGTTTTACTTTTTTGTATTTATTTTTATTAATTTATCAATTAAATTTTTGCTGCTTTAAAATGAAATATTTTGCACAGAAACACTAGTTGAATATCTTATAATAAAAGCAATCTTTTTCTTTGGTGTTATTATTATTAAATAATTTAATTAAACTAAAATAATAATAGAAAAAAAAACACGTACTCAAATATTTACATAGTTAATTACGTTGAATTTCATTAAATTAAAAGATTTTAATTTTATTTTATTACTTTTGCTTTTTATTTTATGCAGAATAATCTTCAATTAGCTGTGCAAATTATATTAATGATGGCACAAAGTTTTAAATCAATTTTGCTTAATTAATGGAAAGTAGGATTTTAATTAAAAATATATTTATAAAGTTATAAAGATTGTATATTTGGCATTTTTTGGAAAAATATAATGGAAAAATAACGACATTAAATCAATTGATTTTCAATAATTTATTAATTCAATAATAATATTTACAATACAATACACCAGGCAACATCGATTTAAGATATGTATACAAAAAATATATATTTTCACTTTTAAGGTGAGAAATAATAACTTTAATTATTAATTTAATGCATTTTATTTTTTATGAAAAGATTTGCATAAATTATGCTTAATAACTGGTGCCGAAGCCAAAACAACTACAATTACAGTCATTTTTAGTTAAACCATATTTTATGAAAAATATTAAAGAAAAATTATTTAATATGATTAATTTCTTTTAAATAATTAACACAAATAAATCCTTAATTATTTGGCGTCATTGTTTATAAATCTTTTTCTATAGAAATGGAAATTTTTTTGCACAAAATCATATGAAACTTAAAAGTAGATCAAATTGTTGATTTTTTGAAAAGATGTTTTTTATGTGATAAGAAATTATCAACAATTTAAATTTACTATATTAATAGTTTAATAAAATTATAACTGCATATAGCAATATTTACTTAATGAATTATTAAAGATAAAAAATATTTATAGATCTGCTTTTCTTTCAAATATTCTATGACTTTTGAAAATGTAACATTAAAAAAACATTTATATATTATTGCTTACTAATAAATATTTAATACGCAAATATTGCAAAATATTCTTCATCAGCTTAAAAAATATTGAAATTGAATATCAAATAACAACAGCAATAACAAAAAAATTAAATTGAAAGCTTAAAAGGATATGACGTTAAATTATTTACTTACAACGAATTATATTTTAGCACCATTCACTTTGCAAGACATCACTCATTTTATTTATTTTTGTAATGTTTTTGCATTTACTTGTTTGCTTTTGTAAATCAAAGTGATTTATTGTTAACAGTTACATCTTAATTGTTTTAATATAGTTATGCATTTGTCAATAATACATTATTCTTAATTATTTCTAATAAATTAATTTACTCTTTTATTTATTTTTCAGCTGTTACTGTACGTTATTTAACGAAACGTTATATTGGTGAATATAGTTCAACTAGTGGTAAGTAAAAAATAATAAATAAAATTATTTATTGAATAAAATTAATATATTGTATTATTATATATATAAATTGATTTTTATTTATTATAATAAACTAAAAGATAAAGATTAATATGTGGATAATTAATTAACTAATATTCGTTAAAAGTAATTTAAAAAAGTAAAATAAAAAAACTTAAATAAGAGAAAACAAACAATAAAATCATATAAGGCATAATAAATATTATCGCAAATTTCTGATACAATCGAGAGCATTCAAATGAAAATTAAAATAAAAACGCAAAATAATAATAATAATAATTTACAAGAATTTAATCGAAAGTTTTATTCCCACACGTTTTATCGTTTGTCTATAGATTTCAGAATCATAATAAAAAAACAGCGAAGAAAATATTAAGCAAAAACGACTATTACGCACAGATTTAATGTTAAATACTTTAATTTATAATAAGCAAAGAAAAAAAATAAAATAAGATCT
This sequence comes from Ptychoptera contaminata, assembly GCA_963942525.1. Classification (NCBI taxonomy): domain Eukaryota; kingdom Metazoa; phylum Arthropoda; class Insecta; order Diptera; family Ptychopteridae; genus Ptychoptera; species Ptychoptera contaminata. Next base: position 15,620,638 of record OZ012637.1, on the reverse strand, counting down.
TTAAGATTAATTATGATCAATACAAATATCATTTGCTAAATTCATCCACTGAGCATGTACAAAAGAATATTTTTCTGTTTTATTTTACCTTCTGATTTAAAATGTTCTTGATTAGCGACTATTCTCTATTCTATTCTATTCTATTTTTATACAAATGTCTTACTTATTGAATTTATATATTAATTTTCTTAATTTCTATAATAACTTATTTTTGCATACAACTGAAGTCAAAGGAGCGCCATAGTAATATTTATTGGCAGTGGTTTTTGGCCAATAAACTTGTCAGTTTGACTATAAAAAGATAAACAAAAAACTTGTATTTGCAAATAACACAATAAATTTTAATAATTTACATGAACATTGTTGCAACATAAATGACATGTATATTACATTAATTAATTAATTTTAAATGGTTTTAATACTCAAAGATTCTACTGTAAGCGATAATGTTTTGAATTTTGTTTATTATAAAATTTAATGTTTTTAAATGATAAAAATCTAGTTAATTGTTTACCTTCGTTTTTTCATCATTTTTATAATTAACTAGCTGGTATTGCCCGGCTTCGCACGGCGGTAAAATAAAGTTTTGAATATAATGAAACCCCGTTTATGCTAATTTTTAAAGTCCCGACAATATTTAGTTTTTATATTTATTTAAAACCTCCGATTTGCCTTTTCCCATTAAAAATAAACATAAAGTAATAAATTCCATAGCCTGTTGATGTATTGTTAATGCAATTCAAAATTCTATTTCAGGGATGAAAATAAAGTTTTTATCAGAGAGCCTATATTTTGTTTTACGTATATGTTCACTTTCTAAAGAGCCTATTTTTAAAAAATCAAAGCATTTATAACAATTAATAGAAGATTATTTTTCTCTAGTTTTTATGTGCATGCGTACCTGAACCAAACAAAAACTACCTATTGTAAAATTCAGCTGCATTTCTCTTTACAGTTTAAAAAACAATTAAAAATAATTAGCAACAAAACAAATTTTGTTTTTGTTTTGTATTTTCTGCAGGTATATCGGTAGCCCGCAATAAAATTTTGTTAAACATCTCAAATCGGAAAAAACACCGTCGTTTTGTTGTCTAAATTCAAAATTAATTTACCAGTATAACGATTTCTTTTAAATATCTAGAGTAATTAAAAAAGGTATAAAAAAATTAATAATTTAATTTTTACGGTTTCATTGTTTAAGCAAATTGAACTTGCCGTAATAATTTTTAAATAACCTTTTAAAACATAACATAAATATTTTCAGGACAATAACATTTTCTTGTATTTATAATTTGACAAATATTTCAAATAATTTGAATGATTGATCCTCCTTTTTTTAAATTATTTATTTAATTTGCAAAATACAATTAAGGATTTATATGATTCAAAAGCATATTTAACATTTTTAACAGTTGTATTTTAAATTTTTAACAGTTGTATTTTAAATTAAGCGCTTTTATTTTTCTAGTAAACAAATCTTTGCTAAACAATTCATATACTCAATCCATTTTAATTTTTTAATAGTACTTTTTCAAAAAAGAAAAAAGAGGGAGTGAGTTGTCATTATTATTTACATATAATCTAGTTTAGTTTCTTCCCACTCTACCTAAAAAGTATCAATTTTTTCCCTTATGCAAATAGGGCCAACATAATAATACACATATAGTTTTTTTCGCAGTTCAATTCATTTTAAAAAATTGTTACTTAGTTAAAACGTTAGTATTTATTTAATAATTTAGTTTTGTTAGTGGTGAAAAGAATAGTGTTGTTAGTTTCAAAAAATTATTTTTTAAACGTTTATAACGTTGACGGACAGTTGCGTCTATAGCGTCAAGTTTTAAAATTTTTGCTGTTATAGCCGCCATCGTCCCATTACATAGTGTCTAGAGTCCGCTGGCGCCATGACAGTTGTAGCCGCAACCTAATTAAAGGTGCTGAATTAATTAAAATTAAGTGTATTTAAGCAGAAAGAGTAAAACTATACTTCTAATATTCTAAAAATTACAAAAAAATATAGTGTCAATTTTCGAATTTCACTTGTTTCTACTGTCCGTCAACGTGTTAAAATTGTTTTATTAAATAGAAATTGTAACTAATTTTAAAAGTGTAATTATTAAATAATATTCATTCATATGAATCATTCAAACAAAGAGAATTTCTAGTGATAGGTATGTATGTATATGTGTTATTGTATTTTTGTTAAAAAACGTAATAAATTTTTAATTTTAGGATCTGCTATAATAAAATGGCGTTACATAAAAGGTATTTCAATAGTACATTTTCAAAATAGAAAAGGGGAATAGAGAATAGAGAGTGAGTTGGAATTATTATAATATAGTTTAGTTTCTTCCCCCTCTACCTAAATAGTGTCAATTTTTTCCGCTTCTACAAAAATTTTTCCACCTCTACAAAATGTTACAGAAACACACGAAAAAATCGGACTTTACTTTATATATTAGATGATAATGATAATAATATTCATTCGGTATATCAAATTATGTCTATTTGATATTATTATCATTATAATTATAAAAAGAACAAACAATTTATCTTATCATTGCAGCAGGAAAGCCAAAATAAAAAAAAACGGCAAATATATAGAAAGAAAACATAGACAAAACACATGTACATGCTTTATCATATCATATGCTGTTGTACTTATTAATTGACGAGATAATAATGCAGCATGTATATTGTGACGACAACAAATAATAAAAATACTTTTTCAAATTACTTACTTACAGTCTGCCCGAAGACAAATAATTGAAAATATATTTTTTATTTTATTTTAAGTAATGCCATTTACTAGTAATAGTCTGTTAAATTTAATTATCAATAACTCAATAATAACTAAAAAAAAAAAACTAATTAAAAATAAAACTCATTTTAAATAATATATAAATTTGTTAAATAAAAATTCTCATTAGCCTTACTAATATAATTTTTTCAATTTTCTTTTAAACTATTTTTTTTTTGTTATAATAGCACTATCGACCTCGTGTTTTAACAACTACTGTACTTGTTGAACTTTTAATAATTGAATATATAGATATTTATTAAAGTTTTATACCTCTTGTGTGCTTTGCTTACTTGCCTCTTTTCGTTTTTTATTTAGATAAGTTATTAAAGATAAGTTAACATTGAAAGAAAGACAACAATTATTTGAAATAAAAAATTTCATGTTTTATTTTTAATTGAACAAAATGAATAATTTTTCGCTTTTTAATTTTATCATGGAGCAAAAATAAATAAAATAAAATTGTGTATTGTTTAAGATTCGATATCTAAATAGTCATTTGGTTATTATGTTTATTTACATGCACATTAAACGGCAGTTATTAGACATACATACTCGTATATATAATTTAAAGAAAAGAAAAGAAAAGAAAAGAAAACGCGGCAAAAAAAATAAATAGTCATCCGTGTCTGTTGTATTCATTTTTATCATTATTAGTTTTCATTTTTTTTTTGTTTTAATTGAGATTCGAACTGAGGATCGTACAAGTAACTTCTGTGAACAATGACCCTACATTGTTTTCTTTAAATGTTAATTTTTGTATTAATTACTCTTTCTTTCGCTATTCTTTGGTATGACCTTTGATATACATATGAGAATGTTGTACGTTTAGCATGTTCATACTGATATATATTCAACTTATCAAATATAATTAAAATCAACATTGAATCAATCGAAACTTATTTATAAATAAATGTTTTTAGTTTTATAAGAAGAAAAAATAAAAAATAATTACAATATTTAATTAATAATTGCATAAAGACCTTGCACAACTGATTATGCATTATGTATCGCGATAATAATTCTCTTGAAGTAAAATAAAAAAGTTATATTCTAGCAGGGTTTTTAGTATTTTTTTCTTTACTTAATGATAATTAACGCTCTTAACGATTATAATTATTAAAATAGTAATTACTGAAATGCATCATAAATGCACATTAATAATTTACATAATAGCAAGAAAGTTTTAATTTAAAAATATGATTTAAAAATAATGAGAAAAAATTATTTAAAAAAAGTGAAAGAGTAACCATTAAACTTGACATTTTTCACAAAAAAAATATCAAACGTAAAAATTAATTAAAAACAAAAGCACCGTTGACAACTGTAAGCTTCTTGCAGTTTTTAGTTAATTTATTTAACTTTTTGTTATTGAAAGTAAAGTGATTAATAAATATAAATCTTTTTTCATATTCATTTCATTTTTTTTTATGTATATTTTTGCAAGCATTAAATTTATGCCTGTTTGTTGCTCAAAGTTCATTCTTATTTTATTTTATTTTATTTTTGTAAATAATTTATTATCATTATTTTCAGATTTTATGGTAAAAAAATAAAAAACAAGCGCAAAGTAATATTATGTAAAAATAAATTGTTTCTTCCCTAAATTTTTTTTTTCTGTTTCTCAACTGTGATCAGTTTATTAATTTTAATGTCTCAGCTGTTTATTAACTTTTATTTGGGTGATAAAAAACAAAAAATTAAAAATGAAGGATTTTATTGTTTAAGAAAAAAATAAATTTATTAATGTTTTACAATCAGATATGATTTTAAATAAATACAGAAAAACAAATAAAATCATTGCTTGAAGCTATTTTTTGTCCTAATAAAATAACCTAAAGATTACTTTTGCAGATAGAATAAAAAGACAAAAGAATATTTTTCTATAATAAAATAAACAAAAAAATGAATTAAGAAAACACGAATTTATCTCTTTATGATGAAATAGCATAAAATAACATAACGAATAAACATAGATGACAAATTTTTTTATTAATTTTTTTTTTTTATTTTTCGCATATTTCACTTTGTAGCAAAATTAAATACAAAAAAAAAAACAATCCGTACGCGCACATTTTATCATGGTTTTCCACTTTATTTTTATTTTTGTTTTGCTTTACTCATTTCAAGTCATTTCATATATTTTGCAGCGTGATGCTATTATATTTGTTTTTACTATTTATATTTGCTGCATTCCTTCGACAGATTTGTTATTTCTTGTGCTGTTGGTTAACAATGTTGTGGAATTTTATTCATTAGTTTTCATTATTCAAAATAGGAATTGTTTATATGATTCATTCATTTTCTTATTTTTTTTATTGTTGTTATGTTATTTATGTAATTACCTAGTTTTTTATTTATTGTTTTTAAAAATGACGTTTTTTAATTATAGAAGCAAATTACTACTACTGTTATATACTTGAAGTTATCATAAGTAAACTAAGAATTTAACGAAAATAAATATGGATAATAATGATTTTTACATTGGTAAAAATACATAAAATTTGTTGTTAAATTATATTAATGCTTAGGACTAAGTGCATACTTAATTTAAGATATGTGAGAAACAATTTTTGAATATTGAAAAAATATATTTTGAAGCATTTAGTTAATTAATTAACGTTTTTTGCACTCACTTAATGCATTTTAATAGATTTCAATTATAAAATATCATTAACAAATAGATGATGGAATCTACACGCGTGTACATCTCGTATTGTCTTGTATATGCGAGAATTGAATTATAAAATTAACTCAAATAAAAAACAACCTCGTTAAACTAATAAGGCATCAGAATACAGCATATGATCCCGACGACAAAATTATGTAATGGGTTTGTTTTTACTCAAGGTGTTTTATGGCACAAAATTTAGAAAAAAAAAAACATTTTATAGCAGTTAATTGTATAATCTTTTTTATTGTTGAAAAATTAAATTTATGTTCAAGCAATTCGATTTTTTTCTTTTAATAGAAAGTATGCACGATTTTTACACAAATTTTCATAGTTCCCGTTAATAGTTTTTTCATTATTATTTTTTTTAATTTAGATATTATTTTATATAAATAGTTATTAACTAAAGATTAAAATTCATATTGTTCAAATTTCATAATAAATCTTTTTTGCTTAATATGTAAGTTCGATTTTCATTGCAAAAATCGATTTTATTACTTAAGACAGGGCGAAAAGTTTTTACAAACAAAGAAATAACAAAAATGTCAACAAGCATAAATTGCGCAAAGTATGTAACTAATGTGTAAAAAGTAATTATTTATTTGCTATAATACTTTGATTTTCATTGTTTTATTACTTTTTTTTTGCCAAATATTTATATAATTTTTTTTATTTATTTTTAAAACGTTGTTTTTTCAATTGCGTGCCATTAAAAATTATGATAAAAATCATTAAAGTACTTTTTTTACAGTTGTTTTTATTATTATTTTTTATATTATTATATTCTTATATTCGGGGAGGAGCTGGTTAGTATTACTATTATTTTTGCCAATTGAAATGAAATGGGTCACCAGTGTCTAACTAAAATTACTTTTTCTTCATATATTTTATTACTTTAACGATTTTATTTGTGTTTTGTAAATTTTATTTTCAGTTTAAATTTTAAAAATATTTCCTTCTTTCATTTGTTTTTATTATTTTTAAATATTTTTGTTCTTTCTGCATTTAATTGTACTTTTGTTCCTCAAATATATTCTTTATACTAGTTTGCATTATTACATTACATAGGTATATAAATGCAAACTAAACGAAGATGCCGTAACGAAAATATAAAAAAAATAATTTAAAGAAAAGAAAAAGGTGCAGTTTAGTATTAAAAATAAAAATTAAAAAATTAAAATTAATGCTTCCTTGTTAGTGTGGTTCATTTATTATTATTTTTATGATTATTTTAAAGATTTTTTAAATTTTATTGACTCTTGGTTTAATTGAACTAAAAAACGTATACACGACCCTAAGCGGTCCAAAAAATTACAACATAATAAATTTAATTTCTCTTAAGACAGACTATTATGGTTATTGACATACATAAAATGATATATGTGTAGCATGAACAAAAAAATTAATTACAAAATAAAAAAATATATATAATAAAAATTGTCTGTTCAATTGCATTTAATTAATAAGAACACTGTTGAGGTATTATTTATTTACAGTAAATGATAATTGATTTATACTGATTAAATAACAACGAATTGCCTTCAGTATATATATACATATGCTTATACCAGGTTATATCAATAAGATGCTTATTGATCTTTATACGTTAACACCGATTAACACGATTTTAAATTAAATTAAATTAACTTTTTAAATAAGAGAACAAAAAAAAATAAGCAATTATGTGCAATTAATTAAAAGTATATATTTTAAAGGATTAATCCTGTACATGTATTAATGAACATAAACATTCAATATATAAATTAAATTTTTGTATTTTTTTTGCATGCTGTAAAATTTATTATTAAAATACCTTTTAAAAAAAATTGGCCGCAAGACAAAAAATTGTTATTACTCTGTTAATTGATTCTATTGAGTTGTGTACACGAGTGCAAGTTAAAAAACTTTTCAGCAAAAGGAAAATTTCACCAATCAACCAAAAAAACAGAAAAAAATATATTAAAGATTAAAACCGTTATTTAAATAAAAATAATAATAATTCTTATTTGTTATATTTTTCTTGTACCATTTTTATAGAATAATTTTTATATTAAAAAAATCATCATCGTTAAATTTTTGCAGAAAACAAAACGAAATGAAAACTCATAAATCAATATTAATAAATAAAAATGAAAAAAAAGCAAAAAAGGGTTAGATGTGTCGTAAATAAATCAATTTATTTATTATTATTATTATTATTATTTTTATTATTGTTGTTTTTTTATTAAATAATTATTACACACAAACATATACATATATTTCGTATGATTGTGATTGAACAACATTTAATATTTAAAAAATATTACAGTAGCACAAAATATCGTTTTGTATAAATAAATTTGTAACAAAAATTTATCATTAGAAAAATTATTATCATTCCTGTTTGGTATGGTGTGGTTGGATTAGATTTTCTGTTTATTTCTTCAGAGAAGCAAACCAAATTAGAGCTGTAGAAATAGTTTAGAACTGATTATTATATATTTGTAGAAGAGCTAGAATAGAAATTCATGTATAATATATTTATTTTATAGTAAAAATCGTTTAAATACGACACTTTTTTAACCCATTTCATGATAATTCTCTTAACTTGTTAGAATAAACAACTCAAAAAACTAAACTTTAAGCTGATTTTTAATTATTAATATTCTTTCTTTCTTTTTGGAATATTATTTTTCTAATTATCCGTTTTTATGGCGTTTATGAGTTGAACTATTTTTGACCGCAAAAATATTAGTTTTTCTAATAAAAAGCTACAAAGGCGGTATTTCTTACAATATAAATTCTTACTACTGTATTTGACTAAAAATTTCTAATTTTCTTTTTCTTTCTAGATTTTCCGTTAATTGCATTTCTAAGTAGATTTTTTCTTCTTCTTTTTAACTTTGTATATGTGAACATTATAAATCTTAAGTTTTCTTTTCTAAATTGTGCAGAAATTTAATAAAAACCTCTTTTTATGCACTTTACACAAACCACTTTTTATTTTGATTTTACGTTACTCTCTTTGTTATATTATTAATTACTTAAATTGTCTACTGTAATGTTTTCATTACTTATATGTCTCTATAATACTACATCTAAACTAATATAATTACTTGTTTCTCTTATAATATTCTTCAATAATACATAATTTTAAAGATAGCTGATTACCTTTGACAATAAAAGCCAATAATACTCTATAAACATATTTTATAATAATTTCTTATTGAAAAAGCTATCAAAAAAGATACTTATTAGACTGTTTAACTATTTGCAATTCAATATATACAATAAAGTTACATGAAAGCTTCATGCTTTTACAATAACCGACAATTTGAATGCTTTACTAAATTCAAAAGAGCTATTAATATCTACTCGACAACGGCTATAACAAAAATAATAATAATAAAGCACAGTAAATAGGAGAACAAAAAAAGTTATAACAAATATATTGTAATAATAAAAATGAAAATTGTGGACAATCTTTTCTTTATGCTAGATGAATTATACGTACTAAGTTCTTTCTTCTTTTCTTTACCGACCTAATACTTGCATAATCTATTATTTATCATAGATTTTCAAAGCTTTTTTTATTCTTATGCTTAACAAATAATTGAAATGTCTCCTAATTTCCGTAATATACTGTTTGTACCATGAAAAATATATATTTATTTAAATAAATGTTTCATATTCCAAAATAAAAAAGCAAAATCATTTCCAGTGCTTTATTTTTATATGCAACAAACAATTTATGTATCATAAAATAATATAAATGGTATTTAAATTATAATAATAATAATATTAAAAGAAATAAAAATAAAAAATGAGCTCAAGAGAAAGAATTGAAATTTACTTTACTGTTTTACGTTCAAAGTTGTTGTTGTTTGATTTATGTCTAATAGTTTATCTTTTTCGTAAAATATTGCTTTTTAATTTTCATTTACTTTTTACCTTGTTTTTCTTTCTTTAAAAGTGTCACATTTATTTAGCAACACTGCAATGCTCATACAATTCACCTTCGTTTAACTATAAAGGGATATATTATGACATTAATATTAATTAGTGACTTAGAACCAATGTAACTGCATTGACCAAGAGTCACTTTAATTAAGATTTTATGTGTATATAACTGTACTTGTGTAGAAAAATTCAATTAAAAAATCATTCGACTCATTTTATTACAAAAAGAAATAAAGATACAGAGAGTAAACAATTTCTCTTAGAAATAAGAAAACAGTAATTTACTAGAATATGCTACAAAAGATTTATTTACTTTATATTGAAAATCTATTTTAAAATAATCACGAATTATTGTTTATAAATTTAAGGCAATCTTGAATCAATTATACTGGCATTAAATGACTATTGCCTTGTCACTTTAATTCTATAAATTTTAAGTTTTTCATATATCCGTTAAGAACAATTGTTTACTGTCTTGTCGATCGGCTGTTCTGTTTTTAACAAATAAAATTGATACAATATGTCACTATTGATAGAATGAGTTCTTTTCTTGATATTTCTTACAATAATTATTCTTTAATTATTTTATCCTAATTTATATAGCAATAAGATTAATTTTCCTACCAGTAAACTAAAAATTATTCAAAAATATAGCAAAATACTTAGTTCTGCAATTAATTTTAGTCATAATAAACAATATTATATAAATTTCATCAAGAAAATAAACAAATTAAATAATAATATTTGAGATATATTGAATATAAGAAATTGAATACTGCTGAATTCCGGAAATCACGATTATCATGTAAAATGACAGGGTGTCTATAATTAATACTTTTTTTTGTTATAAACTTTGACTAGCATGCTGTGTTGCATTTTAATGATTTAGTTTACGAAATTCTTATTGCAAAAACTCAATTTAAATGTTACTTTCAAAGGATTTCTGTAATAATTCTTACTATAAACAATAATCGAATTTTATTATAATCATTTTTCTAGCAAAACTCTAAGCAATCATTACAAAATACACAAAAATTAATAATCTTTCTAACTTTTCGTTATTATAAATATATTTTTTGCCTTTGTATTGATTTACTTTCATTTTTATACATTTTTCAAAAATTATTTATAGAAATTTATTTCCATTGTGACATTTTAAATCTATAAATCGAAGCAAAAAAAATATTATTATTATTATTTTACATAATGTAAATTGATTATAATATATAATTATAATAATGAAAACAATTTATCTATTTTCACTAACATTTAATTTATTATCATAATAATAAAAATCATAATTTATATAAACAAGAAAATTATTATCATTAATTTAACTTTTGAGACAATAATAATAATGAAAAAATATTAAAAAAAGTTTAAATAATAACATAAAATCGACCACACAATCATAACTTTCTTAATATCATAAATAATATGGGAAAATAAATTATTTGATAATAGTTTGAATAAAATTAAAATTTATTATTGTGATTAATATAAAAATTATTTATTCTAATAAAATTGACAATTTGTTTATTATTTATTGCAGATATTTACTAAATGGTTTTATATATTTTAAAAGTTTTAATAAAATATTTTTAAGTAATGTGGTAAAATGTTTGCTTCTCCAATGAACCAATTAAAAACAATTCTTTCGTAAGTTGAATAAAAATTATTCTAGAATAGTGAGGAGTGTCAACCTTACCTTACCAATAGTAATTAAATATGGTGCTTAATGGTAGAGATACGTTCTTTAAGTCCTTTAAGTCTTATTAGACCAGACTAAACAGATAATAACTATTGAGGAGGCTGGTTACTATTATTTATTTAACCAATTTTCTTCAAAATACAAAATGATTTCTTGTTCGGTTTAATTTTTGTATAGTAACAAACCTTCATAATATAATTTACCTATCATATCAAATAGCCATTTCTCTTTTCTTACATTGTTGTTATATTTCCAACTTAAGGCGATATATTTAATGGGCTATTGATATAGAAAAATCATTCATTATTATTGTTTTGATACATGTGAGGCTAGACGTAATGTTTTTTATTTTAAAATTTTTCTATGCTTTTTTTATTCATATAAACGTGCCTAGCTAGAAAAAATTTGATAATAATAATATGTTTAATATAATTAAACTTTTAATTTTAATTTTATTTTTTTATATAAAATATTTTTTCCATGCATATGAATGCTTACTGATGTAGTAATTAACAGGTAGTAAAATAGCTATAGTATCGAAATACTATTCGTACTTCTTATAAACATATATCAAATTACATTAATGATATGCGAATATGAACCGCTCACTACCCAAAATAATAGAAATTGTACTTAAATCATATTAATAACTTTCTAAAAGATTATGCTTTTAATTTTCTATTTATAACATTTTAATTAATATTGTACCGCTTTTAATTATAATTTAACTTATCAAGTGAATATTTTTAACTTTTTCCTTTTACAAAATAGAATCAATAGAAAATAGAATGTCCTAGTTAAAACTAAAAAAGATAAGAACTTCTCATTGTAAATTGCATTTAAATTTATTGCATTTGTTGATTTAAGGAGAAATGTTTAACCATTAGACTATAATTTTACTAAATGAGTAATTAAATTAAAAATTTTATTTGTATAAAGCAGCAAATACAATAACAAAAACAGCATCGACAATCAAAACGTGTATTTTGTTGCATAATTAAAGCAATGAATCAAATAAAACTATACGAAATAAAAAAGTTCATATTCTTTCAGTATTTTTGATATTTTCTTTTATTATAATTATTATAATTATTATAATTATTATAATTTTTATTATTTTCTTTAATTCAATCAAATAAATTCAAGTCATTTCACCTGTTGTTTGTTGATTCTTTTATTTTCTTTAGAGTATTTTTTTTTTGTGCTTTTTAAGTTGTGCATGTCGTGTCACAGAGATCGTAACTTGTTGTTTTCTTTCTTTATAAATTTTTATAATAATTTTGCTTTATCGCTCTTCGATAAGTTGTTTTCTTATTGTTTGTGTATAATGAAATGTGAATGAAGCAATTTTTCATAACGTATATTATTATTCTTCTTTTCTATCTTTCTTATTATTTTTTTTTTTAAATATTTTCTTACCTTTATTAAATTTTAATCAATAAATATATATATTCTATCTATACCTAAGATATTAAACATTTCACAATTATATTTGATTGTTTAATTTTTTTTATAATTTGAAATAATAATAATAATAATAATAATAATAATAATAATAATAATAATAATAATAATAATAATAATAATAATAATAATAATAATAATAATAATAATAATAATAATAATAATAATAATAATAATAATAATAATAATAATAATAATAATAATAATAATAATAATAATAATAATAATAATTATTATTATTATTTCATTTCATTTTATTTTAATTTTCTTTGCAACATTAAAAATGGCAACATAATAATAATAATAATTTTTTATTAGGTATTTTAAATTAATTAAAAATCTTTAATAACAGCTTCGACATACTATTTAATTAAATAATTTTATTTCTTTTAATTACAATCAATTTTATACATTTTTTTCTATTAACTTGTATGTTAATTGATTTATTGAACTTGATAATTGACATTAGTTTTTATAAATAAACTAGATTTTCAGCTATATTTTTAATCATTGATATTGAAATATTCCTTAATTCTTTTTAGAATGTTAACATTTCAATCTTTCAATATTTTCAACACAAAGTTTCATCATATTTACCTTGGTCTATTAAATTAATTTTAAAAAAACAATAACCCAATTTATTAAGTTATTTCTTTAAATAAACGATAAATATTGAGTAAACAAGCGTTTTACATAAATATATCCACACAGATTTATGTTGAAAAAGATGTACAGTTTTTATTACTAACCAGCAATTAAGAAACATGATCTTGTGTCCTTAAACATTAATTTATTTAATATATCATTTAACATTGTTTACAAATTTATTATGATATGAATTGATTTGTTAATCCTTACTCATGTTTTTAAACTTTATTGTTTAAATTGCTTAAGGTAAATGAAAATAAATTGCTGTTGCTGCTGTCAGTTTTCTGTTAAATTAACTAAAATTTATCGATTTTTTATACGATGGCATTTATAATTGAATACATTATCATTTTCATTAATAAATACAGTAAATAATTATTTGTTTGATTTTAAACTGTACTTAGCAACACAGTACTTTGGCTTTGAAAGACTTTATTGCATAACTAACAAAAAACAATAAAAAATCGTTGACATTAGTTCATAAATTAGGTTATAAGTTAAACAAGTAAATAAATAAATAAATAAAAAACTAAAATAATAAATCATTAAATAATAATAATAATGGGTCCACATGTGTACGTACTACATGCACGTATAATTACTTTAATATTAAAAAGAAAAAGCTCTTTTTATCATGCTATTAATTTTATTTTTATGATATTTGTGTACCGGCTCTAGTTTTATTAATTTTTAATTATTTAGTAAATAATTATTAACAATAAAAATTTAATTAATAGATATTTATGTATGTTTAATGTGAAAAAATTGTAATTAATAGTTTTATTTTTTTTTTGTATTTCGTATGTTGTAATTGCATGCGATGTGATTTTTTATTTTATTTTTCTATATTTTAACAACAACTATTTCCATTTCTATTGATAAATTATTAAAATAACTAGTGTAATAATAGCAAAAGTATAATCACTGGTCTAACCATTAATTATAATCGTTTATATAATAATAAATTATAAAAAATTATTATGTTGCGACATTTTTTTCGTTTTGTTTTGTTTGAATTCCTTTTAAAAAATTGAAAATATTAAAAAACAGTAAGTACAGTACAAATAGAATTAACAAATCATAATTAATTGGGTGAAATTATTATTTATTAGTGAATGTATTCGTCTAATAAACATTTTAATTATTATATAATTTAATACACGATTTTTTCATTACGTATTGCTTGTGGCATCATATTTTATTATTTTTCCTTATCTTGTTGTAATCAAATGAAAAATTTTAATATTATTATTTATTTTAATTTTATTTTTACTCTTACGTTATGTTAAAGCATAGTGAAATACGGCAATGTAGAGTAATTACAATGATATACAGTGAGTTTATATGAAGTCTATTAAAATTATTTTATCACGTTTAAAAGTATTTTAATTGATAATCTTCATTATTTACACATTTTTTACCTTATCTCTTTCATTTTTTTTTCATTGCTTTATAAAATTGATGATTTTAGTAATTAAAGAAAACTCATCACTTCGTTTTTACCGTAAAAAAATAAATATATTTATCATATTATATTGTTGAAATGGATGGATATAAACTTGTTTGTTCTCTTTATTATTTATGATTTTTAACCTAATTATTTTTATAATGAAGAGTTTGCATTTTTATGCATATAAAAATATATTATTATTTATTGACGGTTATAGTAGCGAAAAGGAATTAATTAAATAAAATAGTAAATTCTGTGGAATCACTGATGCAAAGCATTCTACAACATTTTGACAAAAGCTCTTGTTTTACATTTTTTGTTATTTATAAATACACATGAGAGTGTCTACTGTAACATCATGATGATGACCAATCTGTAAATATACTGCTATTCAATAGTCCACTTTTATTTACAACAAACTTGCAATAATGATTACGATATACATGATTAGAATGATTATTTTCTACTTTTTTTTTAAATTGATTTACATCACAGTTTTGCAGTTTATACAATGTTGTTTTGTAATATTTCCATTAATAATTGTATAAATACTTCAAGTTCATATGGATTACTGATGAGTATTGCTGAAGTTAGTTAAATTTTCTTGTTTTAACAATAAAATTAATCAAACACAATTTTTTAATTAAATAATAAACGACACAGGTGCAAATTTAGTTTATTGATGCAAATTAGAGACAAGTAATGTTTTTCTTAGATTATTTTTAAATTTACTATTTAATTGTACAAATTTTATATTTAAAGTAATAAAGTATTACTATTAAAAACCGTTAACGATGTGGATTACGTAAAAATAGTGATAATAATGTGAAGGACATACTTCGCTATAATAAAGTTAACAAGGATGTTGTTTGTTGATTTAAGGAGAAATGTTTAATCATTAAACTATAATTTTACTAAATGAGTAATTAAATTAAAAATTTTATATGCATAAAACAGCAAATTCAATTACAAAAACTGCCGCGACTATCAAAACGTGTATTTTGTTGCATAATTAAAGCAATGAATCAAATAAAACTATACGAAATAAAAAAGTTCATTTCTTTCAGTATTTTTGATATTTTCTTTTATTATAATTATAATTTTTATTATTTTTTTTTAATTCAATCAAATAAATTCAAGTCATTTCACCTGTTGTTTGTTGATTCTTTTATTTTCTTTATAGTATTTTTTTTTGTGCTTTTTAAGTTGTGCATGTTGTTTTCTTTCTTTATAAATCTTTATAATAATTTTGCTTTATTGCTCTTCGATAAGTTGTTTTCTTTTTGTTTCTGTATAATGAAATTTGAATGAAGCAATTTTTCATAACGTATATTATTATTCTTTTTTTCTATCTTTCTTATTAAATTATTTTTTTAAATATTTTCTTACTTTTATTAAAAATTAATCAATAAATATATATATTCTATCTATACCTAAGATATTAAAGATTTCACAATTATATTTGTTTGTTTAATTTTTTTTATAATTTTAAATAATAATAATAATAAATTTCCCTAAACAATTTTTTTTCTCTCATTTTATTTATAGATTTCTTATACCGACACAGTGTTACTTTTGACAATGTTACAACTGATGTTAAAATAATGGATACATCAAAATGTGCTGTAAGTACATAATATATTAAGAGAATAAGAAAGAAAAGAAAATATTTAATTATTTTATTATTAGTATTATTTTTTAAATAAATAAATAAGATTAAAGTCGGATTACATTTGGCAACAAAACAATTTAATTTTAATTTTTTCATTTTTATTTTGCTGTCGAATAATTTTTTAATTTTTCGACGTGAAGGATAAATTTATCACGAATTTAATTTAATTTTACTTCTTTTTGAATTGTCAAGATTTAAGATATTTAACACTATAAGTCAATATATATTAAGAAATTAAAATCCTTTTTAATCTTGTAGTTATTTATAAAATCGGCAAAATTATAAATGATTTTTGGTTTTTGTTCAGATTTAATTTTTTGAAGGGATTTTACGTTATTAAAAGTATTAATTTGTCAACACACTTTCAACATTAATTTTATTAAAATTATAATTTGAAAAAAACAAATTAATTCAAAATAGGTTATTGAACAAATTTTGCAGTAAATGCTAATCCAATACATTAGGTGTAAAGTTGAACTTTTGTAAAAACTAGACATGTATAATCCACGTTTTAAAATAATTTTTAACCGTACAACTATTCGAACGATAATTCATTACAAACGTAAACATAACTAAGAAAGAGCAAATTTTCAAACAAGTGTTATAATCCTTTTATAAAGCAATTTTTATTAAAATCTCGTAAGCAATTAGTACCACAATGATAAAACACAAGTCAAATCTTTACTAGTATCTGAAATATTTCTTTACATTGTGAACTATAAAGCAGCATAATTAGTAACACATTACGTTCATAATTCATTGATTTTAAGGCATGCAAATGCTCTAAATAATTTTAAACCATTTAAGCGTAATTATTGGATATAGTTTTCATTATTTTTACTTTTTTAAATTAAAATCAAATTAAGAATAACAGCAAACAAAGTAATAACATAAAAAATGATTTTAATTTGCTTTCCTTAAGAGTAATCTAACTTTTGTTTGTTTTTATTATTAAACAGTTTTTTTTTTACAATTATAACGGCAATTACATTATATATTTGTTTGGATTAATTTTATTTATTTATTTAATACCTTAAGATGGTTTTGCAATATTTTACTTGTACATAGGGTTCAGAGTGAAATTCTTTTATTTAAAACATTAATGCATATTTACTTAACTCTTTCTGATTTCTTGTGTTTATTGTAAGAAATATTATTTTATTGTTTTGCTTTCTTTAGTGTTTTGTTAAGATGATGTTAATTTTTTTTATTATCTTAAACAATTCTTCCTTTATTTTAAACAATATTCTTTTATGTACACGCATTCTTATAAATTACATCAAAATAATTGAACAAGAAATACAAATTACTTGGTATACATTCACTTTTGTAATTAAATAATAAAATAAAGTAATATTAAAACGAAAATCGATTTGTACTAGTTTAAAGATAAATGGAAATCCTTTTTGAATGAATCATATAATGAAAATATGTTTGTTTTGTTATAATCTAAAGAATCTTTATCCTTACAAAATTTACGTATTGACGGCAATTTTATCAAAGCATTGTATACTATTATTCATATGTCAGGTTCGTTTTCTTTTCAAGAAGAAAAGATAACAAATCTCCTTTAAAACATACATTTAGCAATTATCCTGTAAATATTATTCGTTTCCTGCACACATAATGCAATAATAAATAAAAATTATTTTATCGTGTTGTTGGTAATACAAGCATCTGCTTCCGTAAAGTTTTTTTCAAAATGAAGGACCCAAACCATTATAATTAATTTAAAAATTATATTTCATCAAATGATTTCGTCATTTACATTTATTTCGAAAACCTTACTTCATTTTAGTCTCTATTTTAAAATTATTATTTTTATCTGTCTATATTGTAAACAAAATCATTGTAATGTTATTAACCCGATGTCATTGATTTTAAACAATAAAAAAATGTCTATAATTTTGTTTGTATGCTTAAAAGCTTTACTAAAAATAATTCACGATTTTAATTACATTTTAAAGATAAAATGAAGACAATATTTAATTAAAAATCAATAGCAACTAGATAGAGATTTAGAGAGACAGAGAAAACAAACAAAAGTGAAAATTATAAATTAAATTAAAAAGGTAACCTACAGTTACATATATAATTTGTTTTGTTATTCTTAATTTAATTTCTTTTATTGCAAAAATTGAGTATGAAAAAGTATTAAAAGTACCATAATAATATACTTAATGATAATGAAAAGAAAATTCGTTGCTTGTTTTTATCAAACATTTTTAAATAATGATTGACGTGATGACTAAATTGAAAGTGTAAGAAATTTCTAACATAAAAAATGGTTTTAATTGAATTTTAATAATTAATAAATATTTATTTTAATTGATTTATAATATTATATCGTGCTATATAGTAAAAAAAGGGAAATTAATTATTTTAATTTTTTTTTATTATCAATTAAATAAGTCTCGTGAGAAGAGAAAAATTATGTTATATCGTTAAAAGTAATTATCTCAATTGAATTGGCATCTTTAGTAACGTAGATATTTGATACTCTTATTAAAATTAAAATTAAAATTAAAATTAAAATTAAAATTAAAATTAAAATTAAAATTAAAATTAAAATTAAAATTAAAATTAAAATTAAAATTAAAATTAAAATTAAAATTAAAATTAAAATTAAAATTAAAATTAAAATTAAAATTAAAATTAAAATTAAAATTAAAATTAAAATTAAAATTAAAATTAAAATTAAAATTAAAATTAAAATTAAAATTAAAATTAAAATTAAAATTAAAATTAAAATTAAAATTAAAATTAAAATTAAAAATAAAATTAAAATTAAAATTAAAATTAAAATTAAAATTAAAATTAAAATTAAAATTAAAATTAAAATTAAAATTAAAATTAAAATTAAAATTAAAATTAAAATTAAAATTAAAATTAAAATTAAAATTAAAATTAAAATTAAAATTAAAATTAAAATTAAAATTAAAATTAAAATTAAAATTAAAATTAAAATTAAAATTAAAATTAAAATTAAAATTAAAATTAAAATTAAAATTAAAATTAAAATTAAAATTAAAATTAAAATTAAAATTAAAATTAAAATTAAAATTAAAATTAAAATTAAAATTAAAATTAAAATTAAAATTAAAATTAAAATTAAAATTAAAATTAAAATTAAAATTAAAATTAAAATTAAAATTAAAATTAAAATTAAAATTAAAATTAAAATTAAAATTAAAATTAAAATTAAAATTAAAATTAAAATTAAAATTAAAATTAAAATTAAAATTAAAATTAAAATTAAAATTAAAATTAAAATTAAAATTAAATGGGTTTAAAAATTCCGCATGAGTTTAATTTGTGAATGTACTGTCTTTAAGTCTTTAAGTGACTTATTTTTTGTTTGCGGTCAAATCACAACCATTTTTTTATTTATATCCGTTGGTTAATTATCGAAATGAAAGTAATTGAATGTGTGTGTGTAATTATTAAAAATTCCTATTTTTTTTGTTAACAGAACTTTAAGCATTTCAATTGCAAATTTATAATTAACGAAAATTACAATTACAACGAATAAAGAATAAATAACAAGATAGCAAACTTACTTAATTTTTCCAATATTTTTTTGTATATATGTATTGAAAACATAAAAAGCTAATAGTAGTGAAATTTAAATTAATTTCTCTGTCATTTAACACTTGTCATGTTTATTAATCTGTCAAAAATACAGTATATGAACTTACAGTATATGTATGTTAAGTAAAAAAAAGAAAAAGAATCATTGACTATTTAACATAACAACTTTAATTAAGCGTAATTAAACAAAAACCAAATTAAAAAGATATTTCTGCCCACAACGCATTGACATTGACATTTGTTTTAAGAAATTTTTTATTTCATTTTATTTTATTTTCTTATAAATTATAAATTAAATAGGGTGTGTCAATTATTTTGATTATTATTTTTTATATTTTAATGAAAGTGATATTAACATTTATTGCTCTCTGTGCGTTTTTATTAATACATATTATTATTATGATAAAACATTACTTGCGGCAAATGTCAATCATTTACATTGGTATTTGTTAAAGTCAGTAAAAATATATAACTTGATTTTTATTTTGTCTCTATTGAGGAAGTTCTTTGTTGTTATATTTATTTGCATACCATTTATAATTTTCATTTCTTTTTCAATATAAAGAAAGTCTTAATTAAATTAACAGAAATTATTTTTTTTTGTTCGTTACTTGTAAATCATCTCAGGTGTAAAAACATTCTAAAATATTTAGAATTATTTATTTCTTTCATTATTTGCAGCATACCAAGTTGTATTACTCATTTATTGCACATAAAATAATTAAATTTATTTATTATGCTGACTATTTTAACGCGTTAAATTTACGTGTGTCAATATGCAACAAAAAAAAAATTGGAATCAATAAAAAATAAAGAAAAGAAAGATTAAGTCTAAAAATAAAACTCAATGTCTGTTGTCAAATTTAACAATATTAATTTATGTTTTTCTTGTTTTCATTTTTTTATTTTTGCATTAAGCATTTAACCCCTTTTTACTTTATCTCGAAGACGAAAAAAAATGTTTAACCAAAACAGACACAACAACGAAAAGCGATCAACCATCATCATCGCGTATCTTTTGATGTAATAATTGGTTCTTGTTCTTATTTATTTTCGTATCTTATAAATAAATTTCTTTTTTTTCCTTGTTCAATTAATGCAATAAAATTATGGCATATATTTAACACGTCTCGCCTCGATGATGTGGTTTGGCTTTTTAATGCATTTAAATAACGAACAAAAAAAAGAATCGGAAAGACTTATATAAAAAAAGGCATCAAAATGTTTAAAATTAAGATGTTAATAAATAATTTTTTTAAGAAAACATGAAATGAAAATGTCTTGAATGATTTTTTAATTTGTTCATAATATTTTGATTGTTAAAATTTTTTCATATTTTGTACGCAAATAACGAAAATCAACAATATTAAATACTAAGTTGGAGCGAACAAAATAATGCAAAAGGCATTTTCATTATATACTAAACATATGTTTTATTTTAATTTTATGAATAAATGAATTTTTACGCGAAAATAATAATAAAAAGTTATTGACTTGACCTTAGTTATGCTAAACTCGGCTATTGCCACCAAATAAGATCATCCTATTACAAGTCATTCCTATTTTTCTCTTGTATTTCGCTACAAACTGATTTATTGTATTTAGTTGTTTTAACAGCCGTAAGCTCTAACTTAAGGTTAAAAACTTTAGAAATGAAAAATATGTTTCACAAATTTTAACATGGATAAATTGCTGACAATTGACGTGACTTACTTTTTGTTTCTTTTTCCATAATAATAATGCAATTCATAATTTCAAGGTGAAAAAAGGGAAAACTTTACTATCATAAGAAAAATAGTTATCTGATTGATTGTAGTTTTTTTTTGTTTCAATTAAATTGAATTATTACTATTTAGAAGTATTAAAATTATACAAAAATTATTATTTATTATGTCCTTTACCTATTAAAATCCTTTAAATTAATTTTTATATTTATTAAAACAGTTTATCATTTATATTATCTTTACAATTTATTTTTCTTTTAAATATTGATCAACGTTTTATGTATTTTTAAACAATAATAAAAAACATGAAAAATATATTATAATAATAATAATGAATGGTATTTTAAATTAAGTAATACTAATGACTGATTTTTACTTATGCCAAGTAATGTATGTGTTTTTCTTCATTTTCGTCGCTTCTTCTCTTCCTTTTGTCTATCTGCAAAGATAATCAAATGAACAGAATAATGTTTTAATATTGTATTTTTTGCATGTATATTTATTTAACAATTGCACATTTTTATGTAAATTATTTGTTATTCCTAGCTAAATATTTTCATTATATTATTTATTTATTTAATAAATACTTTATATTCTTTAATTATTATTTTTTTTAAATAATAATAAAAAAAGCAACAATAAATTTGCATTGGTTATCCCGGAAAAATAAATACTAGAATAAATTTATTTAAATAATTAAATAAAATAAATAGACATTACTCAGTATTATTTTTTATTGTTATTTATTTAATTTTATTTTACACAATAATATCTTTTCTAATTGATCTATCTCGTAATATGATAAACAATAATTACTTTATAAGGCATTTGGTAAATATTTTATGACTAAACATCATATAAAAAGAAATAGTTTCTTGTTAAATCAACAGCAATCAGTAACATAAATGATTTCATAAAAAATTTAAAGATTTTATTGATCTAATTTCATTTCTATTGTGTTACCAATAATAAGAATAAAAAATCTCTTTACATTTTAGTTAAGTTTAATTACAAAACAGCGGGAGACTTTCATTTGAATAAATAAAACACAATAACGCACTCTTTTTCTTTAGTTGATTTGATTTGATTAAATTTGATAAAATTTTCGAAAAAAACTGTTTAATCATCATTAAATATATGACTTATATTTGTTTAATTATAATAATTGTACTCTTTTGTGTCAGATTGTGCTTAACTATTTTTATTCTTAATTTATTTTTCATATTTTATTTATAACATATTAGCGGTTTAATAATGTCGAATAAATTAACAGAAAGTATTTGAATTCTATACGTGTTAAATATTTGAATTGTCATTTATACAGATAAAGCAATCCTGATATACTAAGTAAGATATAACTTTGATAAATTTTCGCATATTATTGTTTATATTTTAATAAAAAAAATTAATCTTACTTATCTATAATAACACTATACTTCGTTGATCACCAAATCAAGATAAAAAATTAAAAAAGACAAAACAAAACGAAGGGCGTTTGTCTATAATAAATACTCAACCAGATAATCATTCCACAAATAATAGTAATAATAATCTACATATTTTAAATATTTTTATAACTATATAAAAAAAGAAAACAGAATTCCTTAAGTAATAAATATAAATAATTATAATAAAAAATCATAAATGTAACATGATTTCAAGATAATCAAAAAAGTAAAAAAATAAATTACGAAAACGAAAATCTTTTGTTTAAAATATATAAAATACCACAACGATGTAAATCAATTGGCGCCGTAATAAATTAAATTGATGGATAAATGAGTTATGTACAGTTTTTTTTTCTTCTTCTTTTAACAAGTTGTGATTTGAATATTTAATTTCGATTTTTTTTTGTTTTAATTTTATTTTTATTAGTATTTTGTATTTTCCTTTGAGAAAAAAATTCATTTATGTAAATAAATAATCGAAAAATGACTAATTTTATTTACGTTAATTATAACAACGAAAAAACGATTATACCGGATTTTAAATAACGCAACTTGACACTGATATATTTTTTACTTATTTTTTAATGACAGGTGTAACATTATTTTGTTACGTCAGCTAGTAAGGACGATATTTGGTTTATTTATATAAAACGAAATAAAATTTATCAACTTATTAACCGTCATAATTGAAACGAAAAAATTTTATTAAATAAAAATTACATCAAAAAGTTAAACCGAAAAATTTCAGATTGCAAAAAAATACACAAAGTTATTTTAATTTTTTTTTTTTGCCATTAAAACGTTTTAAAACAATTTTGTTATTTAATTAAAAGTACCTTGACATACCTATTAGTAAGAAATACAGTCAGTTTTCAGTACTTATTTATTATTAGTATCACTGTTATCAGTGCTGTTACACTTTTAATAAGTATATATCTCATTGTGGCATTACTATTTTTTTTTATTTATTCAACAAACATATATAATACTTACGAATATAAATAGTCAAAATTGATTTATAGAAACTTTGTTATTTATAAAAGAATTTATTTACAAATAAAAACCTTGTGAATTTTATAATGTGA
Organism: Ptychoptera contaminata; assembly: GCA_963942525.1. Taxonomy (NCBI): domain Eukaryota; kingdom Metazoa; phylum Arthropoda; class Insecta; order Diptera; family Ptychopteridae; genus Ptychoptera; species Ptychoptera contaminata. Next base: position 15,596,438 of record OZ012637.1, on the reverse strand, counting down.
ATAAAAATTAACCAAAGTCAAATACCTATATAAACTAAACTGTAAATTTTCTATAAAACGTAATGTTTATGTAATAAATGTCTCTGATTGCAAATACTCAGTGCTTAATGTGGTATATGTAATTTTTATTATATTAAACAATGACATGATATCCATTGATGCAGTTAATTATATTAAAAGTTAAGCGAAGCAAGTAAATTACCCCATTCAATGCGATAAGAACAGCCACTGATATCAATTGTACCAAGTGTATAAAAAAGACACCCACAACTCAAGACAATCTTTTAAAGAAAAAATATGTTTTAATATATATTATTTTTTAGAAATAATATTCAATCAATTATACTAAATAAACAATAAAATTTACATTAAAAGAATTAAATCAAATAATTTATCAATAATAATTAATAATAATGATACGACGAAGCAATAAAAATAATAAACAAAATAATTTAAAAGAAGTACAGAAAATAATCAATCATTTTTGCTTTATTATTATTATTCGTATGTATGTTTATTTTTATTTTCTTTTTTACTTTAAATAAATTAATTTATATTTAAGTGAATAAAGATGAAACGAAAAACATACAAAATCATATTAAAAAGACAAAAAAATTACCATTCATCATACAATTTTCTTGTTTTGTTCATTTTAAAATTTATTTAATAAATTAATTGAAACATTTGTCTGGTATATTAATTTCTTGTTTAATTTATAAGCACGAAAAGTGTTTATTACTTTGTTTTATTAATTTTCATTTTCACAATTTTTTTATTAATACCAGAGACTGTGACAAAAATCAATCAAATAAATTTTAATCTGATTTTCCCTTATGTTTTATTTAAGTGTCAGACAAATCAAAATAATTAACGTATACAGATCATTTACTGTTATTCACTTGGTATTAGTTTCTTAAAAAAAAGAATTAAATCAATTAATAAAATTGCTGTATTGTGATGTGATATAACTCAAATTAAAATATTTATTTAATTTCTTTTTTTGAAAATCCTTTAGAGTAATATTACGTTTATGGTGAAACTACGTCAACATTTTATTGCAATATCAATAAAGACTGAATGTTTGTATTGCTGAAGACATTGCTTAAAAGCATTCTCATCAATCATATAAGCTACTCTGATATGGAAAATTAAACGACTTTTGTGGATAATAATCCTTTTATTATTATTCTTAGCACAAGTAAAAGTAATTTTAATAATACTAATAAATTGTCGCTTTATAGCATTACATTTTTATTTGTCTTGTTTGCTCATTACATGAATCAGCTTTTCGCTTAAACCTTAACGATTGCATCCTTTTACTGTTATTTATAGTTTTTATGCTGCTTATTTTATAATGTTAAGTCGACACTTAACCTCCATTTTAAATTTAATTTTATTTATTTTTTTTCCTGTATATCTTTTTTTTGTAAATAAATTGAATTTGTAATAAGACTTTCTTTAAATAATGTAATGAACTTAAAATACAAAAAATATATATTACTGATTTCGTTTAATATTTATTAAATTATATTTTTATTACAGAAATATATATAATTTCTTGAAAAAAAATGTTTATTTATAAGTTTGATAGGAAATGAAATAAAATTATTTTTGCAGTTCTTGCTTCTGCGGTTAATGAAAAGCGAAAATTCCTACTGTCAGCTTTATTTTATTTTGATTTATTATTTGGATTTTTAATTATTTCCCTTTACATTGTTTCAAAAGTGCCCTAGACTTTTACTTGCATATTTGGTAGATTTTTAATAGATCTTTATTTGTTGTTTCTTTCTTTTTTTTTAAATTATAGTTTTCTAATACAATTGAAATAAAATAAACTTTATCAGGCTAGTTCTCTTTACATATGATGGTCATTATTCACTTGTGTAATTAAGTATGAATGAAAATTCATTATATTTTTTAAAATTTAGAATCACATTAGAAAAAGCCTAGTACTCAAGCATAATAATTACTCGATGTTTAATATAATATAATATGGTCATAAAATGTACTTACTTTTATCATTTGTTGATAATTTTTATTATATTATTAAATATTTATTGGAAATTTAAAAGAATAAACGGTTGTATATATCATTTTTATTTAAAAATGAGAATAGTAAACTTCAATATGGGATTAGTAAAATTATCTATAAATAAGGATAGTAAGCATTGTTGCTAATAGAAACTATAAACTTTAAGAAGCCTTATGGAAGATGGTTTGCAGACACTTACACCCACTGCATCGCAAATATTCAAGCGAATATCAAAATATTTTATATTCAATTAATTTTTAATAAATAATTGATATACACCAAAAATTTAATTAGTTAAAATTAATCAATTATCATATTGAAGTTTTGTGGTTTAGTTTAATTAGGAAAGCTCAGCGATGATCTTTAATTGTCACAAAAATTGAACTTCATTATGTACATTTTTTTAGAAAGTTTCTCTTTTTATTACTTAAAAACATTAACAATCTGGAATTTATATATATTATGTATTTATGGAATTTTTAAAATATGTTTTTTTTTCGCTGCATTTTTTTTTTTTAAAGCTTAGCATATTTTTTCATGTTTAATTTTTAACACATCTTTGTTGATTATTTTGCAATTTTTGTAAATTTTTTATTATTATTTTGGTACATTTGCATTTATTTATTAATTTATTTATATTCATGTTGCACGTAATGCAAGCAAAAAATAACAAATAATAATAATAATATAAAAAAAATTTCAACAGAATCTTAAATTATATTTTTATTTCTTTTTATTTTATGTAAACTTGTTTTAAATGTATATTGATTCAATATTTATGATTTAAATTGGAAAAAAAGTTGAATTAATGATAAATTTACGATATTTTCGACAGTGTGGTATTACTGATAAATCAAATTTACTACCTGTTGATTTGTAATCTTTTTTTTCGGGTAAAAAAAGCTTTCATTTTGCATCCACCAATTCACCATTCTGCACTAATGTGATTCTAACTTACTTTCTAAACTCGTCCTCTTTGATAAAAAATCGTTTAAAAATTATAATCACTGTACAGCAGATAAGTATTTACCAGCAGCATTAATTATCAAAAGAAAAAACAATTCCATTTGTTCATACGATCATGGTAAAAGCGCACACGTCACCCTCTCATTTGTAAGAAAAAATTCACTTAATATTTCTCTCTGTTTTTTTGTTTTATTTAAATTTTGCAAATAAAATATTTAAATCAATAAATAAAATAATTTCTGACATTTATTATGATGTGTGAAAAAAACAATTTAATTTAATTTGTACCAAAAATATAAATAAAAATATATTAAATTCCTTTTTTGCTTGTTTATCATTTTTTTTCTTCTTTATTACTTTAACATTTTTTGTGCCTACCACGAACTTTAAATCATGTTTTTACATAAATGCAGTATAAGTAAGGAGAACAACAACAATAAATAATGATTTATTTTATTGTTTATTAAATTTTGTAATAACTGAAATATTTATTCTTTTTTTTAATTTTATTTTCTTCAAAAAAGCAATATTTTTTTTTTTGCTTTTCTTCCGGGATCCGTAAAACATGTTAAAAATCTATGGCGCAGCCACAACAAAAACACCAGCAAACACCAAAAGTTCGTTGTTGATGTTTTCTTGCTTTATTGAAATTGAAAACATACATTATAATGTGTGACAATGAAATGTTGTTTTTCGTTGATTAATCAGTACTTTTTGTTATTTACTTCGTCTTCTTCTTCCTTTTTTTATTCTTTTATTCTCTACATACGATTATTTCTTAATTTAGGCTGAATATTACAGATGAGTTAATACGTATTATTGAAAAATCTTGAAATAAATATCTTATTGTCTCATTAAACAATTAATTTTAATTTAGAAAAACTCTCTACTTTCGTTTATTAAGCACAGTGTTTTTGCTTTTCATATTGTCAAAAATCGAAAAACTATTACAAAATATGGCAATCAATCACTTAATATGTTTAATTACAATCAAACACTTTATTTAATTGCCAAATTAAATGTGTAATCTATCATTTAAATAGGAAAAAACAATATACTTAAATTGAATTAAAGCATAGAATGGTGATAAGACATGTGTTATTGTTAGAAACCAAAACGTTTGTTCATTAAATTAAAAAAAAAATTATTCGAATTACTTTCACTTAATAATAAAAGAATAAAGACAAATCGTGTTTTAATAAAATCTTATTAATAAATAAAAAAATAATTTTTTGATAAAGGTAGACTTCGTCTGCAGGTGTTTTTTTCTCTATTTATACTTTTTTGTCTGTTATTTTTATTATTATTATCATTGTGTTGTTGCCCTTTTTGTCAGCGTTACAGATTTTCATCTTTACTTGTGTAGTTTTTCTTCTTCTTCTTTTTAACTTTTGTAATTGTTTTTAATATTTTTATGCAACGAAAGTTATTTTACAGAAGTTTAAACATGATGTGAACTTTGGTTAAATTTTGTTTGTAGTTTTTTTCTTTTCTTCTGATATTAATGGTAAAGTAAAAACTTAAATTTATAATAATAAAATTAATCAATAATTAATAGTCGTCGTTTAAAGTCATTCGTTGTATTTAATCATTTTACTAGTGAAGAAGCAATTTGTCACTAATTACTACTTGTTAACGTTTTTCTTTTGATTTTTTATTTTATTTGTTTGTTTCAAGTATGTAAAGTTGTTTTAGACATAAAAATATATATATTTGTATGTAGGCAGTTGAGAGAATTATTATTTCATTTGATTCAAACTAATATACGAATTACTGTATAATATTTTATTATTAAATTAAATAATGTACAGTGTATGACTTAAATCAGTTACTATGTCATTCATATTTCAGAGAAATGTCTTTAACAAATAGTAATAGAGAAAAGAAAATACTATTTAGCTGTAGCGTACCAACAAATGAAAAAAATAAAAACATTAATTAATCTTCTAATCTTTTAAAACTGTATACTAAATGCTTAACTTTAAAAGCTACTGAATTATGAAATAAACATTTCCCACCCACAAATGTTACATTAAACGTGATTAATAATTTAACAAACAGGCAAAAATTAAAAAAAAGAAATACATAAATACTAATCAGGTTACGACCTGCTACAACATTACCTGCAAACTCTTTTTTTATATTGTAAATGAAGAAAAAATATTTATTTATTTATTTTTTTGCAATATTAAAAATTATTATTTTTTTCTCATAAAAAAAAACAATTTTTTTTCGCTTATCTTCACATCTCATCTTATGTCAATTGTATTTTCATTTATTTTTTAAATATTAACAACAACCACGTTTTACTTCGTGGTAAAATTATTTTTCGTTTAACTTTACCTTTTGCCTACATGACAAGTAATTTTTTTGTATTATTAATAACTTCTTATTTGAAAATAAAATAAATAATAATTAAATGACATTAGTATAGTTTAATATTATATGTAAATAAAGTAATAATAACAATAATAATTGTAAAGTAATCAGTATTTGACATTTAACAATGACTATTCGAAACTTATTCACTAAAGTTAGCTTTAAGCAAATTTGTTAAGAAAATAAAGTAATTTAATTACAGTAATATTTTATAACCGGAACCGCTTATACTGGTAAATTTTCAGTAGTGATAATAAAAGTTAATAAAAAACAGTGCTTCGTTTACTTTTTGATCAATATTTATAGAAATTGACACATTTGAGAATAACAATTTTACCTTAAGTACCTAAGAGAATTAAAAAGGAAAAAAAATCCTGTTTTAAACTATTAAACATAAAAACTGTTTAAAAAAAACACAGAATTATTTTATCCTAAATACCATACTTATGGTAAGTGCCTTTGAAGATACCTGTAAACTGTCCAAGGATCACGTTCAATGTCAAAATGTTAAATTCATTAGATGTACAACAAAAGGAGTTTTTTTTGCTATAAAGGATCTGTCTGCAGTGTTTCTGAGCTGTTAAATCGTACGTTTATCATATATTAAATACAACAAAGAACATCTGTGCACTTTCAATGAAGATTTATTGCCATGATGGTTAATAAAAATCATAAAAAAAGCAAAAAACAAATCTCTACGCTAGTTTAAAATTTATGTTATTTTTTAATTAAATTTTATTCAAATAAGCAAAATAGTGATTTAAATAAACGTTCATATTAACAGTTTTACAATTTTCATATAAACAATTAAAACAAATAACATTAATAATAAATAAAATTAACCAACCGTAATTATTATTATTATTAATATTAATAAACAAGAATTTAATTATTTCTATTTATTTTAATATTCTCTTACTTGAACATTATTGTATATTATTTTTGATTTTATTTTATTTTTGAATTACATTAAATAACCTTCGTGACTTTAATAATGTGCAATATATATAGAATAAAAATTATTATTATTATTATTATTGTAATATCATTAAATGATACGCAATATAAATATACATATATTTATTTTATTAATCGTTTAAAATCTACATATGTATTTTATTTTAAATTATTTTTATTTATTTTATTTTTTTGCAATAAAAACATGTGTTTCTCTGTTATGTTTATGTATTCTACATTTTTTTTCTTTGGTTTTCTTTGCACAAAACTGTTTTATTGTTAAACAGCATGTTTATGTTGTTCAAAATAAGTTAACAACATTTTTAAAACTATATTTAGATAATAATAACAATAGTAAAAAAAGAAAAACTTTGAAAAATGATAATAACATTCCATAAACTATTAGGTTATAGTTCAATAATTTAGCCAAACAAATGTTATTTGTTGCTACTTTATTCTGCTGTTAGTATTTTAATTTAAAACACATAGAAAGATTAGCAAAGGATTTTTCGTATACATTTTTTTGTATATTATTAAATTGTTAATAAATTTATCTTTGTTAAATATAAAAAACTCTGACATAATGTCTATATAATAATTGTCTTTTACATGTCCATTTATGGAAAATGGGAAACAGAAATATAAATAAAAGCACGTTTAAATTATTATTATTATTATTAACTTTAAATAAAGGCTTTTTATGCTTTTTTAAATTTTTTATTGAAAAGTAACACAATCACCGCTATGTGACAATGAATTTTTTTTAACTGAAAAGCATATAAACATGTCTATTTTAAAGTTTATGCAACGATTGAGTGCTTTGTATACTTAATAATCTAGGCTTGAATAACTGAAGGCAATTGATGGTAAATGGTTTTATTGCCGAGTAGCATGGTTTGTCATTATTAAGGAATTTTCTACAAGATTCATATTAACATCATTTCGCTACTTTAAATATTTTGGTCTGTTTAACTTTATTCAATAAACTCTTATTTATCAATAAATATGTGTGTTAACAGCCTAAAAACCGTTCCTTTAATTAATATTTTATAAAAAAAACTGAATATAAATTAAAACACAATGGCTTTGACTCCTTAGCGTCCAACTCACTTAATTTATTCGCCGACACTAGCATTACCTATACAAATTATATACAAAACATATGCAATACAATTTTTTATAATAAATTATAAAATTATTTTATTTTATTATCTAATATTTACTTATCATTTTGTATGAACAAAAAATCTTTACACATTTCTTCGATTTTACTGTTTTCTGTTTCTAATAGAAGGAAGACGCACAATTTACCCTCAAGTGTTATTTTAATTTCTTTTTTTTTTGTATTTTATTATTTTTAAATTAAAAAAGCATGCACAATATGTATTTAAAAATATAATAAATACAATTTAAAAGTCAATTTTCTTCCTATGTAGATAACTTGTATCTATATGTAGTATTTTTTCTTTCTATTTGTATGTAACCGTTGTGTACTTTGCTTTGTTTTTGTCTTCTTACATCTAAAAACAAAAAAAAAATTATCACAATTTTACGCTAATTTTAAATAGAAGTTGTGTTATTTTTTTTGTCTATTTCCACCCATAATTAACCATTAAGTATTGAATACTCTTATAGAACACAAAACAACAGCAACAAGCAAAATAAAGACAATTTTGCAGCATTGTTTAGTTGCGTTTAATTATTTAAAAATCACGCATTGTTGAAATCTTATGTCAATTTTAATTTATTAATTTTCATGGTTTTCATTTATATCTTAATATTCTAATTAAAATATTTTCCTATTTGACTACCGTGACACAGAAAATTACATTACGTGTTTGCAAAGTATTATTTAAAAACTATATGATTTACTTTTAATTAAAGAAACAACAAAAATATATTTATAAATAAATCGCGACTTTTACAATTCTATAGGACAAAAACTAAATAAATAAATAATCTTAATAAAATTGACGGAAATTAATTGATTCAGCCGTTTTTTTTATATAGTCTACAGAACATAACCAGAGAAATGAAAATAAAGTAAATATTTATTAAGTATCTACATGTGTTTATATTATTTGTTTTGTTTATTTATTATTATAATAATCATAATAATTAATTGTTTATATCCTGTAATAAAATTAATCACACACAATATGTATTTATATATTTTTATTAATGGATTATTTGTTTGCATTTTAATATTGCAAAAAAAAAAAAAGAAAAAATAATAATATTGAAAATAATCATAAAATGGAAATGCGTGTCAAACAATTATGCGTGGGTTAGTTGTACAAATAAAATGTAAAAATAAAAAATATCATAGAAAAGTCATCAGTGTATCTAGTTATGGACGATATGCTTTTTGCACACATTTGTTGGTTTTTCCACAGTGAATTCTTGTTCATTCAGGTTCGTCGTTTCCTTGTTAAGAAATCGTTTGTTGCATAAAACACAAAATAATTCTCCATTTTTTTTCTTTGCTATCATTTTAAGTGATAATTTTAATAAAATATTAACTATAAAAGTAAGAATAAAAGAAATAATAAATAGATTTTACAGTTATATTATGGGTGAATAGAGCATTATTATTCAACACAATTTTTAATCAGTATGGCACGGTCTGAACGTTTTACAAAGTTAATGCAAGGTTAGAAATTAAAAGAATAAGAAAATACACTTTGATGTGTGATAAAACTATCGGATATTATTTTTTAATTTTAGCTAAAAGCTAAAATTTTAAGTAGTATAATGATAATGATAACGTATTATTCAGATTAACAGTGCATAACTGTAACTACTTTACCTTAAATAAACAAATAAAAAGTTTTTAAAATAAAAATATATTCGACTATGATTATTAATAGAACTATTAATATATAAATCACATACATTTATACCATAAATATCATTTATCATTATCATTTATTACTATCATTTCGAAGCCACACAATTGTTGGATACTACCAACGAAATAAGACGACTTAAACGCTTAATGCCGCATGATCTAACCATGTAACAACAAGTTGATGAAAAGTACATCTACATTTAGGGAGCTGGATATTGGTGCAGCAAACCCACACAAGTTTATGCTTATATACATACATAAGTACTTTTGGCAACAATACTAATAAATTAATTATTGTAATTAAGATTGTAGTAACCATACCAATAAAGGTGTTTAAAAAAAAAAAAAAAAAATTTATTACTATCATTAATATTTTTTATGTTATTAATTATTATCATTGTTTATAAATTTAGCGTAATATTAATAAAATAATAAGTAATTAAATTTACAAAAAGAAATCAAAACAAGAATTATGTTAATTATTTATAGACTTTAGTTATAATTAAACGATATTTAAAACATTATTCTGTTTTTCTAAGTAAATTGATTTCATTCAAGTAGAAAGTGCTTTTAGATTCGTGCAATTTTTTTTTATTAGACTAACTAACTTTTTCTATTAAATAAAACTATTTCTCATGCTTTTTAAAAATGAAATTGTTTATTGTCAACATCTATTAAATTAAATGAATGATGATGATCTACTGTTATTTAGATAATAACTATACCACAAGATTTGTACATTCGTACTGACATTAAATGTTTAAATAACTGCAAAAAGTACTTAAAATTAGCTTTGGCAGTATTTTGCCACCGTTAAAAACGTTTATTCAAATGATTTTTCTAAAGTTATTAATGTTTATTAATGTAATTGAACGATGCAATCAGACTTCTTGTTAAAATAATATTCATATAAACATTTTTCTTATTAAAGAACATCATGAGCATGTTAATTCTTGATCACTTGATCGTATTTATATTTGGTATATTCAATGCTTTGTTACAATAAATTGATGTCGCTTGGTACATCTACAACAAGATTTAATATGTAGATAAATATACCTACATTAAAGACTTTGTATCGATGTTATTCCTTATTATTTATTTCATTAAAAATCCGTTTTTTAAACTCAAAATTTTATCGAGTACATAATTTGGCACCACAATAATGTTTCGCCTATGAACCATATCCTAATTGTTTTATTTTCGATCATAAGTCCATTATTTCTGAATGCCAGTGGCAATCAATTGATATTCGAGATGAAATGAATCGAAAATAAAATGGCAACTGATTTTTAAATGTTTTGCAAATTTTGTAACGATAATAGTTCGGACAAATATTATTCATAAGGGTTTGATTTTAACTTTTAGCAGATTTTTTTTAGCAGACTTTTTGTTCGAGTGTTATGCGTGCATGATATTTTGTGCCTCCAGTGATATGCATTTAAGGAAAACAACAAAAAAAATAGAGAAACAAAACAAAATATAGAGAATGTAGAATTTGATGCTGTTTTGATTTAATATAATCTTTGCTTATTTTAGTGTAGGCAAAAAAAAAAAAAAAATAAAAATAAATATAAATACAAAATCAACATTTAAACCCTATAATTTACTTAATTATATGCTATTCTGTTTAAATTCTGCTCATTTTACCTCTCTCATTCTTTAATTTTATTGAATGTTTAATTGTGTGTCTTGTATCCTGAATAATTTATCTTGATCTCTTGAGTTATATTACTATTTACGATTGTTTTTTGCAATGTTTCGCATTTCCTTTGATGAGATAACAATAAGTGAATCATAAATGAAATATTTGTATTTCTTTAAAAAAAGAATGACTTAGAAAAGAATAAAGCTTTTTATATTGTTAAACGATGTACCATGATTTCTAATTTAAATGGAAATTGAATGTTAAAGCAACATATTTTATTTCATAATTGACTATTTAATGGGCATTAAGTATCTGCTTTTTAAAAGCTATTGTGCAATATTAAATTTTTATAAGTTTACTCACATCGCAATAGATTAGTTACAAGTATATATAGAAGCTCTTTATCACATTATCTTTACTTTCCAAAATTTTCTATTGCCATAAATGTATATGAAAATTTTTTTGGATATTACTTAACTGTTGTTAATTATTACATTTTCAATTTGGATCTTACCTAATAGCTAGATGTTTTTTTTAACAGAATGTAACAGACCTTTAAGCTTTATTTTGTTAAATAATTGATAAATAATTTTAATAACTTTAAATTAAATTAAAGAAATTATGTCTTTCAGGTTATATACTAGGTTAAATCTGTACAACAAATAGCATTCAATGTTTATTTATTATGAAAATAAAAAATATAGAACTTTATTACTTTAGAATATTGTTTAATTAATAAAATAAAGAAATTGTTAGGTACAAATGATCACTGTGATCTTTAAAATTTGTACTGTCTTTAAAATTTCATATTTCTAAAGGTACAAGACCTTTCATATAGTAACAATTATAGAAAACAAATTGAAATTATTCAAAATTCAGCACTTAATTAATTAAATTTGCATTCAATTTGTCACGTTTTGTCTTTTCTTTCTTCAAAACATAATGTTAAATTTGAAAGAACGTCTTAAATATCAAAAAAAAACAGTTTTCTCTTATTTTATTTGTATAAATATATATTTATCAGTAGTTCTATCATTTTATTATTTTAAATAGATATGGTTATAATTTTTGTCATTTTTAACATTAATTATAAACTGGTTGCTGTCTTGAATTTATTTCGGGATCAATTACAGTCAACTAGCAGAATAATGCTTTAATAATATTCATTTATCTATTTAAATTGCTAAGTGTTGCAAAATAATTTATATACAATAGTGTATGTCAAATGTCTGATAATAAATTTTATTTATTATAATAAACGATAGAGAAATTTAAAAGTATTTTTTTTTTTTGTATTTACAATAACAAAAATTAACTTTTTCAAATATTACTTGAGCTTATTTAAGTAAATGTAAAACGTTAAAGATCATTACCTTTCCGCAATTAATTAGTTAAATTTCAATGCAATAAATAAATGTATTTTTTAGCAAAAAAAACATGCTAAAATACTGGATTAAACTGTTAAATCTGAAAACACTCAAAATAACTTTGAGTGAGAAAAATGTACAAACATTTTTACGTTTAAACAAAAAAATCACTCAATTGTTTTGTTATTTAACATAATTTAAGTGACTTAATTTCTTACCATACAAGTAGCTCTGAGTAAATAATTATTCTCGTAAGTAAGCTCGAGCGCAGTTTTATTATTGAACAAATAATTGAGAAATTTAAGTTTGAAAAGAGAATTTCTGTATATGCTCATTATGCTTTTAAGTTTTTATGTTTAGTTTCTGTTTGTAAGTCGAACTTGCGCGTTAACTTAACTATTGCGATTTTTTTCTTCTTCCTCTTTCGAAAACTAAACGTACATGTTATTGAAATTACTTAACTTAAGCTCTAACGAATATTAAACAATATAAAACAATAATAATTTCTCTTTAAATACTCAGTTTAATATTGAATGTGAGACTGTTGGTATCAATTATAAAAGTTCGGTGCAGTTAAAAAAAATCGTTTTGGTTTTGTTTTGCCTTTTAAAGTTAAGTTAAATGAAGTAAAAACATGAAGAAAAAAACTAAATAATAATAATTTTATTTAAGCAGATACATATACTGATGTTGTTGTTTTGATTAGTGACTTTATTTTGTTTTTGTTGTGTTTGTTTGTTTATTTCATGTTTTGTTTCGCTGGATATACTAAAAAAAACAAAACAAATAAAATTAGCCGGTGTTTTCTCATTTTGTTTATATGGGCTTTTATTTTAGTTTTGTATAGTGTTTAAAAGTGTTATTTTTTTATTAATTAAGGATTATTTATTTATTTACTTATTTATACAATAATGTGGAATATAAAAATTAACGATTTATAGTAAATGATGAACAATTAATTGCAAAAATTAAATGGTAAATTACATTAAATGCGTAAAGGTAATTTTATTAACAAATCTATAAATTACTTGCAATTATTTGCAATTATTTGCTTGATTGTAATATTAAGTGTTATTTAGTCTTTAAGTAACTATAAACAACCTCTAAACATTTAATCGATTTATTATTATTTTTATTTTTATTCATTTTTTATACAGGAATTAGTACAATAAAATTTGCACACATGTTTAAGTAATTTAAATTATTTTTTTCTATAGCCCTGGTATTAAACTTAACAGTTAGTTAATATTTTAAAAGCTAATATTAATTTAGGTGTTGTTATTTTAATTATTTTTAATGAGATAAATAATTTTATAAATTTTTTACACGTTTGAGGACTGTAGCGACTAAATTTTCGTGCATGTAAACATAAAAATTATAAAACTAAAAGTAAATGATTAATCAAAACCATAAACCGCATTATAATAATATTTATTTTTATTTAATTTTGATTACTTTTTATATTAATAAATTAGAAATAAGTTGGTTTTTAATTAACCACAGTAAAGGTTATAAAAAAAGAAAAGAAAAACAATGGTTCATTGCCGATTGAATAGCAAATATATATATATATTTATGCTTTAAATATTTATTATTTTTATCTCTCTATTTCCAATTCATTTAAATATCATCATTTTTCATCTTTATGTGAGTGCTTATTTTATTTATGCGGTTTTATTTGATTTCATTATTTTTTTTTTACTTAATTTACTTAATTAAAATTAATAAAATCATTATCTGGAGAAAATTATGCATGCATAGTAATGCAAATGAAATATGTATCTTATATATGGTAAATAAAATAATTAAGAATGTTAATTTAATTTTAAATGTTAATTTTTAAATTGATCATGTTTTTATAGCAAAAATTAACTAATTTTAAAGTTTATGCTCCACATAAATGAACATAACCTTGCATAGATAGTTATAAGTTAGCAAAGTACAGCTTAGAAATTGCAGTAAAAACGTAAATGCATCAATTGTTTTCCATTACATTTTGTGCTCTGCATATTCTTGTAATATGTTTTCCTAACGAAGAATAAAAAGGTAGCATACTTAACATCTCTAATACAAAATACTCTCAGCTCAGTGCATAGGCACGTAAATTTAATCACAATTTTCTGTGACATTTAAAACATCGTAGCCCATTGCAATTTGACCATTATACTTTCCTTTAACATATTTAATAATTCATACAATGTATAAAATAATCAAAGGAAGAAATAATAATATCCAATTACTAAAAAATAATGTCTTATAGTTGAAATTTCCTTCAATAAAACTTAATACAATAGATTAAACTCCAAATTTAGTGACATAATTTTATTAGCAATAAAGCAGTAAAAATATCGATGTATCAGAAAAGATAAAAACCTTGAAACAAAATAATAATAATAGCAAATAAAATATAATTTCAATGAAACATAAAACAAACAAAACTAATGTAATTTAAATTCAGTTTAGTTTAATAAAAGAATTATAATAAATACTAACCGCAAATTCTGTTCTTATAACATAACAATTGACCAAACGATAAATAAACTTTTTTTTCTCTCTTTTTATTTTGAATTTATAAAATAAACAAAAAATAAAATAAAAATAATCGTAATATGTATTATGTTAAAAAATATTTGCATTGCAATAAGAGTATAAAAAGAAGAAGAAGAAGAAAAAGCAGAGGCAAAATAATAAGAAGATTTAAAACTCGATGACATATTGTAAGAATGTGTAGGATTTTGTTATTTAGACGTTAAAATATGTGGCTAGCACGTTAAAATAAAATGTGACTTAAATATAATAAAATAAATACAATAGATGCTGGTATTATTATTTATTATTATTATTTTGTAAATATTTCGCTGCCTCTATGAAGGAAGAAATGGCAGAAGTTTTTCATTGATTCCGTTTTATTTATTACTCTTGCTTTGCTTTCTTTCGTATGTCAATACACTATTTTTCTTTTTTCTTGTTATATAAAATATTATTTAATATATCTCCGAATGTGGACCATGCATAGACTCAACAGTAAATTATTAAATATTACTTTTAATAGAGAAGTTTTATGTTTTTATGAATAAAATGCAGTTTTTTCTCTTTCATACGATATGATGTTTTTTTATTTATATTTAAAATGCCATTAAAACAACTATTGACATCATATAATGGTAATGTGCATTTATTATTATTATTATTATAGAAAAATAAATATTCTAAGTATCTAATCAAAGTTATATGTTCTTACTACTGACATACATTGTCTCGTCTGTATAACATCAGTTAAACATGTTCTATTGAGAAACACACTAAGTGTACTGTACTGTAGGTCTTAGCTGGTATAAAAACTTACTTTAAAATAAATTTTTTTTATATTTTCCAGCATAAACAGTAACGCTGGCTGTGAATTAATATTATATTGTCAAAAAAGTTTAAAAATGTGTGCTGAAAACTCTAATTTTTCGAGATGAATTTTCTTTTGCTTTATTTTAAAGAATTTATAGGCGTTAATAGCTTACCATTAATACTCGCCAGAACTCCACTTGCTTTACATTTGGGTTTAAGTTGATTTTTTTAGCGATATTGTTCTAAATATATTGAATTTTAGGCCAAAACAGTTTTCATATTATTAATCTGTCGACTGTAAAAATCAATTAACAATTAATAAAGAAAAAATTCTGATTAGAATTTATATTATAATTAATTGATATGAATGAATTAAAATGTTTTGTAAAAAAATAAATTTTATTACTAATTTAAATGTTGATTAAACAATTTATTTTTTACTCTTATTCTTATTCATTCACTTGTTTCAATAGTCACTCCCATCACCTCATCTATTTTTTCTTCGTCTACTTCTTTACCAAAGTGTATAATGACTATTACTTCTTTTTTTTCTTTAAAATTTTGTATTTTTCTTATTAAATTAAAATTTATTGTAGTATATTTATTGTTTTTTGTTTTATCAATATGTATTCAACAATAATAATAAATTTAATTAATAAAATAATAATAATAATAATAAATAGCAACAAATAGTTTAATTGCAGTAATTATTCTTATTTTGTCTCTTTTATATAAACGTATTTTGATAGTAAAAAGTAGTAAATTTATATTAATATTAAAAATGTTTAAAGAAAAAGAAAAACGATTAAAAGATAAAAAAAAAACCAGCATATTTATATGTATATATAGAAAAAAAATAATAATTTAATATTGTATGCGTTTATTTGTAAATGGCTTGTATGTCTCGTCTATCATGTCATAAATAATATATTCTCACCTCATCTTTAAAATTATAGTGTTTTTTCACTGACTGTTATTTATTTTTATTTTTGCTTCATCGCTGTATACATATGCACGTTTAGGTGTTTTAAAACGTTAATTAATTTTTTCTGAAAGAATTTTAATTGATTAATTGTGTAGTTTTTTCACAATATTCACTTCTTAATTTAAATTGTTAATTAAAATTATGTTGTTTATTTATTGAATATAAAATAATGGTAATAATTATTATATAGTTTTAATCAAAAAGGTAAACAAACAATTTAAATGGACAAAATAAAAGAATTCTTGAATATTGTGTTTAAGAGAAAAAGTTAGTGTTAAAATAGCAAAGAAGAAGACAAAAAAACATATCACAGTGAACGCAAACAACAGAAATAATGAAATAAAATAATCTATGTGCAATATAATCCAAAACACGCGTTACCACTATATAAATATATATTCATACATATTTATTGTGCAATTAACACCTGCATTTCGGTGTTGTATGATGGTGTGATTGTTATTTATTTTCCTTGTCACAATAATGTAATATACCGTTGAAAATGTATTTAAAGTGAAAATTTTATGTTCATTTATAGATAGATGTTTTGTTTTTCTTCTTCTCTCTTTTTTCTGTCTATTTTTTGTGGTCCTGCAATTTACAATCTCTATCACTTTAATAATATACAATTGCTGCACAATCGTTATTTATTTACAAAATGCATAACATAAAGTGTTGATAAATTTCTAGTTATAAAGCCGAACAACATGAAATAACATAAAACAACATTATCGAACAATAAATGTTTAATTTTAATTAAATTTAATGAATAGAAAATTACTTAAGGATTCCCTTTCTATTTAATATAATAAACAAGAAATAATTTAATGTTTAGTGACAACTTTTTCCTATCTTTTGCTTTTTTTTTTTGTTTATATTTGTTCTTTTCACTTTCTGAATTTAACAAATTTACCTTTATAAACAATTGTTAATATTTATTTATTGTGTTAATATTTCAATTAAGATTAAATTCAATGAAAACTATAAATGTTTTAATAATTATTTATTTTAATGGGATACACGTACTATAAATACATAAATATATAACTTTAGGCATACTCTAAGTTAACTGATTAATTATAATAATTTATCTTAACTAAATTAAAAAAGAAAAGAAAATTTAATAAAGCAAAAAATATGAATTTATATTAAGCTAAATAACGGCAATATTATTTTAAATTGCAAAAAATAATGATAATTAAATGCTTAAAATGAATTACATAAAAATTAATTATTATTGTTTTTACGGATCATTTTACTAGACTGAGCTTATTTCGTTTTTTGCGATTATAAATTATTTATACAAAGTTGCTAATGGAGAGACAAAATAAGTATTCTTTCATATAATACTAATAATAATAAATTAAATTTAATTTATATTCACAAATAAAAAATTTTGCAAATAATAAGGCATTGGACTTGACTTTAATTTATATAAGATGTTAAATATAGTAAAAGAAAAGAAACTTAATCTCTTATTTGTTTGTTCCATTATTATTGTTAAATTTGTTTCCTTATTTCAAACAAATTAGTTAGATTTTTAACGGATATTAAATAACAAAAGATGATTTGTAATTGTTTAAAATAAATTAATAGACAAATACATTAGTTTTATTTTTTATTTATAATTTTACTTTTACTTTTACACTAAGTTTTATTGCAAAATATATTTAAATTTAAGTAATAAATTTTAATTAATAAAATTCATCTTTGTTAATTTTGGTAAAATAATTAAACAAAACAACGACTTTTTGTTCTGTCATATTTTTAAAATTTATTTCATAAAATTTCTTTTCTCTTCTCTTTTGTTTCAGATTCAATAGAAACAAAATCAAAAATAAAAAATGTGAATAAACCGCAGCAACCATTGGATTCCTGTTATAAAACATAAACAAAAATTGCGCCAAAATTTATTCGACTAAGCAAGCAAGTGAGTTTTGTTTTGTTTTTTTAATGTGAATTACGGAAGTAGACAAAAAAACACAGTGATTTGTTGGATCTTTGTTTTGACTTTGTTAATTTTTTTTTTGTGTTGTAAAATATATAAAAGTGAAATGTATTTATTTCTTTTCATCGTAAAAGAAATATGAAAACAAGCATAAACTGATTAAGTGGTTCCTACAAATGGCAACATATTTTGCGTAGGAGGAACAGCAACAACGGATTGTGCATAACGAAAAAATAAATAGAAACAGCCATTCACAATAATAACCAATACCACATCTTCTTAGTAACGAAAATTTACATTACCGGATTTTAAGTGAGTGTTATAAATTGTGTTAAAAATTTAATAACATCATAATGTGATAATAAAAATAAATAATACTACTTTTATTCAATTAAACTTTTATATATTATTAAAAGAAGTGATTTTGCGTGTTTTTATTATTTAAATAAAAATAAAAATAAAAGAACAATAAATTTTATAATGACAAATTTAAATCGTATACGCGTTGTTGTGCTAGGAAGCTCAAAAGTTGGAAAATCTGGTAAGTAACTGAGTGAATATCATTATAATTTATATTTAAGATATTTTACAAAATAGTAAATTAGGTTGAATAATTTATGAAAATCATAAAGTATTAACGCAACCGGTTGAAAAATAATATGACAAAAATAAATAAAACATAAATTTAATTACTTAATTTAAATTGTAGATGAGGCTATTTCCTATTATTTTTATTATTATTTATTATTATAGCTTAAAAACCACATAATAAACCTAACGAGTTGGCTTAGGTATACAAAACGTTATGTCTATATTAATAAATTACATGATAATGGAGAATTCTAAATAAACTTTATGAGACATTCATTACCCCAAGTGTCTGAAAACTGGGAACTAGCCAATATATAAGTAAAAAGTAAAATCTGGTTTAATTTAATATTGAAAATTATACTGAAAATTATTTAAAATAAATTAAAGTAGCTTAACTAAAGAAATTAAGCCAAAAGTACAATAAATATAATTTTTAAATCTTATAAATCGGTGTTAAATGGTACTTTTTGAAATAAAAAGTGAAAAAACGAATATAATTCTAGTTTTTTGTGAAAATCCTAGGACAAACCCATAAAGCATTTATTTTTCATGGAAAACATGTACTTAAATAACAACGAAGGCGTTAAACAATAAATAAATAAATAAAATATATTTCCGCAAAAAAGAAACAAGATCAAATTAAAAGTTTGCAACTTAATGGTACTTAATGTGTTCTTTGATCGTGTGCCGTAGATACTTCTCATTTAAAAATTAAAATCTTTTATTTATTTTTTAAATGATTTCACCTAATTTATTAAAAGAAAAATTCAAATAAAACAACTAATTGTTAATGTCAGAGAAAACGGAGTACCAAGTTAATTTTTCCTTACAACGTATATAGTTTTTTGGTATATAATTTTAAGATTAACCAAGTCGTCACACTTGACGCACTTAGCTCGTAATTGTAAAATGAGATATTTTTTCCGGCTTCAATTTTTTAACGTCTTTGATACTTTTTATATGCTTTATTGGCTTGTTTTTTTTGCTTTATATACAATCACAAATTTAGTTAATGATGAATGAGTTTTGATCAAGATATGTTCTTCGTTTTTTAAATAATATATTTTTAAGCTTACCAAATAAAATAGATATATACATATACTTAGGCGTGTATCAATTACTTTTATTTATTTTTTGAAATTGGTTTTTTCTTTTTATTATTTTGTTTATGAAATTGTAATTTTTCGCAAGTGTACTTTTAATTAATATAATGAAAAAAAAAACAAAAATAATAATAATAATAATAATAATAATAATAATAATAATAATAATAATAATAATAATAATAATAATAATAATAATAATAATAATAATAAGAAATAGAAAGAAGAAGTGAAAAAGTTAGGTGAAGAGCAACAAAAAATATAACAACAACAATATATTCAAAGTAAAAAAACGAAGCACTTTATATCGGATAAAGCTTTCTTTTACAGAAATTTTGAAGAAAAACTATGTTATGTCTGTATCAGTGTTATTATTATTATATGCTTCGACTTATTTTTTTTCTGAATTACAATTTCAAAAAAATAAATAGAAATAAAATAAAATAGGATAAATTTATTTTGTTGTTAGAAAGTGTGGTCTGATATTAAAACATTATTTCTGCACAGTACTTAAGCTTGACGTCTTTTAATAAAAATTTAATTGTAATTCTTTTTATTTGAGTCTTGGATTTGTTTAATTATTTTAATTGTTTTTCATTACATTGAAAATTGAACACCTTTTTTGCACTTTTTGAGTGGAAATTATGTTCTTTTACGAAATTATTTATAAATATTAGTGTGTATATTCTTCAACTGTACAAAAGATCATCGTTGCCGGTTGTTTAACAACATTGTTCTGTATATAGTTAAGTTTAGTGACAAAGCTTGGAATACATATGTTATAAATTATAGAAGAGTAAAATGATTTTTAATCTAATATATTCAATATTCGTTGTGTAAATATCTTTAATATTATGATATTATTAGTCTAAAAACACTTAATTATTTTAAGTATGCTTTTATGGATAAAACGTTAAGAAACATTATAAATCATACGATCATTTGCATTCTAAAAATCTAAGTCTATTTTCTATTATTAATATTACTATTATTGATCTAATTAAATGTGAGGTAATGACAACATATTGCGAAACTAATTGAATTAAATATTATAAAGTTTTTATTAATCTTTTTACACGTGAAGATAAGAATTTTCATAAACAAGGAAATATAATTAAAATTTATGTTATTTTGTTATTTTAAACTATAACGACTATTTATTATTTATCATTTTTATTATTAAAGTTAAAAGAAATATTATTATTGTTATTGTTATTAAATGTGTTCTTGTTATTTAATTTATATTTTTGATAATAAAATGTGATTTGAAATAACCATGCATGGTTTTATGTTGTTAATATTTCTGTTTTTTCAATATTAAAATAAATTAAGACGATTTAAAGGTGATAAAATTTAAACAGACAACATAAATTTTAATTCATTTTCTTTTTGTTTATATATTTTATTATTTCTGAATAAAACAACTTTTAATAACAGAAATTGACATATTACATACCAAAAACACTGTGAATTGAAAGACCTAAATATACATTGAAAAAATGGTGTTTTAGTTCATTTTTATAAATACATTATTAGATAACAACAACAGCAACTTTTTTTAAAAATAAATTAATTTATTTATAGAGAGGAATATAAAAATATTAACACATAATCTCTGTTATAAATGAAAATAAACAATAATTTTATTAAAAGAATTGCAAAAAAAGACAAAAAGTGCACAACAAACAAATAAAACGTAAAACCAAATTAAAAAGAAAGCTCAATTAATTATTAAGCAAATGAAAATGTATATATAACGTTCTGTTTATTTCCTCATATAATCCAATTAATGAAAATATAAAAGAACATAACTAAGTTTAAATTTGAGCAAATCTTGATTAAGAATAATGATAATTTCAATTTAATTCTACTTTTTTTGTTATTATGTATATAAGACAAAAGTAATTATTTTTCATATACGATTCTTTAAAAGCAAGTACTTTTGTGAAAATACTTTTATATCGTGCAACGAGAAGTAATGTCTGAAAAACGCAAATATAAAATTATTTAATGCTCAAAGGGCAATAGTAATGATTTTTTTTTCTCAAATTAAAACAAAACAAAAAATTGGTTCGAAATTGTTCGTAAAATTAATATATCTTATCTGCAACTGTACTGTGCTTGTACCGCATAAAGCTTGATAATTGCAAAAAAAAAATGATTAAAATATTTTTAAAGCATAAAGTTTAATTTGGTTTTTTAATTAAGTAAATGAAAGTAAATGATAAATCCTTCAATAAAAAATGTACAAGAACAAGTGGATGGTTACAGGTAATCAATCAAACTGATCTATTCGATGTAAGAATAACAGAAAAATGTAAATTTTTAATTATTTCTTTCCATTAAACATAAAAATTATTAACTATTTTTTTTTGTATTATCCATTAAAAACACAAAATATATTCAAGAAAATGCAGCAATGTTTAAAAAAAGCGAAACCATATCTCATTATCTCATTAATAATGCTGCGTATATCCTAAAGTGTTAACAATTTTTATTTATTCTTCGGTTTTTTTTATATAATTTCATTATACTTGTCTGCTTGATTATTGAGATTTTATTTTATTGTCTTTAGTCTCAGAGCAGACTGTTTTTTTATTTTTCGATCTTAAAATTAAAACAAGATACACGCATCGATGCAATTCTTGTCCATTCGTTTTTTTTCTTAATAAATTATAAAAAATAATACCAAAAATAAAAACATAGTAAAAATAAAATATGTATCATATGACGTCTTATAATTTTTACACGTCGAGGATCTATTTCAAGCGCAGAACAAGCACAAGAAGAAGAGAAAAAATCGTCGACCCAAATTATCAATTTTTTTAGTATTTTTTATTTAAATTAAGAAGAAGAAAAGGCGTAAATTGAGTTGATTGCATCTTTTTTTATCGCTTTTTTGTTATTATTATTGATGGTGTCGATGTAAATAAATATTACTTGGGGATGATGTAAACCAGTTTCTTTCATATGCAGTGTTTCATCATCTTCGTTTCTTTAATTATATTTTGCTAAATAGTATTGTTGTTTTATACTGTTCTGTAATATTTTCGAAGATTGGTAAATTTTCTTTATATTTAAAGACACGATTACGTCATTTATACAGTAAAAGATTATTTATTTTTTAAGTGATAAATCAATTAACTAATTACATGAAATTAATGCTGTTATTTTTATTATAATTTTATCAGAAAAGGATATTTGCATTAAGTATATGTATGAGTTTGTATGTAGTTCGACGAGAAGAAACGAAAGTTATGTGTATAATCAACTATAATACTAACTTAGAATCATGAAGGTAATTATAATTTAGAAACGTATAGACAATATTTAACAACACTTATTACAAGTTCTGTAAACGAAAGGTACTGTTTATTCAGTCATCACAGTTTGCTTTAAGATCTACATTAAAAACTTATATGTGTATGGCATACATTCCATACACTACACTATAATGAGCTCCACTAAACGATAATAAGGACAGGATATACAATATTAGTTTAACATTGTTTTAAATTTTTTAATAAGAGTACATATGATGTAAACACAAGTTGAATAGTACTTTTCCATAATAATGTACTCAGTTTACCTAAGAGCAATGATTAATTACATCAATTATTGCTGTTACTACTGTCTCGAAATTGTGTTATTTTGTTTAATTTTGTGTTATTAAATTTAATTAAATAATTAAGATTTTACTTAGAACTTAAAATCATGCTTAAAAATACAAATTAATATAAAAAAGATTTTTATTTCTTTTTGAAAAAGCAATCTTTTCTAATATCCATAACGAAAAATATAAGAATTTGATACCATCAATAAAAGGAAAGTCATTGACTGCGCTAGTAATTAAGATAAGAAAAATAAACAATTCTTTAACCTTCAAAATTTTTAATTAATAATAATCGCAATAAACCGCAATAGGCGCCAAAGTGATGAAAAAGAGTAAATTTTAATGGATTATTATAATTTTTTTTTGTTAATAAATCAATTTTGTTTAAAATTAATTAAATTATTGGCAGCGATTTAAATTTTCTTTTCTTTTGCCTTACGTTGATTTTTTAGGTCAGCTTATAGTATACCATCTTCGCTTTTCTGTTATGTTATTCATCATATTATTATAAATTATTTAAAATGTAATTAAGAACTTCAGTCTGAGACCACTGGTAACCTTATTATAATTTTTATTTTTTTTCAATTTTATTAAAATTAATTAACTATTATGATAAAGAATGAATGATTTTGCTATAACTTCCGTATTTGGACTTAAATTTTTATGATGAAGAGATTTTTTATTACTTTTTTTATTTGATTAATTTTTATTTCTTTCAATAAAATTTTCTGTTAATTAAGTATCGTGCTTATTCTATTTAAATAGAAAAGTAAATTAACTTAATACCACATATTTAAGATTTATATATTTATTTAATAATTTTCATATAAAACGTTGATTATAATAAGCTACAAAATTTATCTGTATTTGTTACAAATTAGTATTAATTATGAGTTAAAGAAAAACTAATAAATAATAAAATTTAAATCCAAAAACTTAATTTATTACGTCTTTAGAAATTATTAGGGGAAAAAAACTAGGTTAGTTAGTCTATAAAATTATTTCAATTAAATTCAGGCTGATTTAAGAAAGGATTAAGAACTTTAATTCAATATCGATGAATATAGAATATAAAAGTGATAAAAATAGAATTACAGTATAAATTTTATAGTTTTATAAGGCTTTCTAAAAGCCATTAAATTCTATAGATAATTTTTTTTTCTGTGTCTTTTGCATTTAAGAATTTTATTAACTAAAAAAAGAAAAAAATATTGCAACATTGCAATCATTTGATCTGGAAATAAATCTTAATTCATTTATCGGTGTTTGACTTTTATAACTAGATTAATAAATAACCAGAATTTATTAGATTTAAAAAATAAAAAGAAATACATTTTATTTTTCTTAATTATTTATCTTATAACGTAACGATTGCATGATTGCTGTTGATAATGTCAAGGCCATTAAAAACAGTTAATTTATGTATTTTAATTTTTATTTTTTGTCTTGTCGCTATTGTTGTTGTTTTCAAATGACATTTTACTTATATAAATAGTAAATAATTGTATATTTTATATATTACTAGCTGGTGTTACCCGGCTTCGCACGGCAATAAAATAAAGTTTTGAATATAATGAAACCCCGTTTATGCTAATTTTTAAAGTCCCGACAATATTTAGTTTTTATATTTAATTAGAACCTCCGATTTGCCTTTTCCCATTAAAAATAAACATAAAGTAATAAATTCCATAACCTTTTGACGCATTGTTAATGCAATTCAAAATTCTATTTCAGGGAGAGCCTATATTTTGTTTTACGTATATGTTCACTTTCTAAAAGCCTATTTTTAAAAAATCAAAGCATTTATAACACTTAATAGAAGAAAATAATAATTCTTTTTCGTTTATATGCGACTTTGAAGTTATGCCGATTTTTCTATACGACTTTTTAATATGATATTTTGTGTGGGAATTCCCGTTGAATATTGCTTGTATGCATTTTTTGTTGGGAATCTCTCTTTTATATGATTAGTATTGAAATAAAAACTAATTTTAAGGTATTGGTTGGATTCTTTTTAACTTCGATTCTATTTCACTTTACATATCTATTCTTTTGTTCTCACTATTAAAAGGGTTTTCAATATTTTTCACTAACACATACGCCGATCGCAATCGGATTTGGCATATTTTACGTATATTTTCTTTTAACCGAAAAAATTGTTACCTACCGATTTTTTACATATATAAATTTTTATGACCGTTTGTTATAAAAAATAAAATTTTTTTGTTTACCCATTTAAGGGGAAATATTTGTTTTAATTACGTGCTGAACTGCAGAATATAAGTGTGAGAGAAAAATTGAGAATTATTTCACTTTGAGTTTTTCTATTTGTTTTTAAAATTGGTTTTACCTAATTTATTTTAAAATTTAAAATAAAAGTAAAAGTATCGTTCATTAGTGCTTGTGAATTAATTAGTAAATAAAGTGAATTTATGAATCAATTTAAAAAAAGGTTTAATGTTAAAATAATTAGAACATTAGTTTTATTATTTTTTTATTAAAATTGTTTTATTAAATAGAAATAGTAACTAATTTTATAAGTGTAATTATTAAATAATATTCATTCATATGAATCATTCAAACAAAGAGAATTTCTAGTGATAGGTATGTATGCATATGTGTTATTATATTTTTGTTAAAAAATGTAATAAATTTTTAATTTTAGGATCTGGTATAAAAAATGGCGTAAACGATATAAATAAAATAAAAACGATATAAATATAACGATAAACGGTATAAAGGTATTTTAATAGTACATTTTCAAAATAGAAAAGGAAGAGGAGAGTGAGTTGGAATTATTATAAAATAATTTAGTTTCTTCCCCCTCTACCTAAATAGTGTCAATTTTTACCACCTCTACAAAATGTTACAGAAACACACGAAAAAATCGGACTTTACTTTATATATTAGATAAATACTATTATCGATTCTAATATTATTTGATTATGATTAGTTAGAAACTGACGTTTCTATGATTTATTATTACCATTTATAGTAATTAAACTTGAATAATGCTGGCACCTCATGTACGCCATTCGATCGAAATATTTATCTATTTGTTTTGGTTTTATTAACACTTATAATCATTGTTGAATTTAATGTATTATTCTTTTCAATTTTGCGTTTCTATTATGCAAATAATAACTATTTTTGTTATAAAAAGATTAATAATTTATTTCGTTTTATAATAAATAATAGTTTTAAAATGCCTTGATATTTACTATCCCACGAGGATGATCATTAAAAGCTCTAAGAGCTTTCTTGCCTTTTGTTTTAAAATTGATTTTTTTTTTGTTATATTTACGGTATTGTTACAAATCTAAGCCAGCTGCAATTCATCACATTTGGCGGCATTGCGTCGTTTGTTAAATTTTGTTTTTATTGCTGCCTTAAAGACTAGTTTTAAGTCGTTTTAACTTAGTTGTTGATATATTTATATATAATAAGACCTTTAGTTGTGTTTTCTTAAAAAAAAAAAAATAAACCGGACGACAGACAAAACAAAGCGAAAAAGAAAAATTAGATGACGACCAGCATAATTTTTTGTTTTGTACTATTAAAGTTGCGAAAACTTATAAAATAACGTATAAAATATGTATTCTTATTATGTAAAATGCATTAGAAATGTTTTGATGTGTAAACAACAGTAAATATATATAAAACATAATACACAATTAGTTGTCCTATTAATTTAATGCAAAATTAAAATAATTAAATTGTGCTTTTATTATTTAGTTTTAAGTTGTTATATCGCTTCATTTTCATAACATTTGTTTCCATAGTTACTTATAAGAAATTGAAAGAAACAAAAGAAGACAATGCAAAAGCATGTAAAAGAATTTCTTAGAAAATGACGCACAATGTTGTTTTTCTTTTGTTTAAAAGTAAAATTATTTTATTAACATAATTCTTGAAAAAACAAAATAAAATAAATTAAATTAATAAATAAAATAGTACTGTTTTTTATTTTAATAAATTATTGTGAACAATATATTAATTAAGTTGTGTAATAAAATTTTATTATTCATAATGTTTTGTCATACAAATTAGGTCTACATATAAACGACATATAAAAGCAATTTACAAAAAAAGGACATATAATCCTAAAATAAGTTAAAAATGAGCCTTCACCGCTTGTCATTTTCTAATGAATAATCTTCCCATAAAAACAGATGCCAACTTAAAAAAGATGCCAACTTAAAAAAGATGCCAACGGCACGCGGTATTCCCAAGCGGTCACCCATCTAAGTACTAACCGCGCCCAATGTTGCTTAACTTCGGTGATCGGACGAGAACCGGTGTTTTCAACATGGTATGGTCGTTGACGAAAATTGATGCTTCGAAACAGATATACTCTCGTGTATTCTTCTGTTTTTCATACAAATTATTACATATAAACGACATATAAAAGCAATTTACAAAAACAATGGGCATATAATCCTAAAATTAGTTAAAACAGAGCCTTCACCGCGTGTCGTTTTCCAATAAATAATCTTCCCATAAAAAAAATAGAAATAAAAAAAAATGAAATTTGAATGTAATATGTGAAATTGTGTGATCAATAATATAAATAGAATAATGATTAAAAATAAAAAAATAAATGTATAAAAGAGAAGTTAATTTTATTGATATAAAACAAAACAATATTAAATGTTAAGCATGACGAATAACGTTACTTAGCTGTTAGTTTTCGTGTTAAATTAAATGTGAATTAGGTTTTGAAATGGTAGTTATATAGCGAGATAATAATTTAATGACATTCTATTACAAATCCATATGTATAACAAAAACCTTAAATTATAAGTACAGTAATTTAACTAAAGTGAAAAATCATTCACAGTAAAGTACGTTAAGCTTTTAAATAAATAAACAATGAATATTTAATTGGTATATTACATGTATGATTTATTTATGTGTAAAAGTATTATGTAATTTCATGATTAATTAATCGTTGACAAGCTGCTTTTCTCCTCGAGGTGTCAATGAATTAAAATCTTTTTAATTTTACTCATGTCTCAATTGTGTTAATTTTAATTTTCCTCCATAGCATTCTCATTTTGACATATAATGTATAATTGTGTAAAC
Source organism: Ptychoptera contaminata (assembly GCA_963942525.1). NCBI lineage: Eukaryota > Metazoa > Arthropoda > Insecta > Diptera > Ptychopteridae > Ptychoptera > Ptychoptera contaminata. Next base: position 15,567,574 of record OZ012637.1, on the reverse strand, counting down.
TTATATACTTGTGTCTTTTGTATGTTAATTTCCTCTTCTGATCATAACTATTATTATTATTTTTAAGCATTAATAATTGTATTTATTTAATAAAAAAAAAACATAAAAAAAATAAATAATTAAATGAAAGAAATATTAATCATTTATCAAAAATAAAATAAGAAACATGAAAAATTGTCAATCACTTACAAAAAAAAGGTTTTTGTTTGTTTAATGAGCGTAGACTGTTTACTTACCGCCCACAATTATGATTTATGCTGTTTTTATTCGTTTTGTAAGATTATTAAATTCTTTCTTAAATTTCACTTTTTTTCTCTTCATAATACAAAAAACGAGGTTAAACTTGTTTGTTTATGTTATTTTCTCTGTTTTAGCTTAGATTTTTTTCTTATGCTATGTTATGTTGCGTTGATTAATGTTTTCGGAAATATTTTTGCTTTTGTCTATGCATAGATTTTTCTTCTTTTTTTTTTTGCTTGAAGTACAATATATTTCTGATGATTAAGTGGACTTAAATTTTTCGTTTTATAAATTGGTTTCGAAAGTGTTCAAATTTTGTCACAAATTTGTGCTAAATTGTGTTTCTTTTTTTTGGAAGGATTAGGTACTTTTTCTCTATTTTTCTTTTTGCACATTACAATAATTAAAGTAAAATTTTAGCAATATAGAGTTCCTTTCACTCAATATACAAAAAAGCATTAATTGTTTTTCTTTTTTTATTTGCTTTATTACAGCTTGTGTAAATTCACTTGAATGATGTTAATAACAAATCATTGAACTCATTCTAAGTATGTTTAATTTTTTTTTGTTTGCCTTTATAATTTTACTAATAAAACATTCAACGCCTTTTATTTGTGTAATTTATATATTTTTATTATCTAATTGGAAACTGTTTAAGCTTAATACTATAGTACTATAAAAGCAAAAAAAAAGTGTAAAAATTTTTGTTTTTGGATTATACAACAACTTAAATTTGTTTCTACTTGTTATTATTAAAAAGAAATAATTATTCATTTGCAAAATAAAAAAAAGGAAAAATTATTTGTGCTATCATTATCAATATTGGTATAAATAAATAAATTTAGACACGCTAAAATATTTACTTATTGATAAGAATCACAATATTATACACACAATAATAATAGTAACGGTGTACTTTTGAAATGATTAACATTTATTTATTTTTATGTAATTTTAGCATGTGCGACATTATTTAAATAACTTTTTGTTTATTATGTTTCCAGTTTATTTATGGATCAGATGTGTCTCAAAGATTATTATTCTTGTTATTATTTTTAGTTCTTTTATTTAAGTTTTAACGATAAAATATTAAAAAACTTTAATCAATGTATGGTTATTTTTTGTTTGTTTTCATTTATAAATTAATTGTTTTTATTTTTAATATATATATAATATTCTACATGTACCTGTTTCAATGTACTTTTAATAATAAAAATTCAATAAAAGTTGAAACGCATGCGTGCGAATCTTAAATCATTATATGGTTTAGGTGTTATTTTTTTTTCTTATTATTATTAAACGTTTATTTATATATTTTTTGAAGTAATTTTTTATAAAAACAACGAGCAAAAAATAAAAAAAGAAGAAATATTTATAAATAAAAAAAACTAACAAATAAAATATGAAGAGAAAAAGTGTTAAAAGTTTAATTATCTTGTTTGTAATGTGTGAAACGAGATTTTTAGTTTTTTAAATTTATTTATTTATATATTATTTGTTTATTTTATTTTATTTTATTTTTTTATAAAAGCTTTAAGTTTTAATTTGATTTTCAATTGAAATGGTTTTTTTTTCATTTCTTGAAGGTAATGAGAAAATAAAACGAATCTTTCATATGTTGAAGCTTTTTTTTATTATTTCGTTGTTGACTGAAGAATAAAAATCGCCAATGGAATCATAGAGTATTATTCTGATAGTTACTTGCCGGCATTGTTTGTTATTATAATGTCAAATTTTATGTAATTAACGCATTGGTAATGGATAGTTTATTTACAAAAAAAGTGTTAAATTATTTCATTATTAAGCTGCTTATTAATAGTTAAATTATTTTTTTTCTTTAAATAATTCTTTTGTTAATGCTGAATAACACTTTGAAAACAAGTCATTATCCTTTATATAAATTATTATTGTTATTATTTTATTACTAAATAATAATATCTACCAAACGTCAACATAGCAACATAATATCCACTTGATGTATAATGAAGAGAAAATTATCAATCGCACGCGTATTACTATTGTTATTTGTCTTGTTTATAAATCTTTTCTTATCCATTGTTATATACCTGTTTTTTCTCTGTATATATTCTTGTAAACATTATTTTATACATTTTGTGATTTGACGTCGTTGCTTTTATTATTTACATAATTGATATTAAATAACTGAAATTAATAGAATCTTAATTTATAATAACAATTATATACATTGTTTAATCTAAGCGTTGATTAATTGTGTTCCGGGTTTTAATTATGTTTTATTAATTATCCAATTCGCTGGTCTTATTATCTATTATGAAGATACTAATATTAATGATAACTATGTGAAAAAATATCAAAAAGGAGTGTTTTATATGATTTTCTACAGTAGTTTTATAAAGAAATTAAGTTGACTTATATTTAAAGATGTTTGACTACTTGTTAATTGAAATCACGATACAATGTGCTTCCTTTAACATTTAACTTAGTCTATATAGTTTTTTGTGTGTCTATGGTTGTTACTTCAGCCATATAATAATAATTGCAATTTTTATGGTATAAAATGCTTTTAATGACTTGAATTATTGCTGATTAGCATTTAATAGATGAAAATTACAATTTATATGGATACTATTTAAAACAGCAGCAATACTGCCTGTATACATAAGTGCACTTTGCAAAAGTGATTAGAATACTAACCTGTACCTATTATTAGTTAATATCCTTTGGTTGTTTTTTAATTATTTTTAATTAAAATTAAAAGATTTAAGAGTTAAGTAAACTCTCATATATATAATTTTTTCGTTAAATATTTATTTATTTTATTTAACACGATTTTATACATATATATTACTAAATATAAAGAAAAATTAATATTACGTGATTATTGAAAATGCAATTGCTTGTTTAATAATAGTTTTATAATAATAATAATAAAAACCAGCCAAAAAATAAAAAAAAATTATAAAAATTCGTTTTTAATAAGGAAAAATTGATGCTGCCTATCAATAAATTAAAATCTTATTTATTTATTTTTTGCTTCATGTTTCTATAATTATACTGTTTAAATTAATTTATGATTATTTATTTTTTGCAATGATAAAAATATTTGATAAAACTATAAAATAAAATAAATGATTTAGTGCATTTCAATTCATATTAAAACAAATTAACGAATCATACGAATAAAAATGTTCATCTTCCGCAATCATAGCAATTGTTTTTTAAGTTAAACTTTATCTGCAATAAAAGTTGGGTGTTCTTAAAATCAAGTTAACAGTGGATCAGTTACTTTTCATTTATATGACATTTTAATTATTAAAATCTTATTTTACTTTTTATAGTAATTAAGTTTACTTTAAACTATGAGCTTTGACCCATTATTATTATTTTGAATAAATAAGTAAATAGACAGTACATAAAAAAATTAATTGAAACAATTAAAGTAAAATACGATAGACGATAATGTCGATATTATTAACACGCAGAAAAATTATTCATTTCTTTTATATGTTAAACAAGTACAGATGTTATTTTGTATTAAAGAGAGCTTTCAGTTGTACAAAATAAACTACAAAACCGTTAAAAATAAATGTATGATCAAACAATTAAACGCATAAGATATTATTTTGTTAAATAAATGTAATAATAAAAGCGTATTATATTTAATACATTAAAAATCGATATCTTTAACTAAGTACAGGTTAAGATCTAATACAATCTTAAGTCATCTTTAATAAATTAAGTTAAATCTTTATAATTGACATAATATGTACGAGTAGAATTTATTGTCTTATGTTTCATTACCTTTTTCTATTATTTTTTTAATTATTAATAAATAAAACACCTTTGTGCCTTGTATTGTTTTAGTTTTATTTTTAATTTATATTAACAAAATCTTGCATGTTTACAATTACAAAAAGCATACAAAATATATATAATATATACACATATATATATTATTATTATTATTATTATTAGAGAAAAATAATTGCAACAAGTTTATAGTTTTTTAAACTCTTGTCGTTTTTATTATTATTAAATTAAACATTGTCACAATTATTTGAGTAATAATTTAATTAAAATTTAAATGACAGAATTTGTGCTATGATAAAATTTAAATTCAAGATAAGAATAAATTTATTATTGCTTTGTTTGAACAAAAATAAAATAAAATTATGATCTTGGAGACTCAAAATAGAGAAACGATTTATATCAATTAATTAATTAAATTAAAAAAAAAATTTGTTAAATTATTTTACTTAAATATTAATTTGAATATATTAATTAATCTGATATTTATGAATAATTAGTATAAATTATTATTATTAATATTTTTATTATGTTTCTTGTGTTTTTATATTTTAACCAAATGTTTATTGTTTAACATAAGTTGTAAATTTGCAAAGAAAATAAAACAAAACCATACACCAAAAGGTCTAATAGTTTGTATTTATAGTGTTGTGTGAACTACATAGTAAATATACTGTACATCATTTACTTATTTATTTATTTATATTTTAAAAAAGTGTTTAAAAAAGCCACAATTTTTTAATTCAAACAACAATAATAATAAATAAAACGTAAAATAATTTAAAATCCATAAAAAGTAGAAAGAAACAATATACATATATATTATTTATATAAAAACCGATTTTGATAAAATTTATTGAACTATTATAAATTCTTGGTTTGATATAAATAGTAAATTTCACGCGTTATATAAAGTCATTAATAAAATATAAAAATAATAATAAGAAATAAGTAAATAAATAAACATAAATTAACTAAAACACATATAATAAAAATGAACTTTCAATACAAAAAATAGTAACAATAATAATAAACTTTCTGTTAGATTTTATGGCATTACTATTATTTTCATTTTTATTATTGTATTTATTATTATTAGTATTGAAATTATTGCTAACTATTATAGCCATTGCTTTTTATTTTTTAAATTTGTGGTTTCAATGGGAGTCTTTTTGAGCTCTGCGATTTTCATTTTTATCATAAGGACTTTTAAAATGCTTTTGTACAAACGATTTGTTTTACTTACAAAAATTAATAACTTCCACATTTATTAGAATTAAATTGATTTGATCGATTTGATTTTGCAAGCTTATGAGACTTTTTTATAAATAAATTGTGACCTGTGAAGAGATTAAAGCTGCTATCACGTAAATTTTATAGCATTCGATTATCGATAATGATATTTGTTTTAATTTGTGGATATTAGTATAAAAGGAATTGGATATTGAATTATTTGAAATACACTCCATAATAACCTGTTCCATTTCTTTGCATTAAAGCAGATACAAATGCACTTGCCAACCAATATCAGTATTATCTGCAAAATATTTACAAAATCGAATCTTAAAAAAAATTGATTATAATAAATCGTGAGGGTTCGTGTAAAATATTAATTTTTTTTTCTAATAAGCATTGAAATCATTTGCTATAAACACTTAAAGTGTTTAAGTATTTTATCTGTTTTTTTTTTTTTAATAATTTGATGAACAAAAGACTTTTTATCTCTTTAAATTGTGAAAATAATGTATTTTCGTTAGTTAAAATAAAACGATGCTTTCTGGTTATTAAATTATGTATGGAGAAATAACAATGCAGATACGTACAAATTGTATAGAAAAGAAAAATAAGATAACACATAAAGTTCAAGTTGAAATGGAATAAAAATTTTCTAAAATTAGAAATAAAAAAAAAAACAAAAAGTGAAATAATTTTACACGATTTTTGTGGTAAAAGGATTTTTTTTTGTTGTTAAAACAACAGATATTAATAATAATAATTTAATTATTGATGCATTATTAAAGTGTGAAAATATTAAATTGCTTTCTTGATCTTTGGATAATATGTTTTCTTTTTGTTTTTTGAAATGCTGTGCTTCGCATTTTATTTTAATTTTTTTTATTTAATATTCTTCAATTTTTTGTAATAACTTAGAAAAGAATCCTTCTATATATTTATGTTACTAATTTTAATAGAAATGTATGTAAAACAATAAATAAGTTAAAAAAGCTTCCTCTTTTTTTTCTTTGTACAAACATCGTTATATGAAGAAGCGAACTACAAATGTATTTGCACATCGCATAAGCACACTAAAGTCAAAAAACTTATTAAATTATTTTAATGGGTAAATTTATTTTTATCTATTATTTATCGTCATTTAAGTTATTTTATAGATATTTATTACACTTCGTTTTTTTTAATGCCACATACAAAGCATATTAACAACAGATAAAGGTTTTTAAGTTTATGATTTTTGTGCTTATTGTTTACTTTATTTGTTTACAAGTTTTATTGGAAAAAATATAAAAATTAATTTTTTTTTTGTTATTAATAACTTTAATATTGACGAATTAACTTGTTGTTTTATTTATTTTGATTTTTTTTTCTCTAGAGTGCTAATAAAAGCTTTTCAGGTTTGTGTACTAAAATTTATTTATGTAAATATTGTAAGTTTAGGCTTAAAAGTAGTATCTCAAGGTATATAACACTGTAAATAGCAATTGAATATACCTTATTTTACATTTATATAATTAAATTTACTTAATTTAAGTTTATTAACAATTTGCCACGATGTAAGCAAAAAGCAAAAGAATTGAAAACCGAAATAAAATTAGCACAATGGCATTTGACAAAACAAAAATAAAAAATAATAAATTTTAATTTTGTAATGCACAGTAGATTCAATAAATTCAATTTAAATATTTTTTATTTTTTGTTTAAAATACTATTAGGATAGTGAATTTTTTTTGTAAATCATAACTAATTAAGAAAAAGCATTGTTCATCCGTTTGGCAAAATATTATTACAAAATATTAATATTCTCATGGCCTTGAACATATAACATTTTATCGATTTATCAAATAAACTTTTTAACATTTTTATTAATAATCAATTAATTAATTAATAATAATAAATTAAATTAATAAAATAAAAAAATCATCAAAACAGAAATGAAATATTAAATGTCGAATACGAAGCATTTATTATTATTATTATTATTTTTAAATTTTTATTTATTATTATTAGAAATTTCATAGAAAATTTTGTAATAAAAAAAGAAAAATATAAATAACCAGCTATTAAAGTCAATTGCGACCATCTAATCTAATATATAAAGTAAAGTCCGATTTTTTCGTGTGTTTCTGTAACATTTTGTAGAGGTGGAAAAATTTTTGTAGAAGCGGAAAAAATTGACACTATTTAGGTAGAGGGGGAAGAAACTAAACTATATTATAATAATTCCAACTCACTCTCTATTCTCTATTCCCCTTTTCTATTTTGAAAATGTACTATTGAAATACCTTTTATGTAACGCCATTTTATTATAGCAGATCCTAAAATTAAAAATTTATTACGTTTTTTAACAAAAATACAATAACACATATACATACATACCTATCACTAGAAATTCTCTTTGTTTGAATGATTCATATGAATGAATATTATTTAATAATTACACTTTTAAAATTAGTTACAATTTCTATTTAATAAAACAATTTTAACAAAAAAATAATAAAAATAATTTTTTGAAACTAACAACACTATTCTTTTCACCACTAACAAAACTAAATTATTAAATAAATACTAACGTTTTAACTAAGTAACAATTTTTTAAAATGAATTGAACTGCGAAAAAAACTATATGTGTATTATTATGTTGGCCCTATTTGCATAAGGGAAAAAATTAATACTTTTTAGGTAGAGTGGGAAGAAACTAAACTAGATTATATGTAAATAATAATGACAACTCACTCCCTCTTTTTTCTTTTTTGAAAAAGTACTATTAAAAAATTAAATGGATTGAGTATATGAATTGTTTAGCAAAGATTTGTTTACTAGAAAAATAAAAGCGCTTAATTTAAAATACAACTGTTAAAAATTTAAAATACAACTGTTAAAAATGTTAAATATGCTTTTGAATCATATAAATCCTTAATTGTATTTTGCAAATTAAATAAATAATTTAAAAAAAGGAGGATCAATCATTCAAATTATTTGAAATATTTGTCAAATTATAAATACAAGAAAATGTTATTGTCCTGAAAATATTTATGTTATGTTTTAAAAGGTTATTTAAAAATTATTACGGCAAGTTCAATTTGCTTAAACAATGAAACCGTAAAAATTAAATTATTAATTTTTTTATACCTTTTTTAATTACTCTAGATATTTAAAAGAAATCGTTATACTGGTAAATTAATTTTGATTTTAGACAACAAAACGACGGCGTTTTTTCCGATTTGAGATGTTTAACAAAATTTTATTGCGGGCTACCGATATACCTGCAGAAACTAAAAAACAAAAACAAAATTTGTTTTGTTGCTAATTATTTTTAATTGTTTTTTAAACTGTAAAGAGAAATGCAGCTGAATTTTACAATAGGTAGTTTTTGTTTGGTTCAGGTACGCATGCACGTAAAAACTAGAGAAAAATAATCTTCTATTAATTGTTATAAATGCTTTGATTTTTTAAAAATAGGCTCTTTAGAAAGTGAACATATACGTAAAACAAAATATAGGCTCTCTGATAAAAACTTTATTTTCATCCCTGAAATAGAATTTTGAATTGCATTAACAATACATCAACAGGCTATGGAATTTATTACTTTATGTTTATTTTTCATGGGAAAAGGCAAATCGGAGGTTTTAAATAAATATAAAAACTAAATATTGTCGGGACTTTAAAAATTAGCATAAACGGGGTTTCATTATATTCAAAACTTTATTTTACCGCCGTGCGAAGCCGGGCAATACCAGCTAGTAAATTATATAATAACTAAACATTATATATCAATTTGTAGTATTTTACTGTAGTTTTTTCTTATTTTCTGTCCATTTTACTTAGAGTATTAAACTCTGTGTTACAAAAATAGATAAAGAAAAATTGCAAATCAAATTATGATAAATATAAAAATTAATAATAATAATAATAACAATAATAAAGAATTAGACGTGTGAGTTAAAAATAAAAATGCAAAGAAAAATAGTTAAGGCGCCATAACCAAGATAAGTTTAACCTGTGCACGTGTTTTATTTAGATAAAAAAAAGTATTAAAATAATAATAATTTTTATTTTCGATATATTGAGTGATTCAGCTCATGATTTTGTCATTATTATTCATTTCATATCTTTTGTAAATATTGATATAAATATTTCAATTTATCCTTTTTTCTTTGAAACAACATGGTATCTGTGATTATATCGGTTCAAAATGATATCACATAGGTAAGTTAATTTAAACTTTGTCGTAACTACGATTCTACAGCAAAAAAAAAAACCAATTAACAATTTCAATTATTCACTATTGTGTATTTGTCAATATGACATGATAAAATACAAATAATTTAATAGTTTTAACAATATAATGTATATGTAGAATAATAATAAAACACCACGTTAGACAAAAAGCCGAACAGATCCGGATAAAACAACGTCAATTGTACTGGCTTATAGGACATCATTCCAAAATGAACCTATATTGCAAAAGACTAGTCTATCAGTCTATTCTTATGCCGATCTGGATGTACGGTGTGCAACTATGGGGTTGTACTCATAGATCCAACAGAGACATAATCCAACGTACCCAAAATAAAGTTCTTCGCATGATCACTAACGCTTACCGGTTTGTGACTAACGAAGAGATACACAAAGACTTAAAAATAAAAAAGGTAGAGGAGATCATACGTGAATTTGCTATAAAACACGAAATGAGACTCGTTGCCCATCCCAACGTCGAAGCCACACAATTGTTGGATACTACCAACGAAATAAGACGACTTAAACGCTTAATGCCGCATGATCTAACCATGTAACAACAAGTTGATGAAAAGTACATCTACATTTAGGGAGCTGGATATTGGTGCAGCAAACCCACACAAGTTTATGCTTATATACATACATAAGTACTTTTGGCAACAATACTAATAAATTAATTATTGTAATTAAGATTGTAGTAACCATACCAATAAAGGTGTTTTAAAAAAAAAAAAAAAAAAAATAACTAGACTCAGAAAAGGCAGTAAATCTTGTGTTTAGTAAATAAACTACTATTTAAACTATAAATAAATGGTATAAAACGATTGTATAGATTCTGAATAATAAAAGTAACAGAATAAAAGGAAAAATAATAATGTTTTGTAGTAGAAGAAATAGGAAAATAGAGAAACACGATTTTCTTTATTCTCCTTTTTTCATAAACATTATTATAAAAGATTATGAGAATTGCTTATAATATTAATTTCTATTTATTTTATAGTTTTTTTCTTTATTTATTGAAAATAAATAAAAACATTATAGAAATAGAAATATTAATTATTTTTTCACCTACATCATCGGTATCACACGTACACAAACAAACAGGTCCTGCCATTCTTATTCATAAGGTTTTTACTAATTATATTATCGATTATGACTAGAGTTGCACTTGAAATTTTCATTTGAGGTTAAAACGCTAATCACTAAATAGCTTTTAAATTTGTATTATTATCATTTTTATTATTTTTCGTTGTTAATTAAAAATTTTAGTCGCCTTGTAAAGGTCATTGTTTTTAATTCTAAGAGAAATTTTGGTTATTTTCGTTGTGTTTTTTTATTTTGTGATAAATTTCTCTACAATATTAGATGAAATATTATCTTAAAATTAATTTTTTATTTAAGTTCATTTATCTTTTAACTTAAATGTTAAAAAAAATTGTAAAAACAAATTCTGAGATGGCAAACATTTTGTAATCCATCCTCGTTTAATGTGAAAATAATAAATGAAATAAAAAATAATAAAATAAATAAATAACTCAATATATGTTTGCTCAGCGAGATGCCTGTCTATTCTATAGTTGCAAAAAATAAATAAATTTAAAGCAGAAAAATAAGCGAAAAGTAAAAAAAAACCATTATATGTGTTTTGTATGATAATATTTATAGTTTATTATTTTAAACATAGAAGTCGTGAATTCGTTATAGATAATCATATGTTATTAAAAATAGCAGCAGTGCAAGCATATTTGCTATACGAAAATTAAATGCAAAACAAAAAAAAGCAAGAAAGTAAGCAAGCATTTATCTGATATTGTTGTTGTTCTTATAGATTTACCTTTTTTTAGTATTTTTCAAATCATCGTTTAAGAAAAATGTATTTATTTTTAAAATAATAATAACAATGAAAAATATTTATTATTGTAAAATTAGTATTTCTTATTTATAAACAAAAAAAAAACTTCTAAGATGTAAAATTATATTGCTTGACATTTAAAAGAAATAGCAATAAAATGATATTCTAAAGAAAATTATCCGCTCTTAAACGGTGTCTCAGCACAAAAAATGAATGATGTTTTACTATCTTTGTGATTGTTTTTTTTTTTAGTGTTATATTAATACGCTGAAGTGTTTGACTTTAATCCTTTAATTAATTGTTACAATTACTGCAGAGTTATTGTTTGCCAGTAATTTCTCAACATAATTATTCAGCGTGTTCAAAACCCAGTTATGCAGAAATATCATAGCATAAGAAATTGTAGTTTTTTATTTTTGCATAAATATTACGTATAGTAATAATTAGGTTAATTAAAACATGACCAAGTAAAGTCTTCCTTGAAGAAATTATCTTTTATAAAAAAATATTATTACTATTGGCGCCAACTTTTGTAATTTTACATTGTTAAATTGTATATATAAATAGCAAAATTTAACCTTAAAATTAATAATATGAATAAAAAAAAGTAAAATGAAAAGAAAACACTTACCTTAATTTTTTATAAGAATCGAGGAATTGAGCATTCTTATGTAATTTTAACGGTATATTTTTTTAAACTTTTCTAAAGATTAATAGAAAAATAAAATTAATCTCCATTAAAAATCGCGTTTATAGAAAATAAAAAAAACGTTTAATTTACAAAATGAAAACAACAAAAAAGGCTAAAAATCGTGATTAAATTTTGTCATAAAAAATAAATTGGTTTTTTTTTTGGTTGATGTAGTAATTTTATAAAATAAAGTGTTCCGGGTGTTCCTAATATTATAGCTATTATTGTTATTATTATTTAGGTATCAGTTAATTTTTATTATAAGAATTAATACGTTTCGTTTTGCCTGTTTTTTTTTTATTGTTTAAATTAATTAATTAATTAAAATATGTAGCACACACGGTTTACGCAAGCAATAACAACAGCAAGGCAACAAAATCAAATCATGAATTAAAATTTTCGCAATAAATTCATTATGTATATTTAGCATAAATTAATAATCAAGCTAAATAAAATAATTTATAATTAAATAATATAAAAACTAAATAACACTTTTTATTTATTTATTATTTTTTTCTTTATAAATGTCAGATTAAGAAGAAAAAAAAATTGTTATTTAAATTCCATTACAAATATTTTGAACAGATAAAATAAATTACAATTTTACATATCAAGTTTCTTAATTCCTCGTGGTTTTGTTTTACTTTTTTGTATTTATTTTTATTAATTTATCAATTAAATTTTTGCTGCTTTAAAACGAAATATTTTGCACAGAAACAATAGTTGAATATCTTATAATGAAGGCAATCTTTTTCTTATTGGTGTTATTTATTTAATAACTTAATTAAACTAAAATAATAATAGAAGGAAAAAACACGTACTCAAACATTTACATAGTAAATTTCGTTGAATTTCATTAAATTAAAAGATTTTAATTTTATTTTATTACTTTTGCTTTTTAATTTATGCAGAATAATCTTCATTTAGCTGTGCAAATTATATTAATGATGGCACAAAGTTTTAAATCAATTTTGCTTAATTAATGGAAAGTGGGAATTTAATTAAAAATATATTTAAAAAGTTATAAAGATTGTATATTCGGCATTTTTTGGAAAAATATAATGGAAAAATAACGACATTAATTCAATTGATTTTCAATAATTTATTAATTCAATAATAATATTTACTATACAATTCACCAGGCAGCATCGATTCAATATATGCATACATATGTATACAAAAAAAAATAAATATTTTCACTTTTAAGGTGAGAAATAATAACTTTAATTATTAATTTAATGCATTTTTATTTTTTATGAAAAGATTTGCATAAATTATGCTTAATACCTGGCGCCGAAGCCGAAACAACTACAATTAAAGTCATTTTTGTGTTAAACCATATTTTATGAAAAATATTAAAGAAAAATTATTTAATATGATTAATTTCTTTTAAATAATTACCATAAATAAACCTTAATTATTTGGCGTGATTTTTTATAAATCTTTTTCTATAGAAATGGAATTTTTTTTACCCAAAATCATATAAAACTTAAAAGTAGATCAAATTGTTGATTTTTTGAAAAGTTGTTTTTTATGTGATAAGAAATTATCTCAAATTTAAATTTACTATATTAATAGTTTAATAAAATTATAACTACATATAGCAATATTTACATAATGAATTATTAAAGATAAAAAACATTTATAGATCAGTTTTTCTTTCAAACATTCTTTAACTATTGAAAATGTAACATTAAAGAAGCATTTATATATTTTTGCTTACTAATAAATATTTAATACGCAAACATTGCAAAATACTCTTCATTAGCTTAAAAAATAATTAAATTGAATATCAAATAACAACAGCAGTAATAAAAAAATTAAGTTTAAAGCTTAAAAGGATATGACGTTAAATTATTTCATCACTCACTTTATTTATTTTTGTAATGTTTTTGCATTTATTTGTTTGCTTTTGCAAATCAAAGTGATTTATTGTTAACAGTTACATCTTAATTGTATTAATATATTTATGCATTTTTCAATAAAACATTATTCTTAATTATTTCTAATAAATTAATTTTTCCCTTTATTTATTTTTCAGCTGTTACTGTACGTTATTTAACGAAACGTTATATTGGTGAATATAGTTCAACTAGTGGTAAGTAAAAAATAATAAATAAAATTATTTATTGAATAAAATTAATATATAAATTGATTTTTATTTATTATAATAAACTAAAAGATTAATATGTGGATAATTAATTAACTAGCAATATTCGTAAAAGTAATTTAAAAATGTAAAATAAAAATACTTAAATAAGAGAAAACAAACAATAAAATCATATAAGGCATAATAAATATTATCGCAAATTTCTGATACAATCGAGAGCATTCAAATGAAAATTAAAATAAAAACGCAAAATAATAATAATAATAATAATTTACAAGAATTTAATCGAAAGTTTTATTCCCACACGTTTTATCGTTTGTCTATAGATTTCAGAATCATAATAAAAAAACAGAGAAGAAAATATTAAGCAAAAACGACTATTACGCACAGATTTAATGTTAAATACTTTATTTAATAATAAGCAAAAAAAAATAAAATAAGATCTTTAAGATTAATTATAATAAAAAAGTAAAAAGAAAGATGACTGGTAATTTAATCATTACTTAAGAAATCAATGTTTCAATAAAATATTGATTTCTGTAAGCCAATAACCATATGAGGCATAAAATTGACAAGAAGAAGAAAAAGATGAAAAAATAAAAACGAAAAACGCTGAGTGATAGATACAAATATCATTTGTTAAATCCATCCACTGAGCATGTACAAAAGAATATTTTTCTGATTTATTTTACCTTCTGATTTAAAATGTTCTTGATTAGCGACTATTCTCTATTCTATTTTTATACAAATGTCTTACTCATTGAATTTATTTAATAATTTTCTATAATAACTTAGTTTTGCATACAACTGAAGTCAATGGACCGCCATAGTAATATTTATTGGCAGTGGTTTTTGGCCAATAAACTTATCAGTTTAACCATAAAAAACCAAACAAAAAAGCTTGTATTTGCAAATAACACAATAAATTTTAATAATTTACATGAACATTGTTGCAACATAAATGACATGTATATTACATTAATTAATTAATTTTAAATATGTTTAATACTCAAAGATTCTGCTGTAAGAGATAATGTTTTGAATTTTGTTTATTATAAAATTTAATGTTTTTAAATGATAAAAATCTATTTAATTGCTTACCTTCGTTTTGTCATCATTTTTATAATTAATGATAATGATAATAATATTCATTCGGTATATCAAATTATGTCTATTTGTATATTATTATCATTATAATTATAAAAAGAACAAACAATTTATCTTATCATTGCAGCAGCAAAGCAAAAATAAAAAAAACGGCAAATAATAGAAAGAAAACATAGACAAAACACATGTACTTGCTTTATTATTTTTATTTCTTTTACATGATTATTATTATTACTATTGTATTTTTGATCATATGCTGTTGTACTCATTAAATGAAGAGAAAATAATACGGCATGTATATTGTGACGACAACAAATAACTAAAATACTTCTTCAAATTACTTACTTACAGTCTGCCCGAAGACAAATAATTGAAAATATATTTTTATTTTATTTTAACTAATGCCATTTACTAGTAATAGTCTGTTAAATTTAATTATCAATAATTTAAAAATAACTAATTAAAAATAAATCTCATTTTAAATATATAAATTCATTAAATAAAAATTCTCATTAACCTTACTAATATAATTTTTTCTATTATCTTTTATCCTATTTTTTTTTTTGTTATAATAACACTATCGATCTCGTGTTTTAACAACTACTGTACTTGTTGAACTTTTAATAATTGAATATATAGATATTTATTAAAGTTTTATACCTCTTGTGTGCTTTGCTTACTTGCTTGCCTCTTGCTTTTCGTTTTTTATTTAGATAAGTTATTAAAGATAAGTTAACATTGAAAGAAAGACAACAATTATTTGAAATAAAAAATTTCATGTTTTATTTTTAATTGAACAAAATGAATAATTTTTATTTTTCGCTTTTTAATTTTATCATGGAGCAAAAATAAATAAATTAAAACTGTGTATTGTTCAAGATTCAATATCTAAATAGTCATTTGTTTACATGCACATTAAACGGCCGTTATTAGACATACATACTCGTATATATAATTTAAAGAAAAGAAAAGAAAACGCTGCAAAAAAATAAATAGTCATCGGTGTCTGTTGTATTAATTTTTATCATTATTATTTTTCATTTTTTATTTGTTTTAATTGAGATTCGAACTGAGGATCGTACAAATAACTTTTGTGAACAATGACCCTACATTGTTTTCTTTAAATGTTAATTTTTGTATTAATTGCTCTTTCTTTCGCCATTGTTTGGTATGACCTTTGATATACATATGAGAATGTTGCACGTTTAGCATGTTTATACTGATATATACATTCAACATATTAAATATAATTAAAATCAACATTGAATCAAACAAAAATTTATTTATAAATAAATGTTTTTAGTTTTATCAGAAGAAAAAATAAAAAATAATTACAATATTTAATTAATAATTATAATAATAATTGCATAAAGACCTTGCACAACTGATTATGCATTATGTGTCGCAATAATAATTCTCTTGAAGTAAAATAAAAAAGTTATATTCTAGCAGGGTTTTTAGTATTTTTTTCTTTACTTAATGATAATTAACGCTCTTAACGATTATAATTATTAAAATAGTAATTACTGAAATGCATCATAAATGCACATTAATAATTTACACTATAGCAAGAAAGTTTTAATTTAAAAATATGATTTAAAAATAATGAGAAAAAATTATTTAAAAAAAGTGAAAGAGTAACCATTAAACTTGACATTTTTCACAAAAAAAATATCAAACGTAAAAATTTATTAAAAACAAAAGCACCGTTGACAACTGTAAGCTTCTTGAAGTTTTTAGTTAATTTATTAAACTTTTTATTATTGAAAGTAAAGTGATTAATAAATATAAATCTTTTTTCATATTTATTTCATTTTTTTTTATGTATATTTTTGCAAGCATTAAATTTATGCCTTTTTGTTGCTTACAGTTCATTCTTATTTTATTTTATTTTATTTTTGTAAATAATTTATTATCATTATTTTCAGATTTTATGGTAAAAGCATAAGAAGCAAGCGCAAAGTAATATTATGTAAAAATAAATTGTTTCTTCCCTTATTTTTTTTTTTTTTTTTGTTGCTCAACTGTGATCAGTTTATTAATTTTAATGTCTCAGCTGTTTATTAACTTTTATTTGGGTGATAAAAAACAAAAAATTAAAAATGAAGGATTTTATTGTTTAAGAAAAAAATAAATTTAATAATGTTTTACAATCAGATATGATTTTAAATAAATACAGAAAAACAAATAAAATCATTGCTTGAAGCTATTTTTTGTCCTAATAAAATAACCTAAAGATTACTTTTGCAGATAGAATAAAAAGACAAAAGAATATTTTTCTATAATAAAAGAAACAACTAAAATGAATTAAGAAAACACGAATTTATCTCTTTATGATGAAATAGCATAAAATAACATAACGAATAAACATAGATGACAAATTTTTTATTAATTTTTTTTTTAATTTTTCGCATATTTCACTTTGTAGCAAAATTTAATACAAAAAAAAAAAAACAATCCGCACGCGCACATTTTATCGTGGTTTTCCACTTTATTTTTATTTTTTTGCTTTACTATTTTCAACTCAATTCATATGTTTTGTAGCGTGATGCTATTATATTTGTTTTTACTATTTATATTTGCTGCATTCCTTCGACAGATTTGTTATTTCTTGTGCTGTTGGTTAACAATGTTGTGGAATTTTATTCATTAGTTTTCAATATTCAAAATAGGAATTGTTTATATGATTCATTCATTTTCTTATTTTTTTTATTGTTGTTATGTTATTTATGTAATTACCTAGTTTTTTATTTATTGTTTTTAAAAATGACCTTTTTTAATTATAGAAGAAAATTACTACTACTGTTATATACTTGAAGTTATTATAAGTAAACTAAGAGTTTAACTAAAATAAATGTGGATAATAATGATTTTTACATTGGTAAAAATACATAAAATTTGTTGTTAAATTATATTAATGCTTAGGACTAAGTGCATACTTAATTTAAGATATGTGAGAAACAATTTTTGAATATTGAAAAAATATATTTTGAAGCATTTAGTTAATTAATTAACGTTTTTTGCACTCACTTAATGCATTTTAATAGATTTCAATTATAAAATATCATTAACAAATAGATGATGGAATCTACACGCGTGTACATCTCGTATTGTCTTGTATATGCGAGAATTGAATTATAAAATTAACTCAAAAAAAAAACAACCTCGTTAAACTAATAAGGCATCAGAATACAGCATATGATCCCGACGACAAAATTATGTAATGGGTTTGTTTTTACTCAAGGTGTTTTATGGCACAAAATTTAGAAAAAAAAAACATTTTATAGCAGTTAATTGTATAATCTTTTTTATTGTTGAAAAATTAAATTTATGTTCAAGCAATTCGATTTTTTTCTTTTAATAGAAAGTATGCACGATTTTTACACAAATTTTCATAGTTCCCGTTAATAGTTTTTTCATTATTATTTTTTTTAATTTAGATATTATTTTATATAAATAGTTATTAACTAAAGATTAAAAATCATATTGTTCAAATTTCAAAATAAATCTTTATTGCTTAATATGTAAGTTCGATTTTCATTGCAAAAATCGATTTTATTACTTAAAACAGGGCGAAAAGTTTTTACAAACAAAGAAATAACAAAAATGTCAACAAGCATAAATTGCGCAAAGTATGTAACTAATGTGTAAAAAGTAATTATTTATTTGCTATAATACTTTGATTTTCATTGTTTTATTACTTTTTTTTTGCCAAATATTTATACAATTTTTTTTATTTATTTTTAAAACGTTGTTTTATCAATTGCGTGCCATTAAAAATTATGATAAAAATCATTAAAGTACTTTTTTACAGTTGTTTTTATTATTATTTTTTATATTATTATTCTTATATTCGGGGAGGAGCTGGTTAGTATTATTATTATTTTTGCCAATTGAAATGAAAGAGGTCACCAGTGTCTAACTAAAATTACTTTTTCTTCATATATTTTATTACTTTAACGATTTTATTTGCTTTTTGGAAATTTTATTTTCGGTTTAAATTTTAAAAATATTTCCTTCTTTCATTTGTTTTTATTATTTTTAAATATTTTTGTTCTTTCTGCATTTAATTGTACTTTTGTTCCTCAAATAATTTCTTTATAATAGTATGCATTATTAGATGCCGTAACGAAAATAAAAAAAATAATTTAAAGAAAAGAAAGAGGTGCAGTTTAGTATTAAAAATAAAAATAAATGCTTCCTTGTTAGTGTGGTTCATTTATTATTATTATTATGATTATATTAAGATTTTTTAAATTTTAATTGATTCTTGATTTAATTGAACTAAAAAACGTGTACACGACCCTAAGCGGTCCAAAAAATTACAACATAATGAATTTAATTTCTCTTAAGACAGACTATTATATTTATTGACATACATAAAATGATATATGTGTAGCATGAACAAAAAAATTAATTACAAAATAAAAATTGTCTGTTCAATTGCATTTAATTAATAAGAACACTGTTGAGGTATTATTTATTTATAGTAAATGATAATTGATTTATACTGATTAAATAACAACGAATTGCCTTCAGCATATATATACATATGCTTATACCAGGATATATAGCAATAAGATGTTTATTAATCTTTATGCGTTAACACCGATTAACACGATTTTAAATTAAATTAAATTAACTTTTTAAATAAGAGAACAAAAAAAAATAAGAAAATTATGTGCAATTAATTAAAAGTTTATATTTTAAAGGATTAATCCTGTACATGTATTAATGAACATAAACATTCAATATAATAAATTAAATTTTTGTATTTTTTTTTTGCATGCTGTATAATTTATTAAAACCTTTTAAAAAAAAAATTGCCGCAAGACAAAAAATTGTTTTTAACTTTTTTTTGTTTTCTTTTTTTATTATTACTCTGTTAATTGATTCTATTGGGTTGTGTACACGAGTGCCAGTTAAAAAATTTTTCAGCAAAATGAAAATTTCTCCAATCAACCGAAAAAACAGAAAAGAAATATTAAAGATTAAAACCGTTATTTAAATAAAAATAATAATAATTCTTATTTGTTATATTTTTCTTGTACCATTTTTATAGAATAATTTCTTTTTATATTAAAAAAATCATCATCGTTATATTTTTGCAGAAAACAAAACGAAATGAAAACTCATAAATCAATATTAATAAATAAAAATGAAAAAAAGCAAAAAAAGATTAGATGTAAATAAATCAATTTATTTATTATTATTATTTTTATTATTGTTGTTTTTTTATTAAATAATTATTACACACAAACATATACATAAATTTCCTTTGATTGTGATTTTTCAATTCATTTAATATTTAAAAAATATTACAGTAGCACAAAATATCAAAGTTTATTTTTTATTCTTATGTTTAACAAATAATTTAAATGTCTCCTAATTTCCGTAATATACAGTTTCTATCATGAAAAATATATATTTATTTAAATAAATGTTTCATATTTCATAATACAAATGCAAAATCATTTCCAATGCTTTATTTTTTATGCAACAAACAATTTATGTATCATAAAATAATATAAATGGTATTTAAATTATAATAATAATAATATTAAAAGAAATAAAAATAAAAAATGAGCTCAAGTGAAAGAATTGAATTTTACATTACTGTTTTACGTTCAAAGTTGTTGTTGTTTGATTTATGTCTAATACAGGGTTTTCCAATAAGAGGTGTTATTTTGATATTCAAAAAAAAAATGCCATTTTTTAATATAAATGATCGGATGTTTATTTCATTATAAAGAGAAAGGTATGCCATTAATAGTGGAAAATAACGTCAGGCAAATGACCACCACGACCACGCTTACAGGACCATATCCTTTTCATGAAATTTTCCATAACCAAATCGCAAAGTGGCTGCCCTATGTCCTCGATAGCCTCACGAATTCCATCTTTGAGGTCTTGAATCGACGCTGGGCTGTTGGCGTAGACCTTCTCTTTCACGTGGCCCCAAAGGAAGAAGTCGCAAGGTGTTAAATCACAAGATCTCGGTGGCCAATTGTGATCACCTCTTCGAGAGATAACACGGTCCGAAAACTTTTCCCGTAAAAGATCAATGGTTTCGTTGCTTGTGTGGCACGTAGCGCCGTCTTGTTGAAAGTAAACGTTGTCCAGATCAATACCATCCAATTCCGGCCATAAAAAATCATTAATCATCTCTCGATAGCGCAATCCATTCACCGTAACTGTTGCTCCAGCCTCATTTTCGAAAAAGTAAGGTCCAATGACTCCGCCGGACCATAAACCGCACCAAACAGTCACACGTTGAGGATAGAGAGGCTTTTCAACAATAACTCTTGGGTTTTCCGAGCCCCAGATGCGACAATTTTGCTTGTTGACGAAGCCACCGAGGTGGAAATGGGCCTCATCACTCAAGATGATTTTTCGATGAAATTCCGGATCATTTTCATGCATTTCAAGGACCCAATCAGCAAAGACACGACGTTGTTGATGATCGGCCGGCTTGAGTTCTTGTGTTAACTGAACCTTATAAGCATTAAGACCCAAATCTTTATGCAAAATACGGTGTAATGACGTTTGTGGAATGCCTAATTCCAAAGAACGACGAGGAATGGACAAACCTGGGTTTTCTTCAACACTTTTGGCTACAGCAGCAATATTCTCGGCTGTTCTTGAACGACGTGCACGGATTTTATTCTTCACATCACTAAGTTGTCCCAACAGCTCGAATTTTTCCACCAATTTCTGTATTGCGGTCCGACAAGGTGCTTCACGACGACCCAAAAATTTTCGAGTTTTACGAACCGTCTCTGCCAAATTTTCACCATTTTTATAGTGAATTTTAATAATTTCAATGCGTTGTTGAAGCGTGTATCGTTCCATTTTTATTAATGGCGTAGTTTCTACTTGTCAAATGTCAACAAATGATAGCTTCAAAAGTGACATCTACCGAAATAGCGGGCTATTCAAAATAACACCTCTTATTGGAAAACCCTGTAGTTTATCTTTTTCGTAAAATATTGCTTTTTAATTTTCATTTACTTTTTACCTTGTTTTTCTTTCTTTAAAAGTGTCACATTTATTTAGCAACACTGCAATGCTCATACAATTCACCTTCGTTTAACTATAAAGGGATATATTATGAAATTAATATTAATTAGTGACTTAGAATCAATGTAACTGCATTGACCAAGAGTCACTTTAATTAAGATTTTATGTGTATATAACTGTAATTGTGTAGAAATCATCATTCAACTTATTTTATTACAAAAAGAAATAAAGATACAGCGAGTAAACAATTCCTCTTAGAAATAAGAATTCAGTAATTTACTAGAATATGCTACAAAAGATTTATTTACTTTATATTGAAAATCTAGTTTAAAATAATCACGAATTATTGTTCATAAATTTAAGACAATCTTGAATCAATTATACTGGCATTAAATGACTATTACCTTGTCACTTTAATTCTATAAATTTTAAGTTTTTCATTTATCAATTAAGAACAATTGTTTATTGTCTTGTCGATCGGCTGTTCTGTTTTTAACAAATAAAATTGATACAATATGTCACTATTGATAGAATGAGTTCTTTTCATTATTTCTATTAATTTTTTTCTTGATATTTCTTAAAACAATATGCGATGCTTTAGAACAATAATTATTCTTATATTATTTTATCCTAATTTATATAGTAATAAGATTAATTTTCCTACCAGTAAACTAAAAATTATTCAAAAATATAGCAAAATACTTAATTCTGCAATTAATTTTAGTCATTATAAACAATATTATATATATTTCATTAAAAAAATAAACAAGTTAAATAAGAATATTAGAGATATATTGAATATAAGAAATTGAATACTGCTGAATTCCGGAAATCACGGTTATCATGTAAAATTACAGGGTGTCTTATATTTAATACTTTTTTTTGTTATAAGCTTTGACTAGCATGCTGTGTTGCATTTTAATGATTTAATTTACGAAATTCTTATTGCAAAAATTCAATTTAAATGTTACTTTCAAAGGATTTCTGTAATAATTCTTACTATAAACAATAATCGAATTTTATTATAATCATTTTTCTAACAAAACTCTAAGCAATCATTACAAAAAACACAAAAATTAATAATCTTTCTAACTTTTCGTTATTATAAATATATTTTTTGCCTTTGTATTGATTTACTTTCGTTTTTTATTTATTTTTCAAAAATTATTTATAGAAATATATTTCCATTGTGACATTTTAAATCTATAAATCGAAGCAAAAAAAATATTATTATTATTTTGCATAATGTAAATTGATTATAATATATAATTATAATAATAACAACAATTTATCTATTTACAATAATATTTAATTTATTATCATAATAATAAAAATCATAATTTATATAAACAAGAAAATTATTATCATTAATTTAACTTTTGAGACAATAATAATAATGAAAAAATATTAAAAAAAGTTTAAATAATAACATAAAATCGACCACACAATCATAACTTTCTTAATATCATAAATAATATGGGAAAATAAATTATTTGATAATAGTTTGAATAAAATTAAAATTTATTATTGTGATTAATATTTAAATTATTTATGCTACTAAAATTGACAATTTGTTTATTATTTATTGCAGATATTTACTAAATGGTTTTATATATTTTAAAGGTTTTATTAAAATGTTTTTAAGTAATGTGGAAAAATGTTTGTTTCTCCAATGAATCAATTAAAACAATTCTTTCGTAAGTTGAATAAAAACTATTCTAGAATAGTGAGGAGTGTCAACGTTACCTTATCAATAGTAATTAAATATGGTGCTCAATGGTAGAGATACGTCCTTTAAGTCCTTTACGTCCTACTAGGCCAGACTAAACAGATAATAGCGTTAAATCAACGTTTAATGGAGGTAATGTAAAGCGTGTACTGACTGTGTGCCTAAAGCAAGTTATATCTTTTAGGCGAAAAGAGACTATTGAGGAAAACTTATTCATTGATTTGACTGACTGGTTACTAATATTTATTTAACCAATTTTCTTCAAAATACAAAATGATTTCTTGTTCGGTTTTATTTTTGTATAGTAACTAACCTTCATAATATAATTTACCTATCATATCAAATAGCCATTTCTCTTTTCTTACATTATTGTTATATTTCCAACTTAAGGCGATATATTTAATGGGCTATTGATATAGAAAAATCAATCATTATTATTGTTTTGATACATGTGAGGCTAGACGTAATATTTTTTATTTTAAAATTTTTCTATGCTTTTTTTATTCATATAAACGTGCATAGCTAGAAAAAATTTAATAATAATAATATGTTTAATATAATTGAACTTTTAATTTTATTTTTGTATATAAAATATTTTTTCCATGCATATGAATGCTTCCATGCTTACTGATGCAATAATTAACAGGTAGTAAAATAGCTATAGTATCGAAATACTATTCGTACTTCTTATAAACATATATCAAATTACATTAATGATATGCGAATATGAACCGGTCACTACCCAAAATAATAGAAATTGTACTTAAATTATATTAATAACTTTCTAAAAGATTATGTTTTTAATTTTCAATTTATAACATTTTAATTAATATTGGTCCGCTTTTAATTATAATTTAACTTATCAAGTGAATATTTTTAGCTATTTCCTTTTACAAAATAGAATCAATAGAAAATAGCATGTCCTAGTTAAAACTAAATAAAATAAGAACTTCTCATTGTAAATTCCATTTTATGAATTTTTCTCAATTTTTTTTTAATATCAAATTTGATAAAAATCATTTAAGCTAGTAGAATTTCTTTCAATTGTAAAATGAAAATAATTTTTATTTATTTGTGAATTTAATTAATGGATTTTTATTTGTTTCTTTTCGATTAAAATTTGTAAAAATTAAAAACTTAACTTTCATCGTAACAATAGTGAATGTATTTTAGAGATTTTTTTCTTTGGTTTTAAATTAGAAATTACTCGAACAATAAAATTTTCTTGAGGTTTGTCTTATTTTTAGAAAAACCATATTCTTATGGCAATACTTTGTGCGAAAGAATTTCAAAACAATTTTTAACGATCATCTTAGTATCGTAAAATCATTTTATGACTTCGTATTTATAACAATTTTAATAATAATTTCTTAAAAATAAAACTTTTAATTAATTTTAGTGAGACAACGCAAATGCAAATGAAGATGCTTTTAAATTAAGTGAATAAAATTATTAAACAACACTTGCTTAATGTTTAAATTATAGCTGGACGTAGTGCTGTTCATTTATACAAGAAAAGCGATAAAATGGAATTTATTTTGTATTCAGGTTAATGTAACGAACAGTACTAACCAGAAAAGTAAAGATTCATTAAAACCTCTTCTTAGTATAATGCTATAAGTTTGAATGCATTCCTGCATGTGACTTATGCTAGAATTTTTTATAAGCAGCATACATATTTTACTAACCTATAATGACTTTGATTATCTTTTCGTTTTTTGCAATCATTGCATTTGTGTAACAAATAACCTATGTTAAAAATAATTTAACTTCATTGTCTAGTGTTATTTCGTATATAAATAGCACATGAAGTGTTCCTTATTATTTGCGAGAGTCAGTAGATATGCATGAGTTTGCACTAATTATTCGCACATTTGGGAAAATTTATGATACTTCTTTGCCATTCTATGTACATTGAAATGAATAAAACGATTCATAGCGACTAACAAAATTAAAACACATTTTCTATAATTAAATAAATAATGAAAAAATAATCTTAAAGGCATTTGTTTTCGTTAATTAAATAAATGTGTTAAATATTTATATTCTTTTTTTATTTAATCGATAAAAACTACTTTGTTTTGCATATTTTTGTTGGCTTTATACAATTAAAAATAATAATAAAATAAGAAACCCAGTCATTGGAAAACTCAATACTATTATTATCATTTTTTTTTGTTTAATTCAATTAAATTCAATTGCAAAATAAAAACAAGTAAAAATTGTTACAGCAAGTATCCTAATTTGATATTGTCACTGGATAAAATTTAAAGAGAATTAATAATAAAGAAAAGAAAATAAAAACTAATCATTTATTAGCTTTAATGTTGTTTTATTATTCAATTATTTTGTTAAATAAAATAAAACCAAATCAGTAGCACTAAAAAAAAGAAAAAACTATATATAAAAATTGTATATCTTATCACCTTAACATTTTATAAGGATGAAGAAAAGAAAGAAAACAAAACAGTTTTACACAGTTAAGTGCATGTTAGTTTAATTAAAAGTTTATAAAATAAATAAATAAAATAATATAATATATAAACAAAGAATAACAACAAGGTATAATATTTAAAAATAAAATTTATTTGTATTTTTTCTCTTTTCTTTTTTTAACGACACGATTTAAAGTTACTTTTAATTTAATTCATATATTTATATTATTATTTTTTGCATATACTGTATTTATATAAACATATTCCAAGAATGAATTTTCTTTATTACAATCAACAAAAAAAGCGTACAATTGTATTATTAATGATTATTTTAAATAATTTATAATAAATGGAATATTTTGTTATCTGTAGTCTCTTAGGTAAAATTGAAATGATACAAAAATGTAAGTTCTTTCTTTTCTAATTCATTAGATGTTGGCTTAATAATTGCAGATGCTTTCAAAAGAAAAAAATTATAATTGAATTTGAATTTTAAGGAATCAAAACACCTTGCAAAAGAAAATTATTATTATTATTATTACTATTCATCAAGAACAACACAATCTACTTGACCTTTATAGTGAACACGGCAATTTTTTTCTTTTTCGCTGTTATGTTAGTAAATGAATAATATAATTATTATATTATTTTCTATATTTAGAAAATTAAGCATTAAACTAATTTTTTTTACTTTCTCTAATTATTATTGTTTATTTGATTTGAAAATTATTTTTGCAAATGAATATCTTTTTTTAAATTAAAATCTGCACATAATATTATGTCATCTGTTAAGCTTATAAACGGATAAATTAATCATTGATGTTGTTTTATAGTAAATTTGTACTAAAATATTTTCCACTCAGTTTTTTATATCAACAATTAACATTATTATAATTGATTAATAGTTATTTTATTTATTTATTAAGAATTTTATTTCTACATGATAATGAATAATAACAAAGTCCATGTGTAAAATTCAATAAATTATTCATAATGTTACTATGCCATAAATATTAAGTTTATGTAATTAAAATAAATTTATAGACGTTATTTTTTATTTTATATAACATAGAAATGTGTTTAATAATAATAAAATGATGAGTATTGAGTATATAAATTAATTGTACATCAATTAAAAATTATGGTAAAAAATATTATATATATAAAAACGTTTAAATGCAACAAAAACAAGTACAACGCGTACAATCAAATATGACCCAAATATTACAACAAATTTGTATACATATAAATTTTATTAAAAAAATCTCTTTACACTTATGGTCTTTAGTTTAAACATCCGATACTCTTCAATGGAATCTTTATAATAATAATAATAATTATTTCATTTCATTTTATTTTAATTTTCTTTGCAACATTAAAAATGGCAACATAATAATAATAATAATTTTTTATTAGGTATTTTAAATTAATTAAAAATCTTTAATAACAGCTTCGACATACTATTTAATTAAATAATTTTATTTCTTTAAATTACAATCAATTTTATACATTTTTTTCTATTAACTTGTATGTTAATTGATTTATTGAACTTGATAATTGACATTAGTTTTTATAAATAAACTAGATTTTCAGCTATATTTTTAATCATTGATATTGAAATATTCTTTAATTCCTTTTAGAATGTTAACATTTCAATCTTTCAATATTTTCAACACAAAGTTTCATCATATTTACCTTGGTCTATTAAATTAATTTTAAAAAAACAATAACCCAATTTATTAAGTTATTTCTTTAAATAAACGATAAATGTTGAGTCAACAAGCGTTTTACATAAATATATCCACACAGATTTATGTTGAAGAAGATGTACAATTTTTATTATTAACCAACAATTAAGAATCTTGATTCTGTGTCCTTAAACAATAATTTATTTTATATATCATTTAACATTGTTTACAAATTTATTATGAAGAATTGATTTGTTAATCCTTACTCATGTTTTTAAACTTTATTGTTTAAATTCCTTGAGGTAAATAAAAATAAAAACTGCTGCTGCTGCTTTCAGTTAAATTAACTAAAATTTATCGATTTTTTATACGATGGCACTTATAATTGAATACATTATCATTTTTATTAATAATTACAGTAAATAATTATTTGTTTGATTTTAAACTGTACTTAGCAACACAGTACTTTAGCTTTGAAAGACTTTATTGCATAACTAAATAAAATTAAAAAACGTTGACATTAGTTCATAATTTAGGTTATAAGTTAAACAAGTAAATAAGTAAATAAAAAAAAAACTAAAATAATAAATCATTAAATAATAATAATAATGGGTGCACATATGTACGTACTACATACACATATAATTGTTTTAATATTAAAAAAAAACTCTTTTTATCATGCTATTAATCTTATTTTTATGTTATTTGTGTATCGGCTGTAGTTTTATTAATTTTTAATTATTTAGTAAATAATTATTAACAATAAAAATTTAATTAATAGATATTTATGTATGTTTAATGTGAAAAAAATTGTAATTAATAGTTTTATTTTTTTTTTGTATTTCGTATGTTGTAATTGCATGCGATGTGATTTTTTCTTTTATTTTTCTATATTTTAACAACAACTATTTCCATTTGTATTGATAAATTATTAAAATAACGAGTGTAATAATAACAAAAGTATAAACACAGGTCTAACCATTAATTATAATCGTTTATATAATAAAAAATTATAAAAAATTATTATGTTGGGACATTTTTTTCGTTTTCGTGTTGTTTGAATTCCTTTAAAAAAAACAGTAACTACAGTACAAATAGAATTAACAAATCATAATTAATTGAGTGAAATTATTATTTAATAGTGAATATATTCATCTAATAAACATTTTAATTATTATATAATTTAATACACGATCTTTTCTTAACGTAATGCTTGTGCCATCATATTTTATTTATTTTTCCTTATCTTGTTGTAATCAAATGAAAAATTTTAATATTATTATTTATTTTAATTTTATTTTTACTCTTACGTTATGTTAAAGCATAGAGAAATACGGCAATGTAGAGTAATTACAATGATATACAGTGAGTTTTTATGAAGTCTATTAAAATTATTTTATCACGTTTAAAAGTATTTTAATTGATAATCTTCATTATTTACACATTTTTTACCTTATCTCTTTCATTTTTTTTTTCATTGCTTTATAAAATTGACGATTTTAGTAATTAAAGAAAACTCATCACTTCGTTTTTACCGTAAAAAAATAAATATATTTATCATATTATATTGTTGAAATGGATGGATATAAACTTGTTTGTTCTCTTTATTATTTATGATTTTTAACCTAATTATTTTTATAATGAAGAGTTTGCATTTTTATGCATATAAAAATATAATTTATTGAAGGTTATAGTAGGGAAAAAGAATTAATTAAATAAAATAGTAAATTCTGTGGAATCACTGATGCAAAGCATTCTACAACATTTTGACAAAAGCTCTTGTTTTACATTTTTTGTTATTTATTAATACACATGTAACATCATGATGATGACCAATCTGTAAATATACTGCTATTCAGTCGTCCACTTTTATTTACAACAAACTTGCAATAATGATTACGATATACATGATTAGAATGATTATTTTCTACTTTTTTTTTAAATTGATTTACATCACAGTTTTGCAGTTTATACAATGTTGTTTTGTAATATTTTTATTATTAATTGTGTAAATACTTCAAGGTTATATGGATGACTGATGAGTATTGCTGAAATTAGTTAAATTTTCTTGATTTAACAATAAAATTAGTCAAAAACAATTTTTTGATTAAATAATAAACGACACAGGTACAAATTTAGTTTATTTATGCAAATTAGAGACAAGTAATGTTTTTCTTAGATTATTTTTAAATTTACTATTTAATTGTACAAATTTTATATTAAAAGTAACAAAATATTACTATGTAAACCGTTAACAATGAGGATTGCGTAAAAAAAGTGATAATGATGTGAAGGACATACTTTGCTGTAATAAAATTTACACGGATGTTGTTTGGTGATTTAAGGAGAAACGTTTAACCAATAAACTATAATTTTATTAAATGATTAATTAAATTAAAAATTTTATATTCATAAAACAGCAAATACAATTACAAAAACTGTCGCGACAATCAAAACGTGTATTTTGTTGCATAATTAAAGCAATGAATCAAATAAAATTATACAAAATAAAAAAGTTCATATTCTTTCAGTATTTTTGATATTTTCTTTTATTATAATTATTATTATTTTTATTATTTTTATTATTTTCTTTAATTCAATCAAATAAATTCAAGTCATTTCACCTGTTGTTTGTTGATTCTTTATATATTATAGTATTTTTTGTGCTTTTTAAGTTGTGCATGTCATGTCACAGAGATCATAACTTGTTGTTTCCTTTCTTTATAAAATTTTATAATAATTTTGCTTTATCGCTCTTCGATAAGTTGTTTTCTTATTGTTTGTGTATAATGAAATTTGAATGAAGCAATTTTTCATAACGTATATTATTATTCTTCTTTTTATCTTAATGATTAAATTATTTTTTAAATATTTTCTTACCTTTATTAAATATTAATCAATAAATATATATATTCTATCTATAAGTAATATATTGAAGATTTCACAATTATATTTGTTTGTTTAATTTTTTTTATAATTTTAAATAATAATAATAAATTTCCCTAAACAATTTTTTTTCTCTCATTTTATTTATAGATTTCTTATACCGACACAGTGTTACTTTTGACAATGTTACAACTGATGTTGAAATAATGGATACATCAAAATGTGCTGTAAGTACATAATATATAAAGAGAAAAAAAAGAAAAGAAAATATTTAATTATTTTATTATTAGTATTATTTTTTAAATAAATAAATAAGATTAAAGTCGGATTAGATTTGGCAACAAAACAATTTTATTTTGATTTTTTCATTTTTATTTTGCTGTCGAATAATTTTTTAATTTTTTGACGTGAAGGATAAATTTATCACGAATTTAATTTAATTTTACTTCTTTTTGAATTGTCAAGATTTAAGATATTTAACAATATAAGTCCATATATATTAAGAAATTAAAATCCTTTTTAATCTTGTATTTATTTATAAAATCGGCAAAATTATAAATGATTTTTGGTTTTTGTTCTGATTTAATTTTTTGAAGGGATTTTACGTTATTAAAAGTATTAATTTGTCAACACACTTTCAACATTAATTTTATTAAAATTATAATTTGAAAAAAAAAATGAATTCAAAATAGGTTATTGAACAAATTTTGCAGTAAATGCTAATCCAATTGAACTTTTGTAAAAAGTAGAGATGTATAATCCACGTTTAAAATAATTATTAACCGTACAACTATTCGAACGATAATTCAATTCAAACGTAAACATAACTAAGAAAGAGCAATTTTTCAAACAAGTGTTATAATCCTTTTATAAATTAATAAAATTATTAAAATCTTGTAAGCAATTAGTACCACATTGATACCACATTGATAAAACACAAGTCAAATCTATACTAGTATCTAAAATGTATCTTTATATTGTAAACTATAAAGCACCATAATCGGTAATACAATACGTTCATAATTCATTAATCTTAAGCCATGCATATGCTCCAAATAATTTTAAACCATTTAAGCATAATTATTGGATATATTTTTCATTATTTTTATTTTTTTAAATTAAAATCAAATTAAGAATAACAGCAAACACAGTAATAACAAAAAAAATGTTTTTAATTTGCTTTCCTTAAGAGTAATTTAACTTTTGTTTGTTTTTATTATTAAACAGTTTTTTTTTTACAATTATAACGGCAATTACATTATATATTTGTTTGGATTAATTTTATTTATTTATTTATTTATTTAATACCTTAAGATGGTTTTGTATTTTTGCAATATTTTACGTGCACATAGGGTCCAGAGTGAAATTCTTTTATTTACTTAACTCTTTCTGATTTCTTGTGTTTATTGTAAAAAAATATTATTTTATTGTTTTGCTTTCTTTAGTGTTTTGTTAAGATAATGTTAATTTTTTTTTATTATCTTAAACAATTTTTCCTTTATTTTATACAATATTCTTTTATGTACACGCATTCTTATAAATTACATCAAAATAATTGAACAAGAAATACAAATTACTTTGTATACATTCACTTTTGTAATTAAATAATAAAATAAAGTAATATTGAAACGAAAATCGATTTGTACTAGTTTAAAGATAAATGGAACTCCTTTTTGAATGAATCATATAATGAAAATATGTTTGTTTTGTTATAATCTAAAGAATCTTTATCCTTACAAAATTTACGTATTGACGGCAATTTTTATCAAAGCATTGTATACTATTATTCATATGTCAGGTCAGGTTCGTTTTCTTTTCAAGAAGAAAAGATAACAAATCTCCTTTAAAACATACATTTACCAATTATCCTGTAAATATTATTCGTTTCCTGCACACGTAATGCAATAATTAATAAAAATTATTTTATCGTGTTTTTGGTAACACAAGCATCTGCTTCCGTAAAGTTTTTTTTCCAAATGAAGGACCCAAACCATTATAATTCATTTAAAAATTATATTTCATCATATGAATTCGTCATTTACATATATTTCAAAAACCTTACTTAACTTAATTCTCTATTTAAAAATTATTATTTTTATCTGTCTATATTGTAAACAAAATCATTGTAATGTTATTAACCCGATGTCATTGATTTTAAACAATAAAAAAATGTCTGTAATTTTGGTTGTATTGTTGCTTAAAAGCTTTACTAAAAATAATTCACGATTTTTATTACATTTTAAAGATAAAATGTAGTCAATATTTAATTAAAAAACAATAGCAAGTAGATAGAGATTTAGAGAGACAGAGAAAACAAACAAAAGTGAAAATTATAAATTAAATTAAAAAGGTAACCTACAGTTATATAATTTGTTTTTTTTTATTCTTAATTTAATTACTTTTATTGCAAAAATTGAATACGAAAAAGTATTAAAAGCATCATAATAATATACTTAATGATAATGAAAAGAAAATTTGTTGCTTGTTTTTATCAAAAATTTTTAAATAATGATTGACGTAATGACTTAATTGAAAGTGTAAGAAATTTCTAACATAAAAAATGTTTTTAATTGAATTTTAATAATTAATAAATATTTATTTTAATTGATTTATAATATTTGATCGTACGTTATAGTAAAAAAAGGGAAATTAATTATTTTAATTTTTTTTATTATCAATTAAATAAGTCTCGTGAGAAGAAAAATTATGTTATATCGTTAAAAGTAATTAATTCAATTGAATTGGCATCATTAGTAATTTTGATATTTGATACTCTTGTTAAAATTAAATGAGTTTAAAAATTCCGCATGAGTTTAATTTGTGAATGTACTGTCTTTAAGTCTTTAAGTGACTTATTTTTTGTTTGCGGTCAAATCACAACCATTTTTTTATTTATATCCGTTGGTTAATTATCGAAATGAAAGTAATTGAATGTGTGTGTGTAATAATTAAAAATTCCTATTTTTTTGTTAACAGAACTATAAGCATTTCAATTGCAAATTTATAATTAACGAAAATTACAATTACAACGAATAAAGAAAAAATAACAAGATAGTGCAAACTTACTTAATTTTTCCAATGTTTTTTTGTATATATGTATCAAAAATATAATAAGCTAATAGTAGTGAAATTTAAATTAATTTCTTTGTCATTTAACACTTGTCATGTTTATTAATCTGTCAAAAATACAGTATATGAACTTACAGTATATGTATGTTAAGTAAGAAAAAGAATCATTGACTATTTAACATTACAACTTTAATTAGGCGTAATTAAACAAAAACAAAATTAAAAAGATATTTCTGCCCATAACGCATTGACATTGACATTTGTTTTAAGAAATATTTTATTTCATTTTATTTTATTTTCTTACAAATTAAATAGGGATTATTATTTTTTATATTTTAATGAAAGTGATATTAATATATATTGCACTCTGTGCGTTTTTATTTATACATTATGATAAAACATTACTTGCGGCAAATGTCAATCATTTACATTGGTATTTGTTAAAGTCAGTAAAAATATATAACTTGATTTTTGTTTTGTCTCTATTGAGGAAGTTCTTTGTTGTTATATTTATTTGCTTACCATTTATAATTTTCATATCTTTTTCCATATAAAGAAAGTCTTAATTAAATTAACAGAAATTATTTTTTTTGTTCATTACTTCTAAATACAATACAACTCATCTCAGGTGTAAAAACATTCTAAATTATTTATTTCTTTCATTATTTGCAGTATACCAAGTTGTGTTACTCATTTATTGCACATAAAATAAATAAATTTATTTATTATGCAGACTATTTTAACGCGTTAAATTTACGTGTGTCAATATGCAACAAAAAAAAATTTGATTCAAGAAAAAATAAAGAAAAGAAAAGACATTCAAACATGAAAGAAAAACGAAAAAACTTCTCGATTAAGTCTAAAAATAAAACTCAATGTCTGTTGTCAAATTTAACAATATTCATTTTTGTTTTTCTTGATTTTATTTTTTAATTAAGCATTTAACCCCTTTTTACTTTATCTCGAAGACGAAAAAAAAATTGACACAACAACGAAAAACGATCAACTTCATCATCATCATCGCGAATCTTTTCATGTAATAATTGGTTCTTATTTTTATTTATTTTCGTATCTTATGAATAAATTTCTTTTTTTTTCTTATTCAATTAATACAATAAAATTATGGCATATATTTAACACGTCTCGCCTCGATGATGTGGTTTGGCTTTTTAATGCATTTAAATAACGAACGAAAAAAAAGAATCGGAAAGACTTATATAAAAAAGCATCAAAATGTTTAAAATTAAGATGTTAATAAATAATTTTTTTAAGAAAACATAAAATGAAAATGTCTTTAATGATTTTTTAATTTGTTCATAATATTATGATTGTTGAAATTTTTTTATATTTTGTACGCAAATAACGAAAATCAACAATATTAAATACTAAGATGGAGCGAACAAAATAATGCAAAAGGCATTTTCATTATATACTAAACACATGTTTTATTTTAATTTTATGAATAAATGAATTTTTACGCGAAAATAATAGTTAAAAGTTATTGACTTGACCTTAGTTATGCTAAACTCGGCTATTGCCACCAAATCAGATCATCCTATTACAAGTCATTCCTATTTTTTTCTTGTATTTCGCTACAAACTGATTTATTGTATTTAGTTGTTTTAACAGCCGTAAGCTTTAACAGCCTTAAGGTTAAAAACTTTAGAAATGAAAAATATGTTTCACAATTTTTAACATGGATAAATTGCTGACAATTGACGTGACTTACTTTTTGTTTCTTTTTCCATAATAATAATGCAATAATTTCAAGGTGAAAAAAGGGTAAACTTTACTATCAAAAGTAAAATAGTTATCTGAATTTTTTTTTCTGAATCTTTTTTTTTTTTGTTTCAATTAAATTGAATTATTACTATTTAGAAGTATTAAAATTACAAAAAAAAATATTATTTATTATGTCCTTTACCTATTAAAATCCTTTAAATTAATTTTTATATTTATTAAAACAGTTTATCATTTATATTATCTTTACAGCTTATTTTTCTTATAAAATATTGATTTTTAAACAATAATAAAAAACATGAAAAATATATTATAATAATAATAATGAATGTTATTATTATTTTAAATTAAGTAATAAATAGATGAAAAAATAATACTAATGACTGATTTTTACTTATGCAAAGTAATGTATGTGTTTTTTTCATGTTCGTCGCTTATTCTCTTCCATTTATCTATCTGCAAAGATGAGCAAATGAACAGACTAATGTTTTAAAATTGTATTTTTTGGATGTATATTTACTTAACAATTGCACATTTTTATGTTAATTATTTGTTATTCTTAGCTAAATATTTTCATTCTATTATTTATTTATTTAATAAATACTTTATATTCTATAATTATTATTTTTAACTTAATACTAAAAAAACAACAATAAATTTGCATTGGTTATCCCGGAAAAATAAATACTAGAATAAATTTATTTAAATAATTAAATAAAATAAATAGACATTACTCAGTATTATTTTTTTTATTGTTATTTATTTAATTTTATTTTACACAATAATATCTTTTCTAATTGATCTATCTCGTAATATGATAAACAATAATTACTTTATAAGGCATTTGGTAAATATTTTATGACTAAACATCATATAAAAAGAAAAAGTTTCTTGTTAAATCAACAGCAATAATACCAACATAAATGCTTTTATAAAAAATTTAAAGACTTTATTGATCTAATTTCATTTCTATTGTGTTACCAATAATAAGAATAAAAAATTTCTTTACATTTTAGTTAAGTTTAATTACAAAACAGCGGGAGACTTTCATTTGAATAAATAAAACACAATAACGCACTCTTTTTCTTTAGTTGATTTGATTTGATTAAATTTGATAAAATATTCGAAAAAAACTGTTTAATCATCAACAAAAATATGACTTATATTTGTTTAATTATAATAATTGTATTCTTTTGTGTCAGATTGTGCTTAACTATTTTTATTCTTAATTTATTTTTCATATTTTATTTATAACATATTAGCGGTTTAATAATGTCGAACAAATTAACAGAAAGTATTTGAATTCTATACGTGTTAAATATTTTATTTATTATTTATACAGATAAAGCAATCCTGATATACTAAGTAAGATATAACTTTGATAAATTTTCGCATATTATTGTTTATATTTTAATAAAAAAAATTATTCTTACCTCATCAATAATAACACTATAGTTGGTGGATCACCAAATCAAGATAAAAGATTAAAAAAGACAAAACAAAACGAAGGGCGTTTGTCTATAATAAATACTCAATCAGATAATCATTCTACAAATAATAATCTACATATTTTAAATATTTTAATAACTATATAAAAAAAGAAAACAGAATTCCTTAAGTAATAAATATAAATAATTATAATAAAAAATCATAAATGTAACATGATTTCAAGATAATCAAAAAAGTAAAAAAATAAATTACGAAAACGAAAATCTTTTGTTTAAAATATATAAAAAATCACAACGATGTTAATCAATTGGCGCCATAATAAATTAAATTGATGGATAAATGAGTTATGTACAGTTTTTTTCTTCTTCTTTTAACAAGTTGTGATTTGAATATTTAATTTCGATTTTTTTTTGTTTTAATTTTATTTTTATTAGTATTTTGTATTTTCCTTTGAGAAAAAAATTCATTTATGTAAATAAATAATCGAAAAATGACTAATTTTATTTACGTTAATTATAACAACGAAAAAACGTGTATACCGGATTTTAAATAACGCAACTTGACACTGATATATTTTTTAATTATTTTTAATGACAGGTGTAACATTATTTTGTTACGTCAGCTTACATAGTAGGACGATATTTGGTTTATTTATATAAAACGAAATAAAATTTATCAACTTATTTACCGTCATAATTGAAACAAAAAATTTTGTTAAATAAAAATTACATCAAAAATTTAAACCGAAAAATTTCAGATTGCAAAAAAATACACAAAATTATTTTAGTTTTTTTTTTTTGCCATTAAAACGTTTTAAAACAATTTTGTTATTTAATTGAAAGTACCTTGACATACATTAGTAAGAAATACAGTCAGTTTTCAGTACGTATTTGTTTTAGTATCACTGTTATCAGTGCTGTTACACTTTTAATAAGTATATATCTCATTGTGGCATTACTATTTTTTTTTATTTATTCAACAAACATATATAATACTTACGAATATAAATAGTCAAAATTGATTTATAAAAACTTTGTTATTTATAAAAGAATTTATTTACAAATAAAACCCTTGTGAATTTTATAATGTGAATAAAAATTAACTAAAGTCAAATACCTATATAAACTAAACTGTAAATTTTCTATAAAACGTAATGTTTATGTAAGAAAGGTCTCTGATTGCAAATACTCAGTGCTTAATGTGGTATATGTAATTTTTATTATATTAAACAATGACATGATATCCATTGATGCAGTTAATTATATTAAAAGTTAAGCGAAGCAAGTAAATTACCCCATTCAATGCGATAAGAACACCCACTGATACCAAGTGTATAAAAAGACACCCACAACTCAAGACAATCTTTTAAAGAAAAAATATGTTTTAATATATATTATTTTTTAGAAATAATATTCAATCAATTATACTAAATAAACAATAAAATTTACATTAAAACAATTAAATCAAATAATTTATCAATAATAATTAATAATAATGATACGACGAAGCAATAAAAATAATAAACAAAATAATTTAAAAGAAGTACAGAAAATAATCAATCATTTTTTCTGTATTATTATTATTATTGGTATGTTTGTTTGTTTTTATTTTCTTTTTTACTTTACATAAATTAATTTATATTTAAGTGAATAAAGAAGAAACGAAAAACATACAAAATCATATTAAAAAGACATAAAAATTATCATTTATCACACAATTTTCTTGTTTTCTTCATTTTAAAATTTATTTAATAAATTAATTGAAACATTTGTCTGGTATTATTAATTTCATGTTTAATTTATAAGCACGAAAAGTGTTATTAATTTTCATTTTTACAATTTTTTTTATTAATACCAGAGACTGTGGCAAAAGTCAATCAAATAAATTTTAATCTGATTTTCCCTTATGTTTTATTTAAATGTCAGACAAATCAAAATAATTAACGTATATAGATGATTTACTGTTATTCACTTGGTATTAGTTTCTTAAAAAAAAAGAATCAGCTTAACGATTGCATCCTTTTATTGATATTTTTAGTTATTTATTTATTTATAATAAGACTTTCTTTAAATAATGTAATGAACTTAAAACACACAAAATATATATTACTGATTTCGTTTAATATTTATTGAATTATATTTTTATTATAGAAATATATATAATTTCTTGAAAAAAAATGTTTATTTATAAGTTTGATAGGAAATGAAATAAAATTATTTTTGCAGTTCTTGCTTCTGCGGTTAATGAAAAGCGAAAATTCCTACTGTCAGCTTTATTTTATTTTGATTTATTATTTGGATATTTAATTATTTCCCTTTACAGTGTTTCAAAAGTGCCCTAGACTTTTATTTGCATATTTGGTAGATCTTTAATAGATCTTTATTTGTTGTTTTATTTTTTTTAAATTATAGTTTTCTAATATGATTGAAATAAAATAAACTTTATCAGGCAAGTTTTCTTTACATATGATGGTCATTAATCACTAGTGTAATTAAGTATAAATGAAAATTCCTTATACACGGATTGTAAATTTTGCAAGCAGCACGATTGGTCCATTTATATTTGCTTATGAAGTTTTTAGGATTTCCAATATGAAACTTTTATATATAGGCATATTTTCTATTGTCATAATCAATATTTATTTGTCTTTAAAATTTTGAATCTCATTAGAAACAGCATAGTACTCAAGCATAATAATTACTCGATGTTTAATATACTATAATATGGTCATAAAATATACTTGCATTTATCATTTGTTGATAATTTTTATTATATTATTAAATATTTATTGGAAATTTAAAAGAATAAACGGTTGTATATATCATTTTTATTTAAAAATGAGAATAGTAAACTTCAATATGGGAATAGTAAAATTATGTATAAATAAGAATAGTAAGCATTGTTGCTAATAGAAACTATAAACTTTAAGAAGCCTTATGGAAGAAGATGTGCAGACACTTACAGAAACTGCATCGCAAATATTCAAGCGAAAATCAAAATATTTTATATTCAATTAATTTTTAATAAATAATTCATTTACATCAAAAATTTAATTAGTTAAAATTAATCAATTATCATATTGAAGTTTTGTGGTTTAGTTTAATTAAGAAGGCTCAGCGATGATCTTTAATGGTCACAAAAATTAAACTTTATTATATTTTTTTTAAAAAGTTTCTCTTTTTATTACTTAAAAACATTAACAATCTGGAATTTATATATATTATGTATTTATGGAATTTTTAAAATATGTTTTTTTTTTCGCTGCATTTTCTTTCACGCTTAGCATATATTTTCATGTTTTATTTTTAAAACTTTTTTGTTGATTATTTTGTAATTTTTGCAAATTTTTTAATATTATTTTGGTACATTTGCATTTATTTATTAATTTATTTATATTCATGTTGCACGCATGGCGCATAATTGCAATGCAAGCAAAAAATAACAAATAAAAAAAAATTTCAACAAAAATTATATTTTTTTTTTATTTTATGTAAAATTGTTTAAAATGTATATTGATTCAATATTTAAATTTAAATTTTAAATTGGAAAAAAAGTTGAATTAATGATAAATTTACGATATTTTCGACAGTGTGGTATTACTGATAAATCAAATTGGTATCCATCGTTAAGAGCGCGCACGAAAGAGCGTGCTTCAAAAGAGCGCGCACAAAAGGGCGCGCCTGAAAAGAGCGCGCATTCATTAGAGCGCGCATTCATTAGAGCGCGCGTTCATAAGAGCGAGCTTCATAAGAGCGCGCGTCAACTTTTTTTACAGTGCTGACAAAAAAAATGCTTTATTGTCACTATGAATAAAGTGGTCAAAATATAAAAAATATATTTTTAAGACTAAATAAATAAATAAATAAATAAATAAATTTATTTATTTATTTATTTAGTCTTAATATTTTTCTTTATTATTTTGAAAATATGTTGATTGGTCGGCCTGGAAGACGAGGAGACGCACTGTAGCAATATTTCGCATCAAAGCCATAGGTGATGATTACGAAAACCACCCAAATTTGGCGCTTAATCTTACATTCCAAATTTAAATGTAAGTTTTATCACAATTTATTTTTTTATTTATTTATTTATTTAGTCTTAAAAATACATTTTTTATATTTTGATCACTTTATTTATAGTGACAATAAAGCATTTTTTATATTTAATTATTTAAATTCAACAATATATTAGCATTTTTAATTGTTTTGGTTTTTTTTTTCAGCACTGTAAAAAAAGTTGACGCGCGCTCTTATGAATGCGCGCTCTTAAGAATGCGCGCTCTAATGAATGCTCGCTCTTTTGAGGCGCGCTCTTTTGTGCGCGCCCTTTTGAGGCGCGCTCTTTCGTGCGCGCTCTTATTAACGTGAACCAATCAAATTTACTACCTGTTGATTTGTAATCTTTTTTTTTTGGGTAAAAAAAGCTTTCATTTTGCATCCACCAATTCACCATTCTGTACTAATGTGATTCTAACTTTCTTTTTAAACTCGTCCTCTTTGATAAAAAATCGTTTAAAAATTATAATCACTGTAAAGCAGATAAGTATTTACCAGCAGCATTAATTATCAAAAAAATAATCCATTTGTTCATACGATCATGGTAAAAGCGCACACGTCACCCTCTCATTTGTGAAAAAAAATTCAATTAATATTTCTCTCTGTATTTTGTTTTATTTAAATTTTGCAAAAAAAAATATTGAAATCAATAAAAAAAATAAAATAATTTCTGACATTTATTATGATGTGTGAAAAAAACAATTTAATTTAATTTGTACCAAAAATATAAATAAAAATATATTAAACTTCTTTTTTGCTTGTTTATTATTAATTTTTTCTTCATTACTTTAACTTATTTTGTGCTTACCACGAACTTTAAATCATGTTTTTACATAAATACAGTATAAGTAAGGAGAACAACAACAATAAATAATGATTTATTTTATTGTTTATAAAAATTTTGTAATAACTGAAATATTTATTCTTTTTTTTAATTTTATTTTCTTCAAAAAAGCAATTTTTTTTTTTTTGCTTTTCTTCCGGGATCCGTAAAACATGTTAAAAATCTATGGCGCAGCCACAACAACAACACCAACAAGCATCAAAAGTTCGTTGTTGATGTTTTTTTGCTTTATTGAAATTGAAAACATACATTATAATGTGTGACAATGAAATGTTGTTTTTCGTTGATTAATCAGTACTTTTTGTTATTTACTTCGTCTTCTTCTTCCTTTTTTAATTCTTTTATTCTCTACATACGTTTTTTTTTCTTAATTTAGGCTAAATATTACAGATTATTAATTCATTAAACAATTAATTAAGCACAGTGTTTTTGCTTTTCAAATTGTCAAAAATCGAACAACTATTAAAAAAATATGACAATCAATCACTTAATATGTTTAATTACAATCAAACACTTTATTTAATTGCCAAATTAAATATGTAATCTATCATTTAAATAGGAAAAAACAATATACTTAAATTGAATTAAAGCATAGAATGGTGATAAGACATGTGTTATTGTTAGAAACCAAAACGTTTGTTCATTAAATTAAAAAAAAAAATACTCGTATTACTTTCACTTAATAATAAAAGAATAAAGAGATGTCGTGTTTTAATAAAATCTTATTAATAAATAAAAAAATAATTTTTTGATAAAGGTAGACTTCACCTGCAGGTGTTTTTTTCTCTTTTTATACTTTTTTGTCTGTTATTTTTATTATTATTATTTTTGTCAGCGTTACAGATTTTCATCTTTACTTGTGTAGTTTTTTCTTCTTCTTCTTCTTTTTAACTTTTGTAATTGTTTTTAATATTTTTATGCAACGAAAGTTATTTTACAGAAGTTTAAACATGATGTGAACTTTGGTTTAATTTTGTTTGTAGTTTTTTATTCTTTTCTTCTGATATTAATGGTAAATATAAAAATTAAATTTATAATAATAAAATTGATCAATAATTAATAGTCGTCGTTTAAAGTCATTCGTCGTATTTAATCATTTTAATAGTGAAGAAGCAATTTGTCACTAATTACCACTTGTTAACATTGGTCTTTAGATTTTTATTTTATTTGTTTGCTTCAAGAATGTAAAGTTGTTTTAGACATAAAAATATATATTTATATGTAGGCAGTTGAGAAAATTATTATTTCATTTGATTCAAACTGATATACGAATTACTGTATAATATTTTAATAATAAATTAAATAATGTACAGTGTATGACTTAAATCAGTTACTATGTCATTCATAAATCAGAGAAATGTCTTTTGCAAATAGTAATAGAGAAAAGAAAATATTATTTAACTGTAGCGTACCAACAAATGAAAAAAATAAAAACATTAATTAATCTTCTAATCTTTTAAAACTGTATACTAAATGCTTAACTTTAAAAGCTACTGAATTATGAAATAAACATTTCCCACCCACAAATGTTACATTAAACGTGATTAATAATTTAACAAACAGGCAAAAATTAAAAAAAAGAAATACATAAATACTAATCAGGTTACGACCTGCTACAACATTACCTGCAAACTCTTTTTTTATATTGTAAATGAAGAAAAAATATTTATTTATTTATTTTTTTGCAATATTAAAAATTATTATTTTTTTCTCATAAAAAAAAAACAATCTTTTTTCGCTTATCTTCACATCTCATCTTATGTCAATTATATTTTCATTTATTTTTAAAATATTAACAACTACCACGTTTTACTTCGTGGTACAATTATTTTTATTATTATTTTTTTTTTTTCATTTAACTTTACCTTTTGCCTACTTGACAAGTAATATTTTTTTATTATTATTAACTTCTTATTTGAAAATAAAATAAATAATAATTAAATGACATTAGTATAGTTTAATATTATATGTAAATAAAGTAAGAACAATAATAATAATAATTGTAAAGTAATCAGTATTTGACATTTAACAGTGACTACTCGAAACTTATTCACTAATGTTAGCTTTAAGCCAATTTGTTAAGAAAATAAAATAATTTAATTAGAGTAATATTTTATAACCGGAACCGCTTATACTGGTAAA
The DNA here is from genome assembly GCA_963942525.1 of Ptychoptera contaminata. Taxonomy (NCBI): domain Eukaryota; kingdom Metazoa; phylum Arthropoda; class Insecta; order Diptera; family Ptychopteridae; genus Ptychoptera; species Ptychoptera contaminata. The sequence goes on along the minus strand of OZ012637.1, from coordinate 15,523,256 downwards.
TTTTCAGTAGTGATAATAAAAGTTAATAAAAACAGTGCTTCGTTTACTTTTTGAACAATATTTATAGAAATTGACACATTTGAGAATAACAATTTTAACTTAAATTCCCAAGAGAATTAAAAAGGAAAAAAAATCCTGTTTTAAACTATTAAACATAAAAACTGTTTAAAAAAAACACAGAATTATTTCATCCTAAATACCATACTTATGGTTAGTGCCTTTGAAGATACCTGTAAACTGTCCAAGGATCAGGTCCAATGTCAAAATGTTAAGATCATTACAACAAAAGGAGTTTTTTTTGCTATATACGATCTGTCTGAAGTGTTTCTGAGCTGTTAAATCATACTTTTATCATATATTAAATACAACAAAGTACATTGTGCACTTTCAATGAAGATTCATTGCCATGATGGTCAATAAAAATCATAAAATAAGCAAAAAACAAATCTCTACGCTAGTTTAAAATTTATGTTATTTTTTAATTAAATTTTATTCAAATAAGCAAAATAGTCATTTAAATAAACGTTCATATTAACAGTTTTACAATTTTCATATAAACAATTAAAACAAATAACATTAATAATAAATAAAATTAACCAACCGTAATTATTATTAATATTAATAAACAAGAATTTAATTATTTCTATTTATTTTATTATTATCTTACTTAAACATTATTGTAAATTATTTTTAATTTTATTTTATTTTTGAATTACATTAAATAACCTTCGTGACTTTAATCAATGTGCAATATATATAGAATAAAAATTATTATTATTATTATTATTGTAATATCATTAAATGATACGCAATATGAATATACATATATTTATTTTATTAATCGTTTAAAATCTACATATGTATTTTATTTTAAATTATTTTTATTTATTTTATTTTTTTGCAATAAAAACATGTGTTTCTCTCTTATGTTTATGTATTCTACATTTTTTTTTCTTTGGTTTTCTTTGCACAAAACTGTTTCATTGTTAAACAGCATGTTTATGTTGTTCAAAATAAGTTAACAACATTTTTAAAACTATATTTAGATAATAATAACAATAATAAAAGAAGAAAAACTTTGAAAAATGGTAATAACATTCCCTAAACTATTAGGTTATAGTTCAATAATTTAGCCAAACAAATGTTATTTGTTGCTACTTTATTCTGCTGTTACTATTTTAATTTAAAACACATAGAAAGATTAGCAAATGATTTTTCGTATACATTTTTGTATGTAAAATTGTTAATAAATTTATCTTTGTTAAATACACAAAACTCTGACATATTGTCTATATAATTATTGTCTTTTACATGTTCGTTTATGGAAAATGGGAAACATAAACATAAATAAAAGCATGTTTAAATTATTAATATTATTAACTTTAAATAAAGGCTTTTTATGCTTTTTTAAATTTTTTATTGAAAAGTAACACAATCACCGCTATGTGACAATGAATTTTTTTTAACTGAAAAGCATATAAAAATGTCTATTTTAAACTTTGTATACTTAATAATCTAGACTTGAATAACTGAAGGCAATTGATGGTAAAATAATTTATTAGGTGAATTATTACGAATAAAGCGTAACTTTTATTGCCGAGTAGCATGGTTTGTCATTATTAAGGAATTTTCTACAAGATTCATTTTAACATCATTTCGCTACTTTAAATATTTTGGTCAGTTTAATATTCTGTATAATATTCAATAAACTCTTTTTGATCAATATAATGTGTGTTAACAGCCTTAAAGCCGTTCCTTTAATTAATATTTTATAAAAACAACTGAATATAAATTAAAATACAATGGCTTTGACTCCTTAGCGTCCAACTCGTTAAATTTATTCGCCGACACTAGCATTACCTATACAAATTACAAACAAAACATATGCAATACAAATTTTTATCAATAAATTATAAAATTATTTTATTTTATTATCTAATGTTTACATATCATTTTGTATGAACAAAAAATCTTTACATATTTCTTCGATTTTACTGTTTTCTGTTTCTAATAGAAGGAAGACGCACAATTTACCCTCAAGTGTTATTTTAATTTCTTTGTTTTTTGTATTTTATTATTTTTAATTGAAAATGCATGCACAATATGTATTTAAAAATATAATAAATAAATACAATTTAAAAGTCAATTTTCTTGCTATGTAGATAACTTGTAACTACATGTAGTATTTTTTCTTTCTTATTTGTATATAACCGTTGTGTGCTTTGCTTTGTTTTTGTCTTCTTACATCTAAAAACAAAAAAAAATTATCACAATTTTACGCTAATTTTAAATAGAAGTTGTGTTATTTTTTTTCTCTATTTCCACCCATAATTAACCATTAAGTATTGAATACTCTTATAGAACACAAAACAACAGCAACAAGCAAAATAAAGACAATTTTGCAGCATTGTTTAGTTGCGTTTAATTATTTAAAAATCACGCATTGTTGAAATCTTATGTCAATTTTAATTTATTAATTTTCATGGTTTTCATTTATATCTTAATATTCTAATTAAAATATTTTCCTATTTGACTACCGTGACACAGAAAATTACATTACGTGTTTGCAAAGTATTATTTAAAAACTATATGATTTACTTTTAATTAAAGAAACAACAAAAATATATTTATAAATAAATCGCGACTTTTACAATTCTATAGGACAAAAACTAAATAAATAAATAATCTTAATAAAATTGACGGAAATTAATTGATTCAGCCGTTTTTTTTATATATTCTACAGAACATAACCAGAGAAATGAAAATAAAGTAAATATTTATTAAGTATCTACATGTGTTTATATTATTTGTTTTGTTTATTTATTATTATAATAATCATAATAATTAATTGTTTATATCCTGTAATAAAATTAATCACACACAATATGTATTTATATATTTTTATTAATAGATTATTTGTTTGCATTTTAATATTGCAAAAAAAGAGAAAAAATAATAATATTGAAAATAATCATAAAATGGAAATGCGTGTCGAACAATTATGCGTGGGTTAGTTGTACAAATAAAATGTAAAATTAAAAAATATCATAGAAAAGTCATCAGTGTATCTAGTTATTGACGATATGCTTTTTGCATACATTTAATGGTTTTTCTACAGTGAATTCTTGTTCATTCAGGTTCGTCGTTTCCTTGTTAAGAAATCGTTTGTTGCATAAAACACAAAATAATTCTCCATTTTTTTTTCTTTGCTATCATTTTGAGTGATAATTTTAATAACATATTAACTATAAAAGTAAGAATAAAATAAAATAATAAATAGATTTTACAGTTATATTATGGGTGAATAGAGCTTTATTATTCAACACAATTTTTAATCAGTATAGCACGGTCTGAACGTTTTACAAAGTTTATGCAAGGTTAGAAATTAAAAGAATAAGAAAATACACTTTGATGTGTGATAAAACTATCGAATATTATTTTTTAATTTTAGCCAAAAGCTAAAATTTTAAGTAGTATAATGATAATGATAACGTATTATTCAGATTAACAGTGCATAACTGTAACTACTTTACCTTAAATAAACAAATAAAAAGTTTTTAAAATAAAAATATATTCGACTATGATTATTAATAGAACTATTAATATATAAATTACACACATTTATACCATGTATATCATTTATCATTATCATTTATTACTATTATTAATATTTTTTATGTTATTAATTATTATTATTGTTTATAAATTTAGCGTAATATTAATAAAATAATAAGTAATAAAATTTACAAAAAGAAATCAAAACAAGAATTATGTTAATTATTTATAGACTTTAGTTATAATTTAACGATATTTAAAACATTATTCTATTTTTCTAAGTAAATTGATTTCATTCAAGTAGAAAGTGCTTTTAGATTCGTGCAATTTTTTTTTATTAGACTAACTAACTTTTTCTATAAAATAAAACTATTTCTCATGCTTTTTAAAAATGAAATTGTTTATTGTCAACATCTATTAAATTAAATGAATGATGATGATCTACTGTTATTTAGATAATAACTATACCACAAGAATTGTACATTCGTACTGACATTAAAGGCTTAAATAACTGCGAAAAGTATTTAAAATTAGCTTTGGCATTATTTTGCCACCGTTTAAAACCATTATTCAAATGATTTTTCTAAAGTTATTAATGTTTATTAATGTAAGTGAACGATGCAATCAGACTTCTTATTAAAATAATATTCATATAAACATTTTTCTTATTAAAGAACATCATGTGCATGTTAATTCTTGATCACTTGATCACATTTATATTTGGTATATTCAATGCTTCGTTACAATAAATAGATAACGTTTTATAGCAGTAGCAATTATAACAACCAAATGATTTGAGATGAAATAAATCGAAAAAAAAATGGTAACTGTTTTTAAATGTTTTGCAAATATTATTCATAAGGGTTTGATTAGAACTTTTATCAGATTTGCTAATTTTACATGAAAGTTAATAGGGCATTTAATAAAAAAAACTTATGATAGTTATAAGAGCGTATGGAGTTTTTAGCATTGTCGTATCTAATATGATTATTATAACTTAAGATATTGCCTATTTGCAATAAAGGGATTTTTTTAGCAATTTTTTTTAAATCTCATTTCTTTGTATTATAAAGATCGCCAGACGGTTTGTCTATTTCATACAAATACATATTATATATTTCATGATTTTTGTTCGAGTGTTATGCGTGCATGATATTTTGTGCCTCCAGTGATATGCATTAAAGGAAAATAAAAAAAAAAATTAGAGGAACAAAACAAAATATAGATAATGTAGACTTTGATGCTGTTGTGATTTAATGTAATCTTTGCTTATTTTAGTGTAGGCAAAAAAAAATAAAAATACAAAATCAACATTTAAACCCTATAATTTACTTAATAATATGCTGTTCTTTTCAAATTCTGCTCATTTTTTTCTCAATCTTTAATTTTATTGAATGTTTAATTGTTTGTCTTGTATCCTGCATAATTTATCTTGATCTCTTGAGTTACGTTACCATTTACGATTGTTTTTTGCAATGTTTCTCATTTCCTTTGATGGGATAACAATACGATGAATCATAAATGAAATATTAGTATTTCTTTAAAAAAAGAATGACTTAGAAAAGGATAAAGCTTTTTTTACTGTTAAACGATGTACCATGTTTTTTAATTTAAATGCAAATTGAATAAAGCAATATATTTTATTTCATAATTAACTATTTAATGGGCATTAAGTATATGCTTTTTAAAAGCTATTGTGCAATATTAAATTTTTATAAGTTTACTCACATCGCAATAGATTAGTTATAAGTATATATTGAAGCTCATTATCTTTACTTTCTCAAAATTTCTATTGCCATAAATGTATATGAAAACATTATTTGGATATTACTTAACTGTTGATAATTATTACATTTTCAATTTGTATCTTACCTAATAACTAGATGTTTTTTTTTTTTTTGAACAGAATGTAACAGACCTTTAAGCTTTATTTTGCTAAATAGTAGATAAATAATTTTAAATATTTTAAATTAAATAAAAGAAATAATGTCCTTAAGGTTATATAATATGTTAAATCTGTATACTAAATAGCATTCAATGTTTATTTATTAAGAAAATATAAGAATAAAGAACATTATTACTTTAGAATATTGCTTAATTAATAAAATATAGAAATTGTTAGGAATAAATGATCACAGTCAACTTCCTTACATTAAAATTTTATATTTCTAAAGGTACAAGACCTTTCATATAGTAACAATTATAGAAAACAAAGGAAAATTATTCAAAATTCAATACTTAATTAATTAAATAAGAAATTTGTCACGTTTTTTCTTTTCTTTCTTCAAAACATAACGTTAAATCTGAAAGGACGTCTTAAATTTTATAAAAAAAAAATAGATTTTTCTTATTTGTTTGTATAAACATATATTTATTATCAGCTAGCAATCAGTAGTTCTATCATTTTATTATTTTAAATAGATTGGTTATAATTTTTGTCATTTTTAACATTAATTATAAACTTGTTGTTGCTGTCTTGAATTTATTTCCAGATCAATTACAGTCACTTGCAGAATAATGTTTAATAATATTCATTTATTTATTTAATTTGTTAAGTGTCGCAAAATAATATATATACAATAGTGTATGTCAAATGTCTGATAAAATTTTTTATTTATTATAATAAACGATAGAGAAATTTAAAAGTATTTTTTTTGGTATTTACGATAATAAAAATTAAATATTTCAAATATAACGTGAGAGTATTTAAGTAAATGTAAAACATTATAGACCTTTCCGCAATTAATTAGTTAAATTTCAATGCAATAAATAAATGTATTTTTAGCAACAAATTCATGCTAAAATACTGGCTTAAACTGTTAAATACTGAAAATACTCAAAATAACTTTGAGTGAGAAAAATATACAAACAATTTTGCATTTAAACAAAAAAATCACTCAATTGTTTTGTTATTTAACAAAATTTAAGTGACTTAATTTCTTACCATTCACGTAGCTCTGAGTAAATAATCACTCTCGTAAGTAAGCTCGAGCGCAGTTTTATTATTGAACAAATAATTGAGAAATTTAAGTTTGAAAAGAGAATTTCTGTATATGCTCATTATGCTTTTAAGTTTTTATGTTTAGTTTCTGTTTGTAAGTCGAACTTGCGCATTTACTTAACTATTGCGATTTTTTTTCTTCTACCTCTTTTAAAAAGTTAAACGTACATGTTATTTAAATTACTTAACTTAAGCTCTAACGAATATTAAACAATATAAAACAATAATAATTTCTCTTTAAATACTCAGTTAAATATTGAATGTGAGACTGTTAGTATCAATTATAAAAGTTCGGTGCAGTTAAAAAAAAAAATCGTTTTGGTTTTGTTTTGCTTTTAAAGTTAAGTTAAGTGAAGTAAAAACATGAAGAAAAAAACTAAATAATAATAATTTTATTTAAGCAGTATATATACATATACTGATGTTGTTGTTTTGATTAGTGACTTTATTTTGTTTTTGTTGTGTTTGTTTGTTTATTTCATGTTTTGTTTCGCTGGATATACTAAAAAAAACAAAACAAATAAAATTAGCCGGTGTTTTCTCGTTTCGTTTGCGTTCATTTTTATTTTTTGTTTACCAATTTGAGTTGACTTAAGTGTAGTTTATATGTGCTTTTATTTTTGTTTTGTATAGTGTTTAAAAGTTTTAATTTTTTTATTAATTAAGGATTATTTATTTATTTACTTATTTATACAATAATGTGGAATATAAAATTTAACGATTTATGGTAAACGATGAACAATTAATTGCAAAAATTAAATGGTAAATTACATTAAATGCGTAAAGGTAATTTTATAAACAAATCTATAAATTACTTGCAATTATTTGCTTGATTGTAATATTAAGTGTTATTTAGTCTTTAAGTAACTATAAACAACCTCTAAACTCTCAATCGATTTATTATTATTTTGAACTTTATTTAATTTTTATGCAGGAATTAGTACAATAAAATTTGCACACATGTTTAAGTAATTTAAATTATTTTTTTCTATGGCCTTGGTATTAAACTTAACAGTTAGTTAATATTTTTAAAAGCTAATATTAATTTAGGTGTTGTTATTTTAATTATTTTTAATGGAATAAATAATTTTATAAATATTTTACACGTTTGAGGACTGTAGCGACTAAATTTACTAAGTGAATGTAAACATAGAAATTTATAAAACTAAAAGTAAATGATTAATCAAAACCATAAACCGCATTATAATAATGTTTTTTTTATTTAATTTTGATTACTTTTTATATTAATAAATTAGAAATAAGTTGGTTTTTAATTAACCACAGTCAAGGTTATAAAAAGAAGAAAAGAAAAACAATTGTTCATTGCCGATAAAATAACAATTGTATGTATATATATGCTTTAAATATTTATTATTTTTATCTCTTTATTTCCAATTCATTTAAATATCATCATTTTTCATCTTTATGTGAGTGCTTATTTTATTTACGCGGTTTTATTTGATTTTTTTGTTTTTTTTTTATACGTAATTTACTTAATTAAAATTAATAAAGTCATTATCTGAAGAAAAAGTATACATAAGTTAGCAAAGTACAGCTTAGAAATTGCAGTAAAATCGTAAATGCATCAATTGTTTTCCATTACATTTTGTGCTCTGCATATTCTTTTAAAATGTTTTCCTAACGAAGAATAAAAAGGTAGCATACTTAACATCTCTAATACAAAATACTCTCAGCTCAGTACATAGGCACGTAAATTTAATCACAATTTTCTGTGGCATTTAAAACATCGTAGCCTATTGCAATTTGACCATTATACTTTCCTTTAACATATATAATAATTCAGACAATGTATAAAATAATCAAACGAAAAAATAATAATATGCAATTATTAAAAAAAAAATAAAATAATATTTTATAATTGAAATTTCCTTCAATAAAACTTAATACAATAGATTAAACTCCAAATTTAGTGACATAATTTTATTAGCAATAAAGCAGTAAAAATATCGATGTATCAGGAAAGATTAAAACCTTGAAACAAAATAATAATAATAGCAAATAATAGCAAATAAAATGTAATTTCAATGAAACATAAGATAAATAAAACTAATGCAATTTAAATTCAGTTTAGTTTAATAAAAGAATTATAATAAATAATAACCGCAAATTCTGTTCTTATAACATAACAATTGACCAAACGATAAATACACTTTTTTTTTTCTCTTTTTATTTTGAATTTATAAAATAAACAAAAAATAAAATAAAAATAATCGTAATATGTATTATGTTAAAAAATATTTGCATTGCAATAAGAGTATAAAAGAAGAAGAAGAAGAAGAAAAACCAGAGGCAAAATAATAAGAAGATTTAAAACTCGATGACATATTGTAAGAATGTGTGTGATTTTGTTATTTAGACGTTAAAATATGTGGCTAGCACGTTAAAATAAAATGTGACTTAAATATAATAAAATAAATACAATAGATGCTGGTATTATTATTATTTTGTAAATATTTCGCTGCCTCTATGAAGGAAGAAATGGCAGAAGTTTTTCATTGATTCCGTTTTATTTATTACTTTTGCTTTGCTTTCTTTCGTATTTCAATACACTATTTTTCTTTTTTCTTGTTATATAAAATATTATTTAATACATCTCTGAATGTGGACCATGCATAGACACAACAGTTAATTATTAAATATTACTATAATAGAGAAGTTTTATGTTTTTTGAATAAAATGCAGTTTTTTCTCTTTCATACGATGTTCTGTTTTTTTATTTATATGTATTTAAAATGCCATTAAAACATCTATTGACATCATATAATGGTAATGTGAATTTTATTATTTTAATTATAGAAAAATAAATATTCTAATTATCTAATCAAAGTTATATGTACTTACTACTGACATACATTGTACTCGTGCGTTTAACATCAGCAATACATGTTCTATTGAGAAACACATTAGGTATACTGTACTGTACTGTGGATCTTAGCTGGTATTAAAACTTACTTTTTAAATGAAAAAAATTTTTAATTTTGCCAGCATAAACAGTAACGCTGGCTGTGAATTAATATTATATTCTCAAAAAAGTTTAAAAATGTGTGCTGAAAACGCTAATTTTTTGAGATGAATTTTCTTTTGCTTTATTTTAAAGAATTTATAGGCGTTTATAGCTTACCATTAATACTCGCCAGAACTCGCTTTACATTTGGGTTTAAGTTGATTTTTTTAGCGATATTGTTCTAAATATATTGAATTTTAGGCCAAAACAGTTTTCATATTATTAATCTTTCCACTGTAAAAATCAATTAACAATTAATAAAGAAAAAATTCTGATTAGAATTTATATTATTATTAATTGATATGATTGAATTAAAATGTTTTGTAAAAAATAAATTTTATTACTAATTTAAATGTTGATTAAACAATTTATTTTTTACTCTTATTCTTATTCATTCACTTGTTTATATAGTCACTTCCTTCACCTCATCTATTTTTTCTTCGTCTACTTCTTTACCAAAGTGTATAATGACTATTACTTCTTTTTTTTCTTTAAAATTTTGTATTTTTCTTATTAAATTAAAATTTATTATAGTGTATTTATTGTTTTTTTATAATTATTCAACAATAATAATAAATTTAATTAATAAAATAATAATAATAATAAATAGTAAGAAATAGTTTAATTGCAGTAATAATTCTTATTTTGTCTCCTTTATATAAACGTATTTTGATAGTAAAAAGTAGTAAATTTATATTATTATTAAAAATGTTTAAAGAAAAAGAAAAACAATTAAAAAATAAATAAAAACATACATACGTATATGTATATATAGAAAAAAATAATAATTTAATATTGTATGCGTTTATTTGTAAATGGCTTGTATGTCTCGTCTGTCATGTCATAAATAATATATTCTCACCTCATCTTTAAAATTATAGTGTTTTTTCACTGACTGTTATTTATTTTTATTTTTGCTTCATCGCTGTTTACATATGTATGTTTAGGTGTTTTAAAACGTTAATTAATTTTTGCTGAAAGAATTTTAATTGATTAATTGTGTAGTTTTTTTACAATATTCGCTTCTTAATTTATATTGTTAATTAAAATTATGTTGTTTATTTAATGAATATAAAATAATAGTAATAATTATTATTATATAGTTTTAAACAAAAAGGTAAACAAACAATTTAAATGGACAAAATAAAAGAATTCTTGAATATTGTGTTTAAGAGAAAAAGTTAGTGTTAAAATAGCAAAGAAGAAGACAAAAAAACATATCACAGTAAACGTAAACAACAGAAATAATGAAATAAAATAATATATGTGCAATATAATCCCAAACACGCGTTACCACAATATAAATATATATTCATACATATTTATTGTGCAATTAACACCTGCATTTCGTTGGTGTATGATGGTTTACTTTTTCCTCATGTTATTATTATTTGTTTTCCTCGTCACAATAATGTAATATACCTGTTGAAAATGTATTTAAAGTGAAAATTTTATGTTCATTTATAGATAGATGTTTTGTTTTTCTTCTTCTTTCTTTTTTCTGCCTATTTTTTTTTTTTTTGTGGTCCTGCAATTAACAATCTCTGTCACTTTAATAACATACAATTGCTGCACAATCGTTATTTATTAACAAAATGCATAACATAAAGTCTTGATAAATTTCTAGTTATAAGACAGAACAACATGAAATAACATAAAACAACATTGTCGAACAATAAATTTTTAATTTTAATTAAATTTAATGAATAGAAAATTACTTAAGGATTCCCTTTCTATTTAATATAATAAACAAGAAATAATTTAATGTTTAGTGACAACTTTTTCCTATCTTTTGCTTTTTTTTTTGTTTATATTTGTTCTTTTCACTTTCTGTAAATTCTTTCTGTAAATAATTTCTTAAATTTTAACAAATTTACCTTTATAAACAATTGTGTTAATATTTCAATTAAGATTAAATTCAATGAAAACTATAAATGTTTTAATAATTATTTATTTTAATGGGGTATTCGTACTATAAACACATTAATATATAACATTAAGTATACTCTAAGTAAACTGAATAATTATAATAATTTATCTTAACTAAATTAAAAAAGAAAAGAAAATTTAATAAAAGCAAAAAATAAGAATTTATATTAAGCTAAATAACGGTAATATTATTTTAAATTGCAAAAAATAATGATAATTAAATGCTTAAAATGAATTACATGAAAATTAATTATTATTGTTTTTACGGATCATTTTACTAGCCTGAGCTTATTTCGTTTTTTTGCGATTATAAATTATTTATACAAAGTTGCTAATGGAGAGACAAAATAAGTATTCTTTCATATAATACTAATAATCATAAATTAGATTTAATTTATATTCACAAATAGTAAATTTTGCAAATAAAAAGCATTGGACTTGACTTTAATTTATATAAGATATATAATATATATATAGTAAAAGAAAAGAAACTTAATCTCTTATTTGTTTGTTTCATTATTATTGTTAAATTTGTTTCCTTATTTCAAACAAATTAGTTAGATTTTTAACGGATATTAAATAACAAAAGATGATTTGTAATTGTTTAAAATAAATTAATAGACAAATACATTAGTTTTATTTTTTATTTATAATTTTACTTTTACTTTTACACTAATTTTTATTGCAAAATATATTTAAATTTAAGTAATAAAATTTAATTAATAAAATTCATCTTTGTTAATTTTGGTAAAATAATTAAACAAAACAACGACTTTTTGTTCTGTCATATTTTTAAAATTTTTTTGATAAAATTTCTTTTTTCCTCTGTTTTGTTTCAGATTCAATAGAAACAAAATGAAAAATGTGAATAAACCGCAGCAACCATTGGATTCCTGTTATAAAACATAAACAAAAATTGCGCCAAAATTTATTCGACTAAGCAAGCAAGTGAGTTTTGTTTTGTTTTTTTAATGTGAATTACGGAAGTAGACAAAAAAACACAGTGATTTGTTGGATCTTTGTTTTGATTTTGTTAATTTTTTTTTGTTTTGTAAAATATATAAAAGTGAAATGTATTTATTTCTTTTCATCGTAAAAGAAATATGAAAACAAGCATAAACTGATTAAGTGGTTCCTACAAATGGCAACATATTTTGCGTAGGAGGAGCAGCAACAACGGATTGTGCATAACGAAAAAATAAAAAGTAACAACCATTCACAATAATAACCAATACCACATCTTCTTAGTAACGAAAATTTACATTACTGGATTTTAAAGTGAGTGTTATAAATTGTGTTAAAAATTTAATACCATCATAATGTGATAATAAAAATAAATAATACCACTTTTATTCAATTAAACTTTTATATATTACTAAAAGAAGTGATTTTGCGTGTTTTTATTATTTAAATAAAAATAAAAGAACAATAAATTTTATAATGACAAATTTAAATCGTATACGCGTTGTTGTGCTAGGAAGCCCAAAAGTTGAAAAATCTGGTAAGTAACTGAGTAATTATCATTATAATTTATATTCAAGATATTTTAAGAAAATGGTAAATTAGGTTGAAAAATTTATGAAAATCATAAAGTATTAACGCAACCGGTTGAAAAATAATATGACAAAAATAAATAAAACATAAATTTAATTACTTAATTTAAATTGTAGATGAGGCTATTTTCAATTATTTTTATTATTATTTATTATTATAGCTTAAAAACCACATAATAAACCTAACGAGTTGGCTTAGGTATACGAGACGTTATGTCTATATTAATAAATTACATGATAATGGAGAATTATAAATAAACTTTATGAGACATTCATTACTCCAAGTCTCTCAAAACTGGGAACTAGCCAATATATAAGTAAAAAGTAAAATATGGTTTAATTTAATATTGAAAATTATACTGAAAATTATTTAAAATAAATTAAAGTAGCTTAACTAAAGAAATTAAGCCAAAAGTACAATAAATATAATTTTTAAATCTTATAAATCGGTGTTAAATGGTAGTTTCTGAAATATAAATTGAAAAAATGAATATAATTCTAGTTTCTTGTGAATTTCCTAGGACAAACCCATAAAGCATTTATTTTTCATGGAAAACATGTACTTAAATAACAACGAAGGCGTTAAACAATAAATAAATAAATAAAATATATTTCCGCAAAAAAGAAACAAGATCAAATTAAAAGTTTGCAACTTAATGGTACTTAATGTGTTCTTTGATCGTGAGCCGTAATTACTTCTCATTTAAAAATTAAAATCTTTTATTTATTTTTTAAATGATTTCACCTAATTTATTAAAAGAAAAATACAAATAAAACAACTAATTGTTAATGTCAGAGAAAACGAAGTACCAAGTTAATTTTTCCTTACAGCGTATATAGTTTTTTTGTTTATAATTTTAAGATTAACCAAGTCGTCACACTTGACGCACTTAGCTCGTAATTGTAAAATGAGATATTTTTTCCGGCTTCAATTTTTTAACGTCTTTGATACTTTTTATATGCTTTATTGGCTTGTTTTTTTTGCTTTATATACAATCACAAATTTGGTTAATGATGAATGAGTTTTGATCAAGATTTGTTCTTTGATTTTTAAATAATATATTTTTAAGCTTACCAAATAAAGTAGATATATATGTACATATACTTAGGCGTGTATCAATTACTTTTATTTATTTTTTGAAATTGGTTTTTTCTTTTTATTATTTTGTTTATGAAATTGTAATTTTTCGCAAGTGTACTTTTAATTAATATAATGAAAAAAAAAACAAAAATAATAATAATAATAATAATAATAATAATAATAATAATAATAATAATAATAATAATAATAATAATAATAATAATAATAATAATAATAATAATAATAATAATAATAATAATAATAATAATAATAATAATAATAATAATAATAATAATAATAATAATAATAATAATAATAATAATAATAATAATAATAATAATAATAATAATAATAATAATAATAATAATAATAATAATAATAATAATAATAATAATAATAATAATAATAATAATAATAATAATAATAATAATAATAATAATAATAATAATAATAAGAAATAGAAAGAAGAAGTGAAAAAGTTAGGTGAAGAACAACAAAAAATATAACAACAACAATATATTCAAAGTAAAAAAACGAAGCACTTTATATCGGATAAAGCTTTCTTTTACAGAAATTTTGAAGAAAAACTATGTTATGTCTGTATCAGTGTTATTATTATTATATGCTTCGACTTATTTTTGTTCTGTATTACAATTGCAAAAAATTAATAGAAATAAAACAAAATAGGATAAATTTATTTTGTTGTTAGAAAGTGTGGTCTGATATTAAAACATTATTTCTGCACAGTACTTAAGCTTGATGTCTTTTAATAAAAATTTAATTGTAATTCTTTTTATTTGAGTCTTGGATTTGTTTAATTATTTTAATTGTTTTTCATTACATTGAAAATTGAACACCTTTTTTGCACTTTTTGAGTGGAAATTATGTTCTTTTACGAAATTATTTATAAATATTAGTGTGTATATTCTTCAACTGTACAAAAGATCATCGTTGCCGGTTGTTTAACAACATTGTTCTGTATATAGTTAAGTTTAGTGACAAAGCTTGGAATACATATGTTATAAATTATAGAAGAGTAAAATGATTTTAATCTAATATATTCAATATTTGTTGTGTAAATATCTTTAATATTATGATATTATTAGTCTAAAAACACTTAATTATTTTAAGCATGCTTTTATGGATAAAACGTTAAGAAACATTATATATCATATGATCATTTGCATTCTAAAAATCTAAGTCTATTTTCTATTATTATAGTTATTATTAGTATCATTATTGATCTAATTAAATGTGACGTAATGACAACATATTGCGAAACTAATTGAAAAAAATATTATAAAGTTTTTATTAATCTTTTTACACGTGAAGATAAGAACTTTCAGCAAATATTAAATAAACCAGGAAATATAATTAAAATTTATGTTATTTTGTTTTTTTTAACTCTAACAAAAATTTTATTATTTATCATTTTTATTACTAAGTTAAAAGAAATATTATTATTGTTATTGTTATTGTTATTAAATGTGTTCTTGTTATTTAATTTATATTTTTGATAATAAAATGTGATTTGAAATAACCATGCATGGTTTTATGTTGTTAATATTTCTGTTTTTTCAATATTAAAATAAATTAAGACGATTTAAAGGTGATAAAATTTAAACAGACAACATAAATTTTAATTCATTTTCTTTTTGTTTATATATTTTATTATTTCTGAATAAAACAACTTTTAATAACAGAAATTGACATATTACATACCAAAAACACTGTGAATTGAAAGACCTAAATATACATTGAAAAAATTGGTGTTTTAGTTCATTTTTATAAATACATTATTAGATAACAACAACAGCAACTTTTTTTAACAATAAATTAATTTATTTATAGAGAGAAATATAAAAATATTAACACATAATCTCTGTTATAAATGAAAATAAACAATAATTTTATTAAAAGAATTGCAAAAAAAGACAAAAAGTGCACAACAAACAAATAAAACGTAACACCAAATTAAAAAGAAAGCTCAATTAATTATTAAGCAAATGAAAATGTATATATAACGTTCTGTTTATTTCCTCATTTAATCCAATTAATGAAAATATAAAAGAACATAACTAAGTTTAAGTTTGAGCAAATCTTGATTAAGAATAATGATAATTTCAATTTAATTCTACTTTTTTTGTTAGTATGTATATAAGACAAAAGTAATTATTTTTCATATACGATTCTTTAAAAGCAAGTACTTTTGTGAAAATACTTTTATATCGTGCAACGAGAAGTAATGTCTGAAAAACGCGAATATAAAATTATTTAATGCTCAAAGGGCAATAGTAATGATTTTTTTTTCTCAAATTAAAACAAAACAAAAAATTGGTTCGAAATTGTTCGTAAAATTAATATATCTTATCTGCAACTGTACTGTGCTTGTACCGCATAAAGCTTGGTAAATGCAAAAAAAAAATGATTAAAATATTTTTAAAGCATAAAGTTTAATTTGGTTTTTTAATTAAGTAAATGAAAGTAAATGATAAATCCTTCAATAAAAAATGTACAAGAACAAGTGGATGGTTACAGGTAATCAATCAAACTGATCTATTCGATGTAAGAATAACAGAAAAATGTAAATTATTAATTATGTCTATCCATTAAACATAAAAATTATTAACTATTTTTTTTTGTATTATCCATTAAAAAACACAAGATATATTCAAGAAAATGCAGCAATGTTTAAAAAAAGCGAAACAATATCTCATTGTCTCATTAATAATGCTGCGTATATCCTAAAGTGTTAACAATTTTTATTTAGTCTTCTTTTTTTATATAATTTCGTTATACTTGTCTGCTTGATTGTTGAGATTTTATTTTATTGTCTTTAGTCTCAGAGCAGACTGTTTTTTTTTATTTTTCGATCTTAAAATTAAAACAAGATACACGCATCGATGCAATTCTTGTCCATTCGTTTTTTTTCTTAATAAATTATAAAAAATAATACAAAAAAAAAAAAAAAACATAGTAAAAATAAAATATGTATCATATGACGTCTTATAATTTTTACACGTCGAGGATCAATTTCAAGTGCAGAGCAAGCACAAGAAGAAGAGAAAAAATCGTCGACCCATATTATCAATTTTTTTAGTATTTTTAATTTAAATAAAGAAGAAGAAAAAGCGTAAATTGAGTTGATTGCATCTTTTTTTTTTTCGCTTTTTTTTGTGTTATTATTATTGTTGGTGTCGATGTAAATAAATATTACTTGAGGATGATGTAAACCAGTTTGCTTCTTATGCTGAGTCTCATCATCTTCATTTCTTTATTTATATTTTGCTAAATAGTATTGTTGTTTTATAATGTTCTGTAATATTTTCGAAGATTGGTGAGATTTTCTTTATATTTAAAGACACGATTACGTCATTTATACAGTAAAATATTAATTATTTTTTAAGTGATAAATCAATTAACTAATTACATGAAATTAATGCTGTTATTTTTATTATAATTTTATCAAAAATGATATTTTCATTGAGTATGGAAAGTTTTATTTTTCACATGCTTATTGCCGTGAGAAGAGTTGGTCTTTGTGAAGAGATATTTACAGTTTACTACCTGCTAAAATGTAGTTCGACGAGAAAAAACGAAAGTGACGTGTATAATGATCAACTATAATACTGACTTAGAATCATAGAGGTAATTATAATTTAGAAACGTATAGACCAAGTTTAATAACATTTATTATAAGTTCTGTAAACGTAAGATACTGTTTATTCAGTCATCACCATTTGCTTTAAGATCTACATTGAAAACTTATATGAGTATGTCATACATTGCATACACTACACTATATAAGCTCTACTAAACGATAATAAGGACAACATACAATATTAGTTTAACATTGTTTTAAATTTTTAATAAGAGTACATATGATGTAAACACAAGTTGAATAGTACTTTTCCATAATAATGTGCTCAGTTTACCTAAGAGCAATGATTAATTACAACAATTATTGCTGTTACTACTGTCTCGAAATTGTGTTATTTTGTTTAATTTTGTGTTATTAAATTTAATTAAATAATTAAGATTTTACTTAGAACTTAAAATCATGCTTAAAAATACAAATTAATATAAAAAAGATTTTTATTTCTTTTTGAAAAAGCAATCTTTTCTAATATCCATAACGAAAAATATAAGAATTTGATACCACCAATAAAAGGAAAGTCATTGACTGCGCTAGTAATTAAGATAAGAAAAATAAACAATTCTTTAACCTTCAAAATTTTTAATTAATAATAATCGCAATAAACCGCAATAGGCGCCAAAGTGATGAAAAAGAGTAAATTTTATTGGATTATTATAATTTTTTTTTGTTAATAAATCAATTTTGTTTAAAATTAATTAAATTATTGGCAGCCATTTAAATTTTCTTTTCTTTTGCCTTACGTTGATTTTTTAGGTCAGTTTATAGTATACCATCTTCGCTTTTCTGTTATGTTATTCATCATATTATTATAAATTATTCAAAATGTAAATAAGAACTTCAGTCTGAGACCACTGGTAACGTTATTATAATTTTAATTTTTTTTTCAATTTTATTAAAATTAATTAACTATTATGATTAAGAATGAATGATTTTGCTATAACTTCCGTATTTGGACTTAAATTTTTATGATGAAGAGATTTTTTATTACTTTTTTTATTTGATTAATTTTTATTTCTTTCAATAAAATTTTCTGTTAATTAAGTATCGTGCTTATTCTATTTAAATAGAAAAGTAAATTAACTTAATACCACATATTTAAGATTTATATATTTATTTAATAATTTTCATATAAAACGTTGATTATAATAAGCTACAAAATTTATCTGCATTTGTTACAAATTAGTATTAATTATGATTTAAAGAAAAACTAATAAATAATAAAATTTAAATCCAAAAACTAAATTTATTACGTCTTTAGAAATTATTAGTGGAAAAAAACTAGGTTAGTCAGTCTATAAAATTATTTCAATTTAATTCAGGTTGATTTAAGAAAGGATTAAGAACTTTAATTCAATATCGATGAATATAGAATATGAAAGTGATAAAAATAAAATTGCAGTATAAATTTTATAGCTTTATAAGGCTTTCTAAAAGACATTAAATTCTATAGATAATTTTTCTTTTCTGTGTCTTTTGCATTTAAGAATTTTGTTAACTAAAAAAAAATAAAAAATATTGCAACATTGCATTGCAATCATTTGATCTGGAAATAAATCTTAATTCATTTATCGGGGTTTGACTTTTATAACTAGATTATAAATAACCAGAATTTATTTGATTTAAAAAATAAAAAGAAATACATTTTATTTTTCTTAATTATTTATCTTATAACGTAACGATTGCATGATTGCTGTTGATAATGGCAAGGCCATTAAATACAGTTAATTTATGTATTTTAATTTTTATTTTTTGTCTTGTCGCTATTGTTGTTGTTTTCAAATGACATTTTACTTATATAAATAGTAAATAATTGTATATTTTATATATTATAAATACTATTATCGATTCTAATATTATTTGATTATGATTAGTTAGAAACTGACGCTTCTATGATTTATTATTACCATTTATAGTAATTAAACTTGAATAATGCTGGCACCTCATGTACGCCATTCGATCGGCATATTTATCTATTTGTTTTGGTTTTATTAACACTTATAATCATTGTTGAATTTAATGTATTATTCTTTTCAATTTTGCGTTTCTATTATGCAAATAATAACTATTTTTGTTATAAAAAGATTAATAATTTATTTCTATTTATAATAAATAATAGTTTTAAAATGTCTTGATATTTATTATCCCACGAGTATGATCATTAAAAGTTCTAAGAGCTTTCTTGCCTTTTGTTTTAAAATTGATTTTTTTTTCTTGTTATTTTTTCGGTATTGTTACAAATCTAAGCCAGCTGCAATTCATCACATTTGGCGGCATTGTGTCGTTTGTTAAATTTTGTTTTTATTGCTGCTTTAAAGACTAGTTTTAAGTCGTTTTAACATAGTATTTGATATATTTATATATAATAAGACCTTAAGTTGTGTTTTCTTAAAACAAAAAAAAATAAACCGGACGACAGACAAAACAAAGTGAAAAAGAAAATTTACCATCATATTTTTTGTTTTGTACTATTAAAGTTGCAAAAACTTGTATAAAATATGTATTCTTATTATGTAAAATGCATTAGAAATGTTTTGATGTGCAAACAACAGTAAATATATATAAAACATAATTCACAATTAGTTGTCCTATTAATTTAATGAAAAAATAAAATAAGTTGTGCTTTTATTATTTAGTTTTAGGTTGTTATATCACTTAATTTTCATAACATTTGTATCCATAGTTACTTATAAGAAATTTAAAGAAACAAAAGAAAACAATGCCCAAGCATGTGAAAGAATTTCTTAGAAAATGACACATAATTCTGTTTTGCTCTTGTTTTAAAGTAAAATTAATTTATTAACATAATTCTTGAAAAAACAAAATAAAATAAATTAAATTAATTAATAAAATAGTACAGTTTTATATTTTAATAAATTATTGTGAACAATACATTAATTAAGTTAATTTTATTACATTTCAATTCATTCATACATTCATGTTATAGTTGTAAATTTTTTTCTACGTGCATTTTCTTTATTGTTTTGATGTTTTTACTATAATATAATAATATATATATATATATATAAGTTATTTCAAATGTACTTTAAAATACAAATATACAATCAATGAATGTATAATATGCATTTTACTTTATCAATCATGTTGTAATATAAAACTGTTTCAACTACTTACTTGTTGTGTAGAATTGAGCTTATTATGGCAAAGTAACAATTTTTTTTTACGTTTTCGTTGTTGTTTAAATATAAAAAAATGCATTTTTAAAATAAACTATTTCAATTCATATTTATAAATAGTAAAAAAATAAATAATAATAATAATAATTTTGATCGGACGAGAACCGGTGTTTTCAACATGGTATGGTCGTTGACGAAAGTGATGCTTCGAAACAGATATACTCTCGTGTATTCTTCTGTTTTTCATACAAATTATTTGCATATAAACGACATATAAAAGTAATTTACAAAAACAATGGACATATAATCCTAAAATTAGTTAAAACAGAGCCTTCACCGCGTGTCGTTTTCCAATAAATAATCTTCCAATAAAAAATAATAGAAATAAAAAAAAATGAAATTTGAATGTAATATGTGAAATTGTGTGATCAATAATATAAATAGAATAATGATTAAAAATAAAAAAATAAATGTATAAAAGAGAAGTTAATTTTATTGATATAAAACAAAACAATATTAAATGTTAAGCATGACGAATGACATTACTTAGCTGTTAGTTTTCGTGTTAAATTAAATGTGAATTAGGTTTTGAAATGGTAGTTATATAGCGAGATAATAATTTAATGACATTCTATTACAATTCCATATGTATAACAAAAACCTTAAATTATAAATCAAATGGAAAACTATTAAAAACAAAAAGTAATTTAACTAAAGTGAAAAATCATTCACAGTAAAGTACGTTAAGCTTTTAAATAAATAAACAATGGATATTTAATTGGTTTATTACATGAATGATTTATTTATATGTAAAAGTATTATGTAATTTCATGATTAATTAATCGTTGACAAGCTGCTTTTCTCCTCGAGGTGTCAACGAATTAAAATCTATTTAATTTTACTCATCTCTCAATTGTGTTAATTTTAATTTTCCTCCATAGCATTCTCATTTTCACATATAATGTAAAATAGTGTAAACTTATATATTTGTGTCTTTTGTATGTTAATTTCCTCTTCTGATCATAACTATTATTATTATTTTTAAGCATTAATAATTGTATTTATATAATAAAAAAAAAAATTAAATTAATAAATGAAAGAAACATAAATCATTTATGATTAATATAAAATGAAACACCAAATATGAAAAATTATCATAAAATTGTCAATCACATCCAAAAAAAAAAAATGGTTTTTGTTTGTTTAATGAGCTTTGACTGTTTACTTACCGCCCACAATTATGATTTATGCTGTTTTTATTCGTTTTGTAAGATTATTAAATTCTTTCTTTAATTTCACTTTTTTTTCTCTTCATCATACAAAAAACGAGGTTAAACTTGTTTGTTTATGTTATTTTCTCTGTTTTAGCTTAGATTTTTTTCTTATGCTATGTTATGTTGCGTTGATTAATGTTTTCGGAAATATTTTTGCTTTTGTCTATGCATAGATTTTTCTTCTTTTTTTTTTGCTTGAAGTACAATATATTTCTGATGATTAAGTGGACTTAAATTTTTCGTTTTATAAATTGGTTTCGAAAGTATTCAAATTTTGTCACAAATTTGAGCTAAATTGTGCTTTTTTTAAAGGGATTAGGTACTTTTTCTCTATTTTTCTTTTTGCACATTACAATAACTAAAGTAAAATTTCAGCAATATAAAGTTCCTTTCACTCAATATACAAAAAAGCATTAATTGTTTTGCTTTATTACACTTTGTTTAAATTCACTTGAATGATGTTAATAACAAATCATTGAACTCATTCTAAGTATGTTTAATTTTTTTGGTTGCCTTAATGATTTTACTAATAAAACATTTAACACCTTTTATTTGTGTAATTTATTTAAATATTTTTATTATCTAATTGGAAACTGTTTAAGCTTAATACTATAATACCATAAAAGCAAAAAAGAGTTTAAAATTTTTTTGTGTTTGGGTTATACAACAAATTAAATTTGTTTCTACTTGTTATTATTAAACAGAAATAATTATTCGTTTGCAAAACAAAAAAAAATCAATATATCAATACGGGTATAAATAAATAATTTTAGACAAGCTAAACTTTATTTACTTATTGATAAGAATCACAATATTATACACACAATAATAATAGTAACGGTGTACTTTTGAAATGATTAACATTTATTTATTTTTATGTAATTTTAGCATGTGCGACATTATTTAAATAATTTTTTGTTTATTATGTTTCCAGTTTATTTTTGGATCAGATGTGTCTGAAAGATTATTATTCTTGTTTTTATTTTTAGTTCTTTTATTTAAGTTTTAACGATAAAATATTAAAAAACTTTAATCAATGTATGGTTATTTTTTGTTTGTTTTCATTTATAAATTAATTGTTTTTATTTTAAATATATACATGTACCTGTTTCAATGTACTTTTAATAATAAAAATTCAATAAAAGTTGAAACGCATGCGTGCGAATCTTAAATCATTATATGGTTTAGGTGTTATTTTCTTTTCTTATTAGTATTATACGCTCATGTATATATTTTTTGAAGTAATTTTTTATAAAAACAACGAGCAAAAAATAAAAAAAGAAGAAATATTTATAAATAAAAAAAACTAACAAATAAAATATGAAGAGAAAAAGTGTTAAAAGTTTAACTATCTTGTTTGTAATGTGTGAAACGAGATTTTTTAAAATTTATTTATTTATATATTATTTGTTTATTTTATTTTTTTATTAAAGCTTTAAGTTTTAATTTGATTTTCAATTGAAATGGTTTTTTTTTCGTTTCATTTCTTGTAGTTAATGAGAAAATAAAACGAATCTTTCATATGTTGAAGCTTTTTTTTATTATTTCGTTGTTGACTGAAGAATTAAAATCGCCAATGGAATCATAGAGTATTATTCTGATAGTTACTTGCCGGCATTGTTTGTTATTATAATGTCAAATTTTATGTAATTAACGCATTGGTAATGGATAGTTTATTTACAAAAAAAGTGTTAAATTATTTCATTATTAAGCTGCTTATTAACAGTTAAATTATTTTTTTTCTTTAAATAATTCTTTTGTTAATGTTGAATAACACTTTGAAAACAAGTCAGTATCCTTTATATAAATTATTATTGTTATTATTTTATTACTAAATAATAATATCTACCAAACGTCAACAGAGGAACATAATATCCACTTGATGTATAATGAAGAGAAAATTATCAATCGCACGCGTATTACTATTGTTATTTGTCTTGTTTATAAATCTTTTCTTATCCATTGTTATATGCCTGTTTTATGATTTGACATCGTTGCTGTTATTATTTTCATAATTAATATTAAATAACTGAAATTAATAGAATCTTTTATTTTTAATAACAATTATATACATTGTTTAAACTAAGTGGCGATTAATTGTGTTCCGGGTTTTAATTATGTTTTATTAATAATCCGATTCACTGGTCTTATTATCTATTATGATGATTCTAATATTAATGAAAACTATGTGAAAAACTATCAAAAAGGAGTGGTTTATATGAGATTTTCTACAGTAGTTTTATAAAGGAATTAAGTTGACTTATATTTAAAGATGTTTGACTACTTGTTAATTGAAATCACGATACAATGCGCTTCCTTTAACATTTAACTTAGTCTATATAGTTTTTTGTATGGTTATGGTTGTTACTTCAGCCATATAATAATAATTGCTATTTTTATTATATAAAATGCTTTTAATGACTTAAATTATTGCTGATTAGCATTTAATAGATGAAAATTACAATTTATATGTATAATATTTAAAACAGCAGCAATACTGCCTGTACACATAAGTGCACTTTGCAAAAGTGATTAGAATACTCACCTGTACCTATTATAGTAGTTAATATCCTTTGGTTGTTTTTTAATTACTTTTAATTAAAATAAAAATATTTAAGAGTTAAGTAAGCTCTCATATATATATTTTTCGTTAAATATTTATTTATTTTATTTAACACGATTTTATACATATATATTACTAAATATAAAGAAAAATAAATATTACGTGACTATTGAAAGTGCAATTGCTTTTTTAATAATAGTTTTAATACCAACCAAAAATAAACAAAAACAGCAAAATTTATTTTTAATAAGGAAAAGTTGATGTTGCCTATCAATAAATTAAAATCTTATTTATTTATTTTTTGCTTCATGTTTCTATAATTATGATGTTTAAATTAATTTATGATTATTTATTTTTTGCAATAAAAAATATTTCTATAAACTATAAAATAAAATAAATGATTTAATGCATTCCAATTCATATTAAAACAAATTAACGAATCATACGAATAAAAATGTTCATCTTCCGCAATCATAACAATTGTTTTTAGGTTAAACTTTATCTGCAAAAAAAGTTGGGCGTTCTTAAAATCAAGTGAACAGTGGATCAGTTACTTTTCATTTATATGATATTTTAAATATTAAAAAAATTAAATTTACTTTTTATAGTTATTAAGTTTACTTTAAACTTATTAAATTTATTTGTTTATATTTTAAAAAAGCCACAATTTTTTAATTCAAACAACATTAATAATAAATAAAACGTAAAATAATTTAAAATCCATAAAAAGTAGAAAGAAACATATACATATATATTATTTATATAAAAACCCATTTTGATAAAATTTATTGAACTATTATAAATTCTTAGTTTGATATAAATAGTAAATTTCACGCGTTTGTATAAAGTCATTAATAAAATATAAAAATAATAAATTAACTAAAACACATAATAAAAATGAACTTTCAATACAAAAAATAGTAACAATAATAAAAATAATAAACTTTCTGTTAGAGTTTATGGCATTACTATTATTTTCATTTTTATTATTGTATTTATTATTATTAGTATTGAAATTATTGCTAACTATTATAACCATTGCTTTTTATTTTTTAAATTTGTAAATGAGAGTCTTTTTGAGCAATACGATTTTCATTTTTATCATAAGGACTTTTAAAATGCTTTTGTACAAACGATTTGTTTTACTCACAAAAATTAATAACTTCGACATTTATAGAGTTAAATTGATTTGATCGATTGGATTTTGCGAGCTTATGAGACTTTTTTATAAAAAAAATTGTGACCTGTGAAGAGATTAAAGCTGCTATCACGTAAACCTTATAGCATTGGATTATCGATAATGATATTCTTTTTGATTTGTGCATTGTAATTGTGGATATTGGTTTGAAAGGAATTAGATATTGAATTATTTGAAATGCACTCGATTAGTAACGCGTTCCATTTCTTTGCATTAAAGCAGATAGAAATACATATTTTGCCAACCAATAACAGTATTATCTGCAAAATATTTACAAAATCGAATCTTAAAAAAAATTGATTATAATAAATCGTGAGGGTTCGTGGAAAATATTAATTTTTTTTCTAATAAGCATTGAAATCATATGTTATAAACACTTAAAGTGTTTAAGTATTTTATCTGTTTTTTTTTTGTAATAATTTAATGAACAAAAGACTTTTTATCTCCTTAAATTGTGAAAATAATGTATTTTAATTATCGTTAGTTAAAATAAAACGATGCTTTCTGGTTATTAAAATATGTATGGAGAAATAACAATGCAGATGCATACAAATAGTATAGAAAAGAAAAATAAGATAACACATAAAGTTCAAGTTGAAATGGAATAAAAATATACTAAAATTAGAAATAAAAAAAACAAAAAGAGAAATAATTTTACACGATTTTTGTGGTAAAAGGGTTTTTTTTGTTGTTAAAACAACAGATATTAATAATAATATTTTAATTATTGATGCATTATTAAAGTGTGAAAATATTAAATTGCTTTCTTGATCTTTAAATAATAAGTTTTCTTTTTGTTTTTTATTTTAGTTTTTTAATTAATAATAATTCTTCAATTTTTTGTAATAACTTACAAAAGAATCCTTCTATTCATTTATGTTACTAATTTTAATAGAAAACTTCTTCGTGTTTCTATGTATATAAAACAATAAAAAAGATAAAAAGCTTCCTCTTTTTTTTCTTTGTACAAACATCGTTATATGAAGAAGCGAACTAAATGTATTTGCACTTCGCGTAAGCACACTAAAGTCAAAAAACTTATTAAATTATTTTAATGGGTAAATTTATTTTTATCTATTATTTATCGTCATTTAAGTTATTTTATAGATATTTATTGCACTGTGAAGGTTTTTATGCTTTTTTGTGCTTATTGTTTACTTTATTTGTTTACAAGTTTTATTGGAAAAAATATAAAAATTAATTTTTTTTGTTATTAATAACTTTAATATTGACGAATTAAGTTGTTGTTTTATTTATTTTGAATTTTTTTCTCTAGAGTGTTAATAGAAGCTTTTCAGTTTTGTGTACTAAAATTTATTTATGTAAATATTGTAAGTTAGGCTTAAAAGTAGTATCTCAAGATATATAACACTGTAAATAGCAATTGAATATACCTTTTTTAACATTTATATAATTAAATTCACTAAATTTAAGTTTATTAACAATTTACCACGATGTTAGCAAAAAGCAAAAGAATTGAAAACCGAAATAAAATTAGCACAATGGCATTTGAGAAAACAAAAATAAAAAATAATAAATTTTAATTTTGTAATGCACAGTAGATTTAATAAATTCAATTTAAATATTTTTTATTTTTTGTTTAAAATACTATAAGGATAGTGAATTTTTTTTGTAAATCAAAACTAATTAAGAAAAAGCATTGTTCATCCGTTTGGTAAAATATTTTTACAAAATATTAATATTCTCATGGCCTTGAACATATAACATTTTATCGATTTATCAAATAAACTTTTTAACATTTTTATTAATAATCAATTAATTAATTAATAATAATAAATTAAATTAATAAAATAAAAAAATCATCAAAACAGAAATGAAATATTAAATGTCGAATACGAAGCATTTATTATTATTATTATTATTTTTAAATTTTTATTTATTATTATTAGAAATTTCATAGAAAATTTTGTAATAAAAAAAGAAAAATATAAATAACCAGCTATTAAAATCAATTGCGACCATAAATTATATAATAACTAAACATTATATATCAATTTGTAGTATTTTACTGTAGTTTTTTCTTATTTTCTGTCCATTTTACTTATAGTATTAAACTCTGTGTTACAAAAATAGATAAAGAAAAATTGCAAATCAAATTATAATAAATATAAAAATTAATAATATTAACAATAATAACGAATTAGACGTGTGAGTTAAAAAATAAAAATGCAAAGAAAAATAGCTAAGGCGCCATAACCAAGATAAGTTTAACCTGTGCACGTGTTTTATCCAGTTAAAAAAAATATTAAAATAATAATAATTTTTATTTTTGATATACTGAGTGATTCAGCTCATGTTTTTGTTATTATTGTATTATTATTTATTATTCATTTCATATCTTTTTATAAATATTTTTTTATTTTTTGCTTACTTTTAATTTACTTATGTCCATATGTTCGTTATAAAGGTGATATATATTGCAGCGTTAAAACGTTTTGCATGCAATGTTTTCTTTGTATTTAACATAATATAAATAGCAATTTAAGGCAATATTAATTAAGTAATAACTATTGTTGAAACTATGGCTATTGTGCTGATTTGACATTCGTATATTTTGAATACATAGTGATTTGTTATCACTATCAATATCAAAAATTTTGTAATCCATCCTCGATTAATGTGAAAAAAATAAATGAAATAAAAAATAATAAAATAAATAAATAACTCAATATATGTTTGCTCAGCGAGATACCTGTCTATTCTATAGTTGCAAAAAATAAATAAATTTAAAGCAGGAAAATAAGCGAAAAGTAAAAATAAAACCATTATATGTGTTTTGTATGATAATATTTATAGTTTATTATTTTAAACATAGAAGTCGTGAATTCGTTATAGATAATCATATGTTATTAAAAATAGCAGCAGTGCAAGCAAATTGAATGCAAAACAAAAAAAAGCAAGAAAGTAAGCAAGCATTATTGTTGTTCTTATAGATTTTACATTTTCTTTTTTATTTTTTAAATTATCGTTTAAGAAAAATGTATTTATTTTTTAAATAATAATAATAATAAAAAATATTTATTATTGCAAAATTAGCATTTCTTATTTATAAACAAAAAAAAACTTCTAGATGTAAAATTATATTGCTTGATATTTAAAAGAAACAGCAATAAAAAAAATTCTAAAGAAAATTATCCGCTCTTAAACGGTGTCTCAGCACAAAAAATGAATGATGTTTTACTATCTTTGTGATTGTTTTTTTTTTTTAGTGTTATATTAATACGCTGAAGTGTTTGACTTTAATCCTTTAATTAATTGTTACAATTACTGCAGAGTTATTGTTTGCCAGTAATTTCTTAACATAATTATTCAGCGTGTTCAAAACCCAGTTATGCAGAAATATTATAGCATAAGAAATTGTAGTTTTTTATTTTTGCATAAATATTACGTAGTAATAATTAGGTTAATTAAAACATGACCAATTAAAGTCTTCCTTGAAGAAATTATCGTATATAAAAAAATATTATTATTGGCGCCAACTTTTGTTATTTTACTTCGTTAAATTGTTATTATATAAATATCAAAATTTAACCTTAATATTAATAATATGAATAAGAAAAAGTAAAATGAAAAGAAAACAGAAAAACACTTACCTTAACGTTTTATAAGAATCGAGGAATTGAGCATTTTATTTAATTTTAACGGTATATTTTTTTAAACTTTTTTAAAGATTGATAGTAAAATAAAAATAATCTCCATTAAAAATCGCGTTTATAGAAAATAAAAAATCGTCTAATTTACAAAATGAAAAAAACAAAAAAAGGTTAAAAATCGTGATTAAATTTTGTCATAAAAAATAAATTGGTTTTTTTTTGGTTGATGTAGTAATTTTATAAAATAAAGTGTTCCGGGTGTTCCTAATATTATAACTATTATTGTTATTATTATTTAGGTATCAGTTAATTCTTGTTATAAGAATTAATTCGTTACGTTTGGCCTCCTTTTTTTATTTTAAAATTAATTAATTAATTAAAATATGTAGCACACACGGTTTACGCAAGCAATAACAACAGCAAGGCAACAAAATCAAATCATGAATTAAAATTTTCGAAATAAATTCATTATGTATATTTAGCATAAATTAATAATCAAGCTAAATAAAATAACTTATAATTAAATAATATAAAAACTAAATAACACTTTTTATTTATTTATTATTTTTTTCTTTATAAATGTCAGATTAAAAAGAAAAAAAATTGTCGTTATTTAAATTCCATTACTAATGTTTTAATAAGATAAAATAAATTTACAATTTTACATATCAAGTTTCTTAATTCCTCGTGGTTTTGTTTTACTTTTTTTTATTTATTTTTATTAATTTATCAATTAAATTTTTGGTACTTTAAAATGAAGCATTTTGCAGATAAAAACACTAGTTGAATATCTTATAATGAAGGCAATCTTTTTCTTTGGCGTTATTTATTTAATAATTTAATAAAACTAAAATAATAATAGAAGAAAACATATGTACTCAACTATTTACATAGTTAATTACATTGAATTTCATTAAATTAAAAGATTTTAATTCAATTTTATTACCTTTGCTTTTTATTTTATGAAAAATAATCTTCTTTTAGCTGTGCAAATTATATTAATGACGGCACAAAGTTTTAAATCAATTTTGCTTAATTAATGGAAAGTAGGATTTTAATTAAAAATATATTTATAAAGTTATAAAGATTGTATATTTGGCATTTTTTGGAAAAATATAATGGAAAAATAACGACATTAAATCAATTGATTTTCAATAATTTATTAATTCAATAATAATATTTACAATACAATACACCAGGCAACATCGATTTAAGATATATATATATATATAAATATGTATACAAAAAAAAATATTTTCACTTTTAAGGTGAGAAATAATAACTTTAATTATAAATTTAATGCATTTTTATTTTTTAAGAAAAGATTTGCATAAATTATGCTTAATAACTGGCGCCGAAGCCGAAACAACTACAATTACAGTCATTTTTTGTTTTGTTTTCTTTAAACCATATTTTATGAAAAATATTAAGGAAAAATTATTTAATATGATTAATTTCTTTTAAATAATTACCATAAATAATTCCTTTATGATTTGGTGTGATTGTTTATAAATCTTTTTCTATAGAAATGGAAATTTTTTTGCACAAAATCATATAAAACTTAAAAGTAGATCAAATTGTTGATTTTTTGAAAAGTTGTTTTTTATGTGATAAGAAATTATCTCAAATTTAAATTTACTATATTAATAGTTTAATAAAATTATAACTGCATATAGCAATATTTACTTAATGAATTATTAAAGATAAAAAACATTTATAGATCAGTTTTTCTTTCAAACATTCTTTGACTATTGAAAATGTAACATTAAAGAAACATTTATAAATTTTTGCTTACTAATAAATATTCAATACGCAAATATTGCAAAATATTCTTCATCAGCTTAAAAAATAATGAAATTGAATATCAAATAACAACAACAGTAACAAAAAATTAAATTTAAAGCTTAAAAGGATATGACGTTAAATTATTTACTTACAGCGAATTATATTTTAGCACCATTCACTTTGCAAGACATCACTCACTTTATTTATTTTTGTTATGTTTTTGCATTTATTTGTTTGCTTCTGCAAATCAAAGTGATTTATTGTTAACAGTTACATCTTAATTGTATTAATATATTTATGCATTTTTCAATAATACATTATTCTTAATTATTTCTAATAAATTAATTTTTCCCTTTATTTATTTTTCAGCTGTTACTGTACGTTATTTAACGAAACGTTATATTGGTGAATATAGTTCAACTAGTGGTAAGTAAAAAATAATAAATAAAATTATTTATTGAATAAAATTAATATATAAATTGATTTTTATTTATTATAATAAACTAAAAGATAAAGATTAATATGTGGATAATTAATTAACTAGCAATATTCGTTAAAAGTAATTTAAAAAAGTAAAATAAAAATACTTAAATAAGAGAAAACAAACAATAAAATCATATAAGGCATAATAAATATTATCGCAAATTTCTGATACAATCGAGAGCATTTAAATTTTTTTTTTTTTTTTTTTTTTTTTTTTTATTAAATAAACATACATTTATTTATTATTATTACAATCTAGTCAATAGTCTGACCAATAAGTAATTTACATCTATCTTTAATTTACTACGTTTACATTATATTAAGAATTCATTTAATCTAATTTCTTAAATTATTCTAACTTAAATTTATGGTAATAATCGGTGTTCTAACTCCATGCCAATTCATGTGGTTTTTTCCGTTTAAGTCTACGTATGTTGTCTGTGGTGTCAAGGAGCTGGATTGCCTCGATATTCACATGTTGATGTAGTCTATGTTCATGACTAACAGCAAATTTTTTAATTACTGTGTCTACCATATCCACCTTTAAGTCCCTGTGGATATTGGTGTTTCTGATGTACCAAGGAGCGTTAATTATATTCCTCAATACTTTATTTTGAAATGTTTGTATTATCTGTACATTACTTTTTTTAGTACATCCCCATAATTGGATGCCATAAGTCCAAATAGGTTTTAATATTTGCTTGTAGAGAAGCAATTTGTTGTATGTTGATAGTGGCGAATTTTTTCCAATTAACCAGTACATACCTTTGTAACGAATGCCGAGTTCTTCTCTTTTTATCTTTACGTGAGCTTTCCAGCGAAGCTTTGTGTCCAATGTCATGCCTAAGTATTTAGCTTTGTTAGAATACGGGATTTCTATGTTGTTCATAAATACCGGGATGTGTGATATTTTTTTATTAGTAAAGTTAACGTGGGTTGATTTAGCTTCGTTCAATTTGATACGCCATTTTTTAGTCCAATTGTATATTTCTGTGACAGCAGCTTGTAATTTTTCAGCTACTTCTTCATTGCTTTTTCCAGTTACCAATATAGATGTGTCATCAGCAAATGTGGCAATAGTATTATCTCCAAGCTTAGGTAAATCGTGCGTGTACAATAGGTAGAGGACTGGACCCAACACACTTCCTTGCGGTACCCCTGCTTTTATTTCTTTTAAATTAGAGTAAACACTTTCGTGTTTTATTCTGAAATATCTATCAGTGATATAGGATTGTAATATTTCTGAGTATTGCGCAGGAAGGATTGATTTAAGCTTAAAAATTAATCCTTCGTGCCAGACTTTGTCGAAAGCTTGTGCAACATCTAAAAATATTGACGAGCAAATTTTTTTCTCTTCTAACGTTTTTTCTATGAGGTTAGTAATTCTATGAACCTGATCAATAGTCGAGTGCTTTTCTCTAAATCCAAATTGATGGTCTGGAATTATTTTATTTTTTTCTATTATTGGCTTAAGCCGTTTTAATAGTATTTTTTCAAATAATTTGGAAATAACCGGCAATAGTGAAATTGGCCTGTAAGATGTTTTATCTTGGGGTGGTTTCCCTGGCTTTAATATCATAATTACTTCCGCACATTTCCAGGTTGTTGGTACATGCTTAAGTCTAAATGCAGCATTGATTAAATTTGTTAATTTAATTACTGCTTTTCTTGGTAGTTTTTTTAATATTTCACCAGTAATTAGATCGTATCCTGGAGATTTTTTCGATTCAATTTTGTTCATAATTTAAATGCATTTAAATGAAAATTAAAATAAAAACGCAAAATAATAATAATAATTTACAAGAATTTAATCGAAAGTTTTATTCCCACACGTTTTATCGTTTGTCTATAGATTTCAGAATCATAATAAAAAAACAGCGAAGAAGATATTAAGCAAAAACGACTATTACGCACAGATTTAATGTTAAATACTTTATTTTATAATAAGCAAAGAAAAAAAATAAAATAAGATCTTTAAGATTAATAATAATGAAAAAGTAAAAAGAAAGATGACTGGTAATTTAATCATTACTTAAGAAATCAATGTTTCAATAAAATATTGATTTCTGCAAGCCAATAACCATATGTTGCATAAAATTGACAAGAAGAAGAAAAAGATGAAAAAATAAAAACGAAAAACGCTGAGTGATAGATACAAATATCATTTGTTAAATCCATCCACAAAAGAATATTTTTCTGATTTATTTTACCTTCTGATTTAAAATGTTCTTGATTAGCGACTATTCTCTATTTTTATACAAATGTCTTACTCATTGAATTTATTTATTAATTTTCTATAATAACTTATTTTTGCATACAACTGAAGTCAATGGACCACCATAGTAATATTTATTGGCAGTGGTTTTTGCCCAATAAACTTATCAGTTTAACCATAAAAAACCAAACAAAAAAACTTGTATTTGCAAATAACACAATGAATTTTAATAATTTACATGAACATTGTTACAACATAAATGGCATGTATATTACATTAATTAATTAATTTTAAATGGTTTTAATACTCAAAGATTCTACTGTAAGAGATAATGTTTTGTATTTTGTTTATTATAAAATTTAATGTTTTTAAATGATAAAAATCTATTTAATTGTTTACCTTCGTTTTGTCATCATTTTTATAATTAATGATAATGATAATAATATTCATTCGGTATATCAAATTATGTCTATTTGTATATTATTATCATTATAATTATAAAAAGAACACACAATTTATCTTATCATTGCAGCAGCAAAAATAAAAAAAAACGGCAAATATATAGAAAGAAAACATAGACAAAACACATGTACATACTTTATCATATCATATGCTGTTGTACTTATTAATTGAAGAGATAATAATACAGCATGTATATTGTGACGACAACAAATAATAAAAATACTTTTTTAAATTACTTACTTACAGTCTGCCCGAAGACAAATAATTGAAAATATATTTTTTATTTTATTTTAACTAATGCCATTTACTAGTAATAGTCTGTTAAATTTAATTATCAATAACTCAATAATAACTAAAAAAAAAAAACTAATTAAAAATAAAACTCATTTTAAATAATATATAAAGTTGTTAAATAAAAATTCTCATTAGCCTTACTAATATAATTTTTTCAATTTTCTTTTAAACTATTTTTTTTTTGTTATAATAGCACTATCGACCTCGTGTTTTAACAACTACTGTACTTGTTGAACTTTTAATAATTGAATATATAGATATTTATTAAAGTTTTATACCTCTTGTGTGCTTTGCTTACTTACTTGCCTCTTGGTTTTCGTTTTTTATTTAGATAAGTTATTAAAGATAAGTTAACATTGAAAGAAAGACAACAATTATTTGAAATAAAAAATTTCATGTTTTATTTTTAATTGAACAAAATGAATAATTTTTCGCTTTTTAATTTTAACATGGAGCAAAAATAAATAAAATAAAATTGTGTATTGTTCAAGATTCAATATCTAAACAGTCATTTGGTTATTATGTTTATTTGCATGCACATTAAACGGCCGATATTAGACATACATACTCGTATATATAATTTAAAGAAAAGAAAACGCGGCAAAAAAATAAATAGTCATCGGTGTCTGTTGTATACATTTTTATCATTATTAGTTTTCATTTTTTTTTTGTTTTAATTGAGATTCGAACTGAGGATCGTACAAGTAACTTTTGTGAACAATGACCCTACATTGTTTTCTTTAAATGTTAATTTTTGTATTAATTACTTTTTCTTTCGCTATTCTTTGGTATGACCTTTGATATACATATGAGAATGTTGCACGTTTAGCATGTTTATACTGATATATACATTCAACTTATCAAATATAATTAAAATTAACATTGAATCAATCAAAAATTTATTTATAAATAAATGTTTTTAGTTTTATAAGAAGAAAAAATAAAAAATAATTACAATATTTAATTAATAATTGCATAAAGACCTTGCACAACTGATTATGCATTATGTATCGCAATAATAATTCTCTTGAAGTAAAATAAAAAAGTTATATTCTAGCAGGGTTTTTAGTATTTTTTTCTTTACTTAATGATAATTAACGCTCTTAACGATTATAATTATTAAAATAGTAATTACTGAAATGCATCATAAATGCACATTAATAATTTACATAATAGCAAGAAAGTTTTAATTTAAAAATATGATTTAAAAATAATGAGAAAAAATTATTTAAAAAAAGTGAAAGAGTAACCATTAAACTTGACATTTTTCACAAAAAAAATATCAAACGTAAAAATTAATTAAAAACAAAAGCACCGTTGACAACTGTAAGCTTCTTGAAGTTTTTAGTTAATTTATTTAACTTTTTATTATTGAAAGTAAAGTGATTAATAAATATAAATCTTTTTTCATATTTATTTTTTTTATGTATATTTTTGCAAGCATTAAAAGAATATTTTTCTATAATAAAAGAAACAAAAAAATGCATAAAGAAAACACGAATTTATCTCTTTATGATGAAATAGCATAAAATAACATAACGAATAAACATAGATGACAAATTTTTTTATTAATTTTTTTTTTAATTTTTCGCATATTTCACTTTGTAGCAAAATTTAATACAAAATAAAAACAATCCGCACGCGCACATTTTATCGTGGTTTTCCATTTTATTTTTATTTTTTTTGTTTTACTATTTTCAACTCAATTCATATATTTTGTAGCGTGATGCTATTATATTTGTTTTACTATTTATATTCGCTGCATTCCTTCGACAGATTTGTTATTTCTTGTGCTGTTGGTTAACAATGTTGTGGAATTTTATTCATTAGTTTTCAATATTCAAAATAGGAATTGTTTATATGATTCATTCATTTTCTTATTTTTTTTATTGTTGTTATGTTATTTATGTAATTACCTAGTTTTTTATTTATTGTTTTTAAAAATGACGTTTTTTAATTATAGAAGAAAATTACTACTACTGTTATATACTTGAAGTTATTATAAGAAAACTAAGAGTTTAACTAAAATAAATGTGGATAATAATGATTTTTTAATTGGTAAAAATACATAAAATTTGTTGTTAAATTATATTAATGCTTAGGACTAAGTACTTAATTTAAGATATGTTAGATTGAAAAAATATATTTTGAAGCATTTAGTTAATTAATTATCGTTTTTTGCACTCACTTAATGCATTTTAATAGATTTCAATTATAAAATATCATTAACAAATAGATGATGAAATCTATACGCGTGTACATCTCGTATTGTCTTGTATATGCGAGAATTGAATTATAAAATTAACTCAAATAAAAAACAACCTCGTTTAACTAATAAGGCATCAGAATACAGCATATGATCCCGACAACAAAATTATGGATTGAGTTTGTTTCTACTCAAGGTGTTTTATGACACAAAATTTTGAAAAATAACATTTTATAGCAAAAATGAATTGTATAATCTTTTTAATTGTTGTAAAATTAAATTTATGTTCAAGCAATTCGATTTTTTTCTTTTCAAATTTCATAATAAATCTTTATTGCTTAATATGTAAGTTCGATTTTCATTGCAAAAATCGATTTTATTACTTAAAACAGGGCGAAAAGTTTTTACAAACAAAGAAATAACAAAAATGTTAACAAACATAAATTGCGCAAAGTATGTAACTAATGTGTAAAAAGTAATTATTTATTTGCTATAATTACTTTGATTTTCATTGTTTTATTGCTTTTTTTGCCAAATATTTATATAATTTTTTTATTTATTTTTAAAACGTTGTTTTAATATTTGCGTGCCATTAAAAATTATGATAAAAATCATTAAAGTACTTTTTTACAGTTGTTTTTATTATTATTTTTTTTATATTATTATTATTATTATTATTATATTTGGGGAGGAGCTGGATTGTATTATTATTATTATTTTTGCCAATTGAAATGAAAGAGGTCACCAGTGTCTAACTAAAATTACTTTTTCTTCATATATTTTATTACTTTAACGATTTTATTTGTGTTTTGTAAATTTTATTTTCGGATTAAGTTTTAAATATATTTCCTTCTTTCATTTATTTTTATTATTTTTAAATATTTTTGTTCTTTCTGCATTTATTGTACTTTTGTTCCTCGAATATTTTCTTTATAATAGTTTGCATTACATTACATAGGTATATAAATGCAAACTAAACGAAGATGCCCTAACGAAAATATAAAAAAAATAATTTAAAGAAAAGAAAAAGGTGCAGTTTAGTATTAAAAATAAAAATTAAAATAAATGCTTCCTTGTTAGTGTGGTTGATTTATTATTATTATTATGATTATTTTAAAGATTTTTTTTATTTTTATTGACTCTTGGTTTAATTGAACTAAAAAACGTGTACACGACCCTAAGCGGTCCAAAAAATTACCACATAATGAATTAAATTTCTCTTAAGACAGACTATTATGGTTATTGACATACATAAAATGATATATGTGTAGCATGAACAAAAAAATTAATTACAAAATAAAAAAATATATATAATAAAAATTGTCTGTTCAATTGCGTTTAATTAATAAGAACACTGTTGAGGTATTATTTATTTATAGTAAATGATAATTGATTTATACTGATTAAATAACAACGAATTGCCTTCAGCATATATATACATATGCTTATACCAGGATATATCAATAAGATGCTTTTTGATCTTTATACGTTAACACCGATTAACACGATTTTAAATTAAATTAAATTAACTTTTTAAATAAGAGAACAAAAAAAAAAATAAGAAAATTATGTGCAATTAATTAAAAGTATATATTTTAAAGGATTAATCCTGTACATGCATTAATGAACATAAACATTCAATATATAAATTAAATTTTTGTATATTTTTTTGCATGCTGTAAAATTTATTATTAAAATACCTTTTAAAAAAAGTTTTGCCGCAAGACAACAAAATTGTTTTTAACTTTTTATTTTGTTTTCTTTTTTTATTATTACTCTGTTAATTGATTCTATTGGGTTGTGTTCAGGAGTGCATGTAAAAAAACTTTTCAGCCAAGGAAAATTTCGCCAACCAACCAAAAAACAGAAAAAAAATATATTAAAGATTAAAACCGTTATTTAAATAAAAATAATAATAATTCTTATTTGTTATATTTTTCTTGTACCATTTTTATAGAATAATTTCTTTTTATATTAAAAAAATCATCATCGTTAAATTTTTGCAGAAAACAAAACGAAATGAAAACTCATAAATCAATATTAATAAATAATAATGAAAAAAAAGCAAAAAAAGGTTAGATGTGTCGTAAATAAATCAATTTATTTATTATTATTATTTTTATTATTGTTGTTTTTTTATTAAATAATTATTACACACAAACATATACATATATTTCCTATGATTGTGATTGAAAAACATTAAAAAATATTACAGTAGCAAAAAATATCAAAGATTATTTGTAAGAAAAATTTATCATTAGAAAAATTATTATCATTTCTGTTTGGTATGGTGTGGTTGGATTAGATTATTTTTAATTTCTTCAGAGAAGCAAACCAAATTAAAGCTGTAGAAATAGTTTAGATCTGATTCTTATATATTTGTAGAAAAGCTAGAATAGAAATTCATGTATAATATATTTATTTTATAGTAAAAATCGTTTAAATACGACACTTTTTTAACCCATTTCATGATAATTCTCTTAACCTGTTAGAATAAACAACTCAAAAAACTAAACTTTAAACTGATTTTTTAATTATTAATATTCTTTCTTTCTTTTTGGAATATTATTTTTCTAATTATACGTTTTTATGGCGTTTATAAGTTAAACAATTTTGACCGCAAAAATATTAGTTTTTCTAATAAAAAGCTACAAAGGCGGTATTTCTTACAATATAAATTCTTACTACTGTGTTTGACTTTAAATTTCTAATTTTCTTTTTATTTCTAGATTTTCCGTTAATTGCATTTTAAATTAGATTTTTTTTTCTTCTTATTAACTTTGTAAATGTGAGCATTATAAATAATAAATTTTCTTTTCTAAATTGTGCAAAAAATTAATAAAAACCTCTTTTTATGTACTTACACAAACCACTTTTTATTTTGATTTTACGTTACTCTCTTTGTTATATTATTAATTACTTAAATTGTCTACTGTTATGTTTTCTTTATTTATATGTCTCTATAATACTACATCTAAACTAATATAATTACTTGTTTCTCTTATAATATTCTTCAATAATACATAATTTTAAAGATAGCTGATTACCTTTGACAATAAAAGCCAATAATACTCACTACACCATACAATACAGGTAGTCCCCGACTTACGACGAGCCGACTTACGACAGTTCGCACTTACGACCATTTTTTTTCCTATTTTTTTCATAGAAAATGACCCTAAAAGTTAGTAGTACAGTACATAATTTTTTTTTTAAATTTTTTTTATATGAGTCTTATATGAGATTCGACTTACGACTTAGTCGACTTACAACCGATGACCAGGAACCTTTCTCGGTCGTAAGTCGAGGACTACCTGTATATACAATTAAGTTACATGAAAGCGTCGTGGCTTTACAATAACCGACAATTTGAATGCTTTACTAAATTTAAAAGAGCTATTAATATCTACTCGACAACGGCTATAACAAAAATAATAAAGCACGGTAAACAGGAGGACAAAAAAAGTTATAACAAATTTATTGAAATAATAAAAATGAAAATTGTGGACAATCTTTTCTTTATGCTATATGAATTATACGTACTAAGTTCTTTCTTTTTTTCTTT
Source organism: Ptychoptera contaminata (assembly GCA_963942525.1). NCBI lineage: Eukaryota > Metazoa > Arthropoda > Insecta > Diptera > Ptychopteridae > Ptychoptera > Ptychoptera contaminata. Next base: position 15,482,661 of record OZ012637.1, on the reverse strand, counting down.
ATCGACCTAATGCCTGCATAATCTATAATTTATTATAGATTTTCAAAGCTTTTTTTATTCTTATGTTTAACAAATAATTTAAATGTCTCCTAATTTCCGTAATATACAGTTTCTATCATAAAAAATATATATTTATTTAAATAAATGTTTCATATTTCAAAATAAAAAAGCAAAATCATTTCCAATGCTTTATTTTTTTATGCAACAAACAATTTATGTATCATAAAATAATATAAATGGTATTTAAATTATAATAATAATAATATTTAAAGAAATAAAAATAAAAAATGAGCTCAAGTGAAAGAATTGAAATTTACTTTACTGTTTTACGTTCAAAGTTTTTGTTGTTTGATTTATGTCTAATAGTTTATCTTTTTCGTAAAATATTGCTTTTTTATTTTCATTTACTTTTTACCTTGTTTTTCTTTCTTTAAAAGTGTCACATTTGTTTAGCAACACTGCAATGCTCATACAATTTACCTTCGTTTAACTATAAAGGGATATATTATGACATTAATATTAATTAGTGACTTAGAATCAATGTAACTGCATTGACCAAGAGTCACTTTAATTTAGAATTTATGTATATATAACTGTAATTGTTTAGAAAAATTCAATTAAAAAATCAATCGTCATTCAACTTATTTTATTACAAAAAGAAATAAAGATACAGAGAGTAAACAATTCCTCTTAGAAATAAGAAAACAATAATTTACTAGAATATGCTACAAAAGATTTATTTACTTTATATTGAAAATCTAGTTTAAAATAATCACGAATTATTGTTTATAAATTTAAGGCAATCTCGAATCAATTATACTGGCATTAAATGACTATTGCCTTGTCACTTTAATTCTATAAATTTTAAGTTTTTCATTTATCAATTAAGAACAATTGTTTATTGTCTTGTCGATCGGCTGTTCTGTTTTTAACAATTAAAATTGATACAATATGTCACTATTTTTTTTTTTTTTTTTTTTTTTATAAAGAAATTGACATGTTTAGGAATTACGACGTGAAGTCGACCTGTGAATAGCTTTGAGCTACCATGTCAATTTATAGGATGGGATGTAAGATATTTGTGGACATTGGTTTTAAAGGATTGGATATTAAATTGGTTTGGGAACGCACACGCTGGTAAGGCGTTCCATTTCTTTGCTGTACGAGTAAAGAAATCGTTTTGGAACTTCGATGTTCTTACCGTACTTAGAGTTACCGCTCGACCGTGGGTGGTAGTACCAGCCCTTGTTTCCCGTAGCCGTTTTTCGCGCGAAGGCATTATTTCGGAGACCTCTTTCGAACAATGCCCGTTTACTTTTGATAGAATGAGTTCTTTTCATTATTTCTATTAATTTTTTTTGATATTTCTTAAAACAATATGCGATGCTTTAGAACAATAATTATTTTTTAATTATTTTATCCTAATTTATATAGCAATAAGATTAATTTTCCTACCAGTAAACTAAAAATTATCCAAAAATATAGCAAAATACTTAGTTCTGCAATTAATTTTAGTCATAATAAACAATATTATATATATTTCATCAAAAAAATAAACAAGTTAAATAAGAATATTTGAGATATATTGAATATAAGAAAATGAATACTGCTGAATTCCGGAAATCACGATTATCATGTAAAATGACAGGGTGTCTTATAATTAATACTTTTTTTTGTTATAAGCTTTAACTAGCATGCTGTGTTGCATTTTAATGGTTTAATTTACGAAATTCTTATTGCAAAAATTCAATTTAAATGTTACTTTCAAAGGATTTCTGTAATAATTCTTACTAAAAACAATAATCGAATTTTATTATAATCATTTTTCAAACAAAACTCTAAACAATCATTACAAAAAACACAAAAAATAATAATCTTTCTAACTTTTAGTTAATATAAATATATTTTTTGCCTTTGTATTGATATACTTTCGTTTTTTATTTATTTTTCAAAAATTATTTATAGAAATTTATTTCCATTGTGACATTTTATCAATTTTATAAATCGAAGCCAAAAAAATATTATTATAAATAATACATAATGTAAATTGATTATAATATATAATTATAATAATAAAAACAATTTATCTATTTACAATAATATTCAATTTATTATCATTTTAATAAAATTCATAATTTATTAGTTACCTTACCAATAGTAATTAAATATGCTGCTTAATGGCAGAGATACGTCCTTTAAATCCTTTAAGTCCTACTAGACCAGACTAAACAGATAATAGCAACGTTTAATGGAGGTCATGTAAAGTGTGTACTGACTGTAAAGCAAGTTATATCTTTTAGGCGAAAAGAGACTATTGAGGAAAACTTATTCATTGATTTGACTGACTGGTTACTAATATTTATTTAGCCAATTTTCTTCAAAATACAAAATGATTTCTTGTTCGTTTTTATTTTTGTATAGTAACAAACCTTCATAATATAATTAACCTATCATATCAAAAAGCCATTTCTCTTTTCTTATATTGTTGTTATATTTCCAACTTAAGGCGATATATTTAATGGGCTATTGATATAGAAAAATAATTCATTATTATTGTTTTGATACATGTGAGGCTAGACTTAATGTTTTTTATTTTAATCTCTATGCTTTTTTTATTCATATAAACGTGCATAGCTAGAAAAAATTTTTTAATAATAATATGTTTAATATAATTAAACTTTTAATTTTAATTTTATTTTTTTATATAAAATATTTTTTCCATGCATATGAATGCTTACTGATGTAGTAATTAACAGGTAGTAAAATAGCTATAGTATCGAAATACTATTCGTACTTCTTATAAACATATATCAAATTACATTAATGATATGCCAATATGAACCGCTCACTACCCAAAATAATAGAAATTGTACTTAAATCATATTAATAACTTTCTAAAAGATTATGCTTTTAATTTTCTATTTATAACATTTTAATTAATATTGTACCGCTTTTAATTATAATTTAACTTATCAAGTGAATATTTTTAACTATTTCCTTTTACAAAATAGAATCAATAGAAAATAGAATGTCCTAGTTAAAACTAAAAAAGATAAGAACTTCTCATTGTAAATTGCATTTTATGAATTTTTCTCAATTTTTTTTTAATATCAAATTTAATAAAAATCATTTAAGCTAGTAGAATTTCTTTCAATTGTAAAATGAAAATAATTTTCATTTCTTTGTGAATTTAATTAATGGATTTTTATTTGTTTCTTTTCGATTAAAATTTGTTAAAATTAAAAACTTAACTTTCATCGTAACAATAGTGAATGTATTTTAGAGATTTTTTTCTATGGTTTTAAATTAGAAATTACACGAACAATAAAATTTTCTTGAGGTTTGTCTTATTTTTAGAAAAACCATATTCTCATGCCATGAAAGCACTGGGTGCGAAAGAATTTAAAAACAATTTTCAACTATTATCTTAGTATCGTAAAATCATTTTTTGACTTCGTATTTATAACAATTTTGATAATAATTTCTTAAAATAAAAACTTTTTATTAATTATATTGAGACAATCCAAATGCAAATGAAGATGTTTTTAAATTAAGTGAATAAACTTACTAAACACCACTTGCTTTTAATGTTTAAATTATACCGTTGTTCAGTTTATTTATACACGAAAAAAATAAGAATCACTAATCATAAGTTTTGCTTTGGTTTACCATGTCCATCTATAAGCTGCAATAAAATGGAATTTATATTGTATTCAGGTTAATGTAACGAACAGTACTAACCAGAAAATTTAAGATTCATTAAAACCTCTTCTTAGTATAATCTTATAAGTTTGCATGCATTCCTGCATGTGACTTATGCTAGAATTTTTATTATAATGACTTTGATTATCTTTTCGTTTTTTGCAATCATTGCATTTGTGTACCAAATAAGCTTTGTTAAAAATAATTTAACTACATTGTCTAGTGTTATTTCGTATATAAATAGCACATGAAGTGTTCCTTATTATTTGCAAGAGTCAGTAGATATGCATGAGTTTGCACTGATTATTCGCACATTTGGGAAAATTTATGATATTTCTTTGCCATTTTATGTACATTAAAATGAATAAAACGATTCATAACGACTAACAAAATTAAAACACATTTTCTATAATTAAATAAATAATGAAAAAATAATCTTAAAGGCATTTGTTTTCGTTAATTAAATAAATGTGTTAAATATTTATATTCTTTTTTTATTTAATCGATAAAAACTACTTTGTGTTGCATATTTTTGTTGGCTTTATACAATTAAAAATAATAATAAAATAAGAAACCCAGTCATTGGAAAATTCAATACTATTATTATCATTTTTTTTTTTTGTTTAATTCAATTAAATTCAATTGCAAAATGAAAACAAGTAAAAATTGTTCCAGCAAGTATCCTAATTTGATTTTGTCACTGGATAAAATATAAAGAGAATTAATAATAAAGAAAAGAAAATAAAAACTCATTATGTATTATATTTTATTTTTATTTCTGCTAGATCTGCAAAATTGTTAAATAAAAAAAAGGCAAAACAGTAGCGTTAAAAAAAAAGAAAAAAACTATATATAAAAATTTTATATCTTATCACCTTAACGTTTTATAAGGATGAAGAAAAGAAAGAAAACAAAACAGTTTTACACAGTTAAGTGCATGTTAGTTTAATTAAAAGTTTATAAAATAAATAAATAAAATAATATAATATATAAACAAAAAATAACAACAAGGTATAATATTTAAAAATAAATTTTTATTTATATTTTTTATTTTTTTTTCTCTTTTCTTTTTTTAACGACACGATTTAAAGTTATTTTTTGCATATACTGTATTTATATAAACATATTCCAAGAATGAATTTTCTTTATTACAATCAACAAAAAAAGCGTACAATTGTATTATTAATGATTATTTTAAATAATTTATAATAAATGGAATATTTTGTTATCTGTAGTCTCTTAGGTAAAATTGAAATGATACAAAAATGTAAGTTCTTTCTTTTCTAATTCATTAGATGTTGGCTTAATAATTGCAGATGCTTTCAAAAGAAAAAAATTATAATTGAATTTGAATTTTAAGGAATCAAAACACCTTGCAAAAGAAAATTATTATTATTATTATTACTATTCATCAAGAACAACACAATCTACTTGACCTTTATAGTGAACACGGCAATTTTTTTCTTTTTCGCTGTTATGTTAGTAAATGAATAATATAATTATTATATTATTTTCTATATTTAGAAAATTAAGCATTAAACTAATTTTTTTTACTTTCTCTAATTATTATTGTTTATTTGATTTGAAAATTATTTTTGCAAATGAATATCTTTTTTTAAATTAAAATCTGCACATAATATTATGTCATCTGTTAAGCTTATAAACGGATAAATTAATCATTGATGTTGTTTTATAGTAAATTTGTACTAAAATATTTTCCACTCAGTTTTTTATATCAACAATTAACATTATTATAATTGATTAATAGTTATTTTATTTATTTATTAAGAATTTTATTTCTACATGATAATGAATAATAACAAAGTCCATGTGTAAAATTCAATAAATTATTCATAATGTTACTATGCCATAAATATTAAGTTTATGTAATTAAAATAAATTTATAGACGTTATTTTTTATTTTATATAACATAGAAATGTGTTTAATAATAATAAAATGATGAGTATTGAGTATATAAATTAATTGTACATCAATTAAAAATTATGGTAAAAAATATTATATATATAAAAACGTTTAAATGCAACAAAAACAAGTACAACGCGTACAATCAAATATGACCCAAATATTACAACAAATTTGTAAATACATAAATTTTATAAAAAAAATCTCTTTACACTTATGGTCTTTAGTTTAAACATCCGATACTCTTCAATGGAATCTTTATAATAATAATAATAATTATTTCATTTCATTTTATTTTAATTTTCTTTGCAACATTAAAAATGGCAACATAATAATAATAATAATTTTTTATTAGGTATTTTAAATTAATTAAAAATCTTTAATAACAGCTTCGACATACTATTTAATTAAATAATTTTATTTCTTTAAATTTCAATCAATTTTATACATTTTTTTCTATTAACTTGTATGTTAATTGATTTATTGAACTTGATAATTGACATTAGTTTTTATAAATAAACTAGATTTTCAGCTATATTTTTAATCATTGATATTGAAATATTCTTTAATTCCTTTTAGAATGTTAACATTTCAATCTTTCAATATTTTCAACACAAAGTTTCATCATATTTACCTTGGTCTATTAAATTAATTTTAAAAAAACAATAACCCAATTTATTAAGTTATTTCTTTAAATAAACGATAAATGTTGAGTCAACAAGCGTTTTACATAAATATATCCACACAGATTTATGTTGAAGAAGATGTACAATTTTTATTATTAACCAACAATTAAGAATCTTGATTCTGTGTCCTTAAACAATAATTTATTTTATATATCATTTAACATTGTTTACAAATTGATTATGAAGAATTGATTTGTTAATCCTTACTCATGTTTTTAAACTTTATTGTTTAAATTCCTTGAGGTAAATAAAAATAAAAACTGCTGCTGCTGCTTTCAGTTAAATTAACTAAAATTTATCGATTTTTTATACGATGGCACTTATAATTGAATACATTATCATTTTTATTAATAATTACAGTAAATAATTATTTGTTTGATTTTAAACTGTACTTAGCAACACAGTACTTTAGCTTTGAAAGACTTTATTGCATAACTAAATAAAATTAAAAAACGTTGACATTAGTTCATAATTTAGGTTATAAGTTAAACAAGTAAATAAGTAAATAAAAAAAAAACTAAAATAATAAATCATTAAATAATAATAATAATGGGTGCACATATGTACGTACTACATACACATATAATTGTTTTAATATTAAAAAAAACTCTTTTTATCATGCTATTAATCTTATTTTTATGTTATTTGTGTATCGGCTGCAGTTTTATTAATTTTTAATTATTTAGTAAATAATTATTAACAATAAAAATTTAATTAATAGATATTTATGTATGTTTAATGTGAAAAAAATTGTAATTAATAGTTATATTTTTTTTTTTGTATTTCGTATGTTGTAATTGCATGCGATGTGATTTTTTATTTTATTTTTCTATATTTTAACAACAACTATTTCCATTTCTATTGATAAATTATTAAAATAACGAGTGTAATAACAACAAAAGTATAAACACTGGTCTAACCATTAATTATAATCGTTTATATAATAAAAAATTATAAAAAATTATTATGTTGGGACATTTTTTTCGTTTTCGTGTTGTTTGAATTCCTTTAAAAAAAAACAGTAAGTACAGTACAAATAGAATTAACAAATCATAATTAATTGGGTGAAATTATTATTTAATAGTGAATATATTCATCTAATAAACATTTTAATTATTATATAATTTAATACACGATCTTTTCTTTACGTAATGCTTGTGGCATCATATTTTATTTATTTTTCCTTATCTTGTTGTAATCAAATGAAAAATTTGAATATTATTAATTTTCTTTTTACTCTTACGTTATGTTAAAGCATAGAGAAATACGGCAATGTAGAGTAATTACAATGATATACAGTGAGTTTATATGAAGTCAATTTTATTACATTTAAAAGTATTTTAATTGATAATCTTCATTATTTACACATTTTTTACCTTATTTTTTTTCAATTTTTTATTGCTTTTTAAAATTGATGATTTTAGTAATTAAAAAAAACTCATCACTTCGTTTTAACCGTAAAAAATAAATATATTTATCATATTATATTGTTGAAATGGATGGATATAAACTTGTTTGTTCTCTTTATTATTTATGATTTTTAACCTAATTATTTTTATAATGAAGAGTTTGCATTTTTATGCATATAAAAATATAATTTATTGAAGGTTATAGTAGGGAAAAAGAATTAATTAAATAAAATAGTAAATTCTGTGGAATCACTGATGCAAAGCATTCTACAACATTTTGACAAAAGCTCTTGTTTTACATTTTTTGTTATTTATTAATACACATGAGAGTGTCTACTGTAACATCATGATGATGACCAATCTGTAAATATACTGCTATTCAGTCGTCCACTTTTATTTACAACAAACTTGCAATAATGATTACGATATACATGATTAGAATGATTATTTTCTACTTTTTTTTTAAATTGATTTACATCACAGTTTTGCAGTTTATACAATGTTGTTTCGTAATATTTTTATTATTAATTGTGTAAATACTTCAAGGTTATATGGATGACTGATGAGTATTGCTGAAATTAGTTAAATTTTCTTGATTTAACAATAAAATTAGTCAAAAACAATTTTTTGATTAAATAATAAACGACACAGGTACAAATTTAGTTTATTTATGCAAATTAGAGACAAGTAATGTTTTTCTTAGATTATTTTTAAATTTACTATTTAATTGTACAAATTTTATATTTAAAGTAACAAAATATTACTATGTAAACCGTTAACAATGAGGATTGAGTAAAAAAAGTGATAATGATGTGAAGGACATACTTTGCTGTAATAAAATTTACACGGATGTTGTTTGGTGATTTAAGGAGAAACGTTTAACCAATAAACTATAATTTTATTAAATGATTAATTAAATTAAAAATTTTATATTCATAAAACAGCAAATACAATTACAAAAACTGTCGCGACAATCAAAACGTGTATTTTGTTGCATAATTAAAGCAATGAATCAAATAAAACTATACGAAATAAAAAAGTTCATATTCTTTCAGTATTTTTGATATTTTCTTTTATTATAATTATTATTATTTTTATTATTTTTATTATTTTCTTTAATTCAATCAAATAAATTCAAGTCATTTCACCTGTTGTTTGTTGATTCTTTATATATTATAGTATTTTTTGTGCTTTTTAAGTTGTGCATGTCATGTCACAGAGATCATAACTTGTTGTTTCCTTTCTTTATAAAATTTTATAATAATTTTGCTTTATCGCTCTTCGATAAGTTGTTTTCTTATTGTTTGTGTATAATGAAATTTGAATGAAGCAATTTTTCATAACGTATATTATTATTCTTCTTTTTATCTTTATGATTAAATTATTTTTTAAATATTTTCTTACCTTTATTAAATATTAATCAATAAATATATATATTCTATCTATAAGTAATATATTGAAGATTTCACAATTATATTTGTTTGTTTAATTTTTTTTATAATTTTAAATAATAATAATAATAAATTTCCCTAAACAATTTTTTTTCTCTCATTTTATTTATAGATTTCTTATACCGACACAGTGTTACTTTTGACAATGTTACAACTGATGTTGAAATAATGGATACATCAAAATGTGCTGTAAGTACATAATATATAAAGAGAAAAAAAAGAAAAGAAAATATTTAATTATTTTATTATTAGTATTATTTTTTAAATAAATAAATAAGATTAAAGTCGGATTAGATTTGGCAACAAAACAATGTTGTTTTGATTTTTTCATTTTTATTTTGCTGTCGAATAATTTTTTAATTTTTTGACGTGAAGGATAAATTTATCACGAATTTAATTTAATTTTACTTCTTTTTGAATTGTCAAGATTTAAGATATTTAACAATATAAGTCAATATATATTAAGAAATTAAAATCCTTTTTAATCTTGTATCTATTTATAAAATCGGCAAAATTATAAATGATTTTTGGTTTTTGTTCTGATTTAATTTTTTGAAGGGATTTTACGTTATTAAAAGTATTAATTTGTCAACACACTTTCAACATTAATTTTATTAAAATTATAATTTGAAAAAAAAAATGAATTCAAAATAGGTTATTGAACAAATTTTGCAGTAAATGCTAATCCAATTGAACTTTTGTAAAAAGTAGAGATGTATAATCCACGTTTAAAATAATTATTAACAGTACAACTATTCGAACGATAATTCAATTCAAACGTAAACATAACTAAGAAAGAGCAATTTTTCAAACAAGTGTTATAATCCTTTTATAAATTAATAAAATTATTAAAATCTTGTAAGCAATTAGTACCACATTGATACCACATTGATAAAACACAAGTCAAATCTATACTAGTATCTAAAATGTATCTTTATATTGTAAACTATAAAGCACCATAATCGGTAATACAATACGTTCATAATTCATTAATCTTAAGCCATGCATATGCTCCAAATAATTTTAAACCATTTAAGCATAATTATTGGATATATTTTTCATTATTTTTATTTTTTTAAATTAAAATCAAATTAAGAATAACAGCAAACACAGTAATAACAAAAAAAATGTTTTTAATTTGCTTTCCTTAAGAGTAATTTAACTTTTGTTTGTTTTTATTATTAAACAGTTTTTTTTTTACAATTATAACGGCAATTACATTATATATTTGTTTGGATTAATTTTATTTATTTATTTATTTATTTAATACCTTAAGATGGTTTTGTATTTTTGCAATATTTTACGTGCACATAGGGTCCAGAGTGAAATTCTTTTATTTACTTAACTCTTTCTGATTTCTTGTGTTTATTGTAAAAAAATATTATTTTATTGTTTTGCTTTCTTTAGTGTTTTGTTAAGATAATGTTAATTTTTTTTATTATCTTAAACAATTTTTCCTTTATTTTATACAATATTCTTTTATGTACACGCATTCTTATAAATTACATCAAAATAATTGAACAAGAAATACAAATTACTTTGTATACATTCACTTTTGTAATTAAATAATAAAATAAAGTAATATTGAAACGAAAATCGATTTGTACTAGTTTAAAGATAAATGGAACTCCTTTTTGAATGAATCATATAATGAAAATATGTTTGTTTTGTTATAATCTAAAGAATCTTTATCCTTACAAAATTTACGTATTGACGGCAATTTTTATCAAAGCATTGTATACTATTATTCATATGTCAGGTCAGGTTCGTTTTCTTTTCAAGAAGAAAAGATAACAAATCTCCTTTAAAACATACATTTACCAATTATCCTGTAAATATTATTCGTTTCCTGCACACGTAATGCAATAATTAATAAAAATTATTTTATCGTGTTTTTGGTAACACAAGCATCTGCTCCCGTAAAGTTTTTTTTCCAAATGAAGGACCCAAACCATTATAATTCATTTAAAAATTATATTTCATCATATGAATTCGTCATTTACATATATTTCAAAAACCTTACTTAACTTAATTCTCTATTTAAAAATTATTATTTTTATCTGTCTATATTGTAAACAAAATCATTGTAATGTTATTAACCCGATGTCATTGATTTTAAACAATAAAAAAATGTCTGTAATTTTGGTTGTATTGTTGCTTAAAAGCTTTACTAAAAATAATTCACGATTTTTATTACATTTTAAAGATAAAATGTAGTCAATATTTAATTAAAAAACAATAGCAAGTAGATAGAGATTTAGAGAGACAGAGAAAACAAACAAAAGTGAAAATTATAAATTAAATTAAAAAGGTAACCTACAGTTATATAATTTGTTTTTTTTTATTCTTAATTTAATTACTTTTATTGCAAAAATTGAATACGAAAAAGTATTAAAAGCATCATAATAATATACTTAATGATAATGAAAAGAAAATTTGTTGCTTGTTTTTATCAAAAATTTTTAAATAATGATTGACGTGATGACTTAATTGAAAGTGTAAGAAATTTCTAACATAAAAAATGTTTTTAATTGAATTTTAATAATTAATAAATATTTATTTTAATTGATTTATAATATTTGATCGTACGTTATAGTAAAAAAAGGGAAATTAATTATTTTAATTTTTTTTATTATCAATTAAATAAGTCTCGTGAGAAGAAAAATTATGTTATATCGTTAAAAGTAATTAATTCAATTGAATTGGCATCATTAGTAATTTTGATATTTGATACTCTTGTTAAAATTAAATGAGTTTAAAAATTCCGCATGAGTTTAATTTGTGAATGTACTGTCTTTAAGTCTTTAAGTGACTTATTTTTTGTTTGCGGTCAAATCACAACCATTTTTTTATTTATATCCGTTGGTTAATTATCGAAATGAAAGTAATTGAATGTGTGTGTGTAATAATTAAAAATTCCTATTTTTTTGTTAACAGAACTATAAGCATTTCAATTGCAAATTTATAATTAACGAAAATTACAATTACAACGAATAAAGAAAAAATAACAAGATAGTGCAAACTTACTTAATTTTTCCAATGTTTTTTTGTATATATGTATCAAAAATATAAAAAGCTAATAGTAGTGAAATTTAAATTAATTTCTTTGTCATTTAACACTTGTCATGTTTATTAATCTGTCAAAAATACAGTATATGAACTTACAGTATATGTATGTTAAGTAAGAAAAAGAATCATTGACTATTTAACATTACAACTTTAATTAGGCGTAATTAAACAAAAACAAAATTAAAAAGATATTTCTGCCCATAACGCATTGACATTGACATTTGTTTTAAGAAATATTTTATTTCATTTTATTTTATTTTCTTACAAATTAAATAGGGATTATTATTTTTTATATTTTAATGAAAGTGATATTAATATATATTGCACTCTGTGCGTTTTTATTTATACATTATGATAAAACATTACTTGCGGCAAATGTCAATCATTTACATTGGTATTTGTTAAAGTCAGTAAAAATATATAACTTGATTTTTATTTTGTCTCTATTGAGGAAGTTCTTTGTTGTTATATTTATTTGCTTACCATTTATAATTTTCATATCTTTTTCCATATAAAGAAAGTCTTAATTAAATTAACAGAAATTATTTTTTTTGTTCATTACTTCTAAATACAATACAACTCATCTCAGGTGTAAAAACATTCTAAATTATTTATTTCTTTCATTATTTGCAGTATACCAAGTTGTGTTACTCATTTATTGCACATAAAATAAATAAATTTATTTATTATGCAGACTATTTTAACGCGTTAAATTTACGTGTGTCAATATGCAACAAAAAAAAATTTGATTCAAGAAAAAATAAAGAAAAGAAAAGACATTCAAACATGAAAGAAAAACGAAAAAACTTCTCGATTAAGTCTAAAAATAAAACTCAATGTCTGTTGTCAAATTTAACAATATTCATTTTTGTTTTTCTTGATTTTATTTTTTAATTAAGCATTTAACCCCTTTTTACTTTATCTCGAAGACGAAAAAAAAATTGACACAACAACGAAAAACGATCAACTTCATCATCATCATCGCGAATCTTTTCATGTAATAATTGGTTCTTATTTTTATTTATTTTCGTATCTTATGAATAAATTTCTTTTTTTTTCTTATTCAATTAATACAATAAAATTATGGCATATATTTAACACGTCTCGCCTCGATGATGTGGTTTGGCTTTTTAATGCATTTAAATAACGAACGAAAAAAAATAATCGGAAAGACTTATATAAAAAAGCATCAAAATGTTTAAAATTAAGATGTTAATAAATAATTTTTTTAAGAAAACATAAAATGAAAATGTCTTTAATGATTTTTTAATTTGTTCATAATATTATGATTGTTGAAATTTTTTTATATTTTGTACGCAAATAACGAAAATCAACAATATTAAATACTAAGATGGAGCGAACAAAATAATGCAAAAGGCATTTTCATTATATACTAAACACATGTTTTATTTTAATTTTATGAATAAATGAATTTTTACGCGAAAATAATAATTAAAAGTTATTGATTTGACCTTAGTTATGCTAAATTCGGCTATTGCCACCAAATAAGATCATCCTATTACAAGTCATTCCTATTTTTTTCTTGTATTTCGCTACAAACTGATTTATTGTATTTAGTTGTTTTAACAGCCGTAAGCTTTAACAGCCTTAAGGTTAAAAACTTTAGAAATGAAAAATATGTTTCACAATTTTTAACATGGATAAATTGCTGACAATTGACGTGACTTACTTTTTGTTTCTTTTTCCATAATAATAATGCAATTCATAATTTCAAGGTGAAAAAAGGGTAAACTTTACTATCAAAAGTAAAATAGTTATCTGAATGATTCTAGTTTTTTTTTTTGTTTCAATTAAATTGAATTATTACTATTTAGAAGTATTAAAATTACAAAAAAAAATATTATTTATTATGTCCTTTACCTATTAAAATCCTTTAAATTAATTTTTATATTTATTAAAACAGTTTATCATTTATATTATCTTTACAGCTTATTTTTCTTATAAAATATTGATTTTTAAACAATAATAAAAAACATGAAAAATATATTATAATAATAATAATGAATGTTATTATTATTTTAAATTAAGTAATAAATAGATGAAAAAATAATACTAATGACTGATTTTTACTTATGCAAAGTAATGTATGTGTTTTTTTCATGTTCGTCGCTTATTCTCTTCCATTTATCTATCTGCAAAGATGAGCAAATGAACAGACTAATGTTTTAAAATTGTATTTTTTGGATGTATATTTACTTAACAATTGCACATTTTTATGTTAATTATTTGTTATTCTTAGCTAAATATTTTCATTCTATTATTTATTTATTTAATAAATACTTTATATTCTATAATTATTATTTTTAACTTAATACTAAAAAAACAACAATAAATTTGCATTGGTTATCCCGGAAAAATAAATACTAGAATAAATTTATTTAAATAATTAAATAAAATAAATAGACATTACTCAGTATTATTTTTTTTATTGTTATTTATTTTATTTTATTTTACACAATAATATCTTTTCTAATTGATCTATCTCGTAATATGATAAACAATAATTACTTTATAAGGCATTTGGTAAATATTTTATGACTAAACATCATATAAAAAGAAAAAGTTTCTTGTTAAATCAACAGCAATAATACCAACATAAATGCTTTTATAAAAAATTTAAAGACTTTATTGATCTAATTTCATTTCTATTGTGTTACCAATAATAAGAATAAAAAATTTCTTTACATTTTAGTTAAGTTTAATTACAAAACAGCGGGAGACTTTCATTTGAATAAATAAAACACAATAACGCACTCTTTTTCTTTAGTTGATTTGATTTGATTAAATTTGATAAAATTTTCGAAAAAAACTGTTTAATCATCAACAAAAATATGACTTATATTTGTTTAATTATAATAATTGTACTCTTTTGTGTCAGATTGTGCTTAACTATTTTTATTCTTAATTTATTTTTCATATTTTATTTATAACATATTAGCGGTTTAATAATGTCGAATAAATTAACAGAAAGTATTTGAATTCTATACGTGTTAAATATTTGAATTGTCATTTATACAGATAAAGCAATCCTGAATATACTAAGTTAGATACAATTATATTATTTATTTTTTAATTAAAAAAATTAATCTTACTTATCTATAATAACACTATACTTCGTTGATCACCAAATCAAGATAAAAAATTAAAAAAGACAAAACAAAACGAAGGGCGTTTGTCTGTAATAAATACTCAATCAGATAATTATTCCACAAATAATAGTAATAATAATCTACATATTTTAAATATTTTTATAACTATATAAAAAAAGAATTCCTTAAGTAATAAATATAAATAATTATAATAAAAAATCATAAATCTAACATGATTTTAAGATAATCAAAAAAGAAAAAAATAAATTACGAAAATGAAATTCTTTTGTTTAAAATATATAAAAAATCTCAACGATGTAAACCAATTGGCGCCATAATAAATTAAATTGATGGATAAATGAGTTATGTACAGTTTTTTTCTTCTTCTTTTAACAAGTTGTGATTTGAATATTTAATTTCGATTTTTTTTAGTTTTAATTTTATTTTTATTAGTATTTTGTATTTTCCTTTGAGAAAAAAATTCATTTATGTAAATAAATAATCGAAAAATGACTAATTTTATTTACGTTAATTATAACAACGAAAAAACGTGTATACCGGATTTTAAATAACGCAACTTGACACTCATATATTTTTTAATTATTTTTTAAAGACAGGTGTAACATTATTTTGTTACGTCAGCTAGTAAGGACGATATTTGGTTTATTTATATAAAACTAAATAAAATTTATCAACTTATTTACCGTCATAATTAAAACGAAAAAATTTTATTAAATAAAAATTACATCAAAAATTTAAACCGAAAAATTTCAGATTGCAAAAAAATACACAAAGTTATTTTAGTTTTTTTTTTTTTTGCCATTAAAACGTTTTAAAACAATTTTGTTATTTAATTGAAAGTACCTTGACATACCTATTAGTAAGAAATACAGTCAGTTTTCAGTACGTATTTGTTATTAGTATCACTGTTATCAGTGCTGTTACACTTTTAATAAGTATATATCTCATTGTGGCATTGCTATTTTTTTTATTTATTCATCAAACGTATATGATACTTACGAATATAAATAGTCAAAATTGATTTATAGAAACTTTGTTATTTATAAGAGAATTTATTTACAAATAAAAACCTTGTGAATTTTATAATGTGAATAAAAATTAACTAAAGTCAAATACCTATATAAACTAAACTGTAAATTTTCTATAAAACGTAATGTTTATGTAATAAATGTCTCTGATTGCAAATAATCAGTGCTTAATGTGGTATATGTAATTTATATTATATTAAACAATGACATGATATCCATTGATGCAGTTAATTATATTAAAAAATAAGCGAAGCAAGTAAATTACCCCATTCAATGCGATAAGAACACCCACTGATACCAAGTGTATAAAAAGACACCCACAACTCAAAACATCTTTTAAAGAAAAAATATGTTTTAATATATATTATTTCTAGAAATAATATTCAATCAATTATACTAAATAAACAATAAAATTTACATTAATACAATTAAATCAAATAATTTATCAATAATTAACAATAAGACGAAGCAATAAAAATAATAAACAAAATAATTTAAAAGAAGTACAGAAAATAATCAATCATTTTTTCTGTATTATTATTATTATTGGTATATATGTTTGTTTTATTTTCTTTTTTACTTTAAATATATTAATTTATATTTAAGTGAATAAAGAAGAAACGAAAAACATTCAAAATCATATTAAAAAGACAAAAAAATTATCATTTATCATACAATTTTCTTGTTTTCTTCATTTTAAAATTTATTTAATAAATTAATTGAAACATTTGTCTGGTATTATTTATTTCATGTTTAATTTATAAGCACGAAAAGTGTTATTAATTTTCATTTTTACAATTTTTTTTATTAATACCAGAGACTGTGGCAAAAATCAATCAAATAAATTTTAATCTGGTTTTATTTTATTTAGTTTATGTTTTATTTAAGTGTCAGACAAATCAAAATAATTAACGTATATAGATGATTTACTGTTATTCACTTGGTATTAGTTTCTTAAAAAAAAAGAATTAAATCAATTAATAAAATTGCTGTATTGTGATGTGATATAACTCAAATTAAAGTATTTATTTAATTTTTTTTTTTGAAAATCCATTAGTAAAATATTACGATAATTATGCAACTACGTCAACATTTAACTGAAAATCATATAAGCTACTCTGATATGGAAAATTAAACGACTTTTGTAACGACAAGTAAAAGTAATTTTAATACCACTAATAAATTGTCGCTTTATAGCATTACATTTTTATTTGTCTTGTTTGCTCATTACATGAATCAGCTTTTCGCTTAAACCTTAACGATTGCATCCTTTTATTGTTATTTTTAGTTTTTATGCTCCTTATTTTGTAATTTTAAGTCGACACTTAACCTCCATTTCAATTTTAATTTTATTTTTTTTTCCTGCATATTTGTTTTTCTTTTCTTTTTTTTTTGTAAATAAAATGAATTTATAATAAGACTTTCTTTAAATAATGTAATGAACTTAAAATACAAAAAATATATATTACTGATTTCGTTTAATATTTATTGAATTATATTTTTATTACAGAAATATATATAATTTCTTGAAAAAAAATGTTTATTTATAAGTTTGATAGGAAATGAAATAAAATTATTTTTGCAGTTTTTGCTTCTGCGGTTAAAGAAAAGCGAAAATTCCTACTGTCAGCTTTATTTTATTTTGATTTATTATTTGGATATTTAATTATTTCCCTTTACAGTGTTTCAAAAGTGCCCTAGACTTTTATTTGCATATTTGGTAGATCTTTAATAGATCTTTATTTGTTGTTTTATTTTTTTTAAATTATAGTTTTCTAATATGATTGAAATAAAATAAACTTTATCAGGCAAGTTTTCTTTACATATGATGGTCATTAATCACTAGTGTAATTAAGTATAAATGAAAATTCCTATACACGGATTGTAAATTTTGCAAGCAGCACGATTGGTCCATTTATATTTGCTTATGAAGTTTTTAGGATTTCCAATATGAAACTTTTATATATAGGCATATTTTCTATTGTCATAATCAATATTTATTTGTCTTTAAAATTTTGAATCTCATTAGAAACAGCATAGTACTCAAGCATAATAATTACTCGATGTTTAATATACTATAATATGGTCATAAAATATACTTACATTTATCATTTGTTGATAATTTTTATTATATTATTAAATATTTATTGGAAATTTAAAAGAATAAACGGTTGTATATATCAATTTTATTTAAAAATGAGAATAGTAAACTTCAATATGGGAATAGTAAAATTATGTATAAATAAGAATAGTAAGCATTGTTGCTAATAGAAACTATAAACTTTAAGAAGCCTTATGGAAGATGGTTTGCAGACACTTACACCAACTGCATCGCAAATATTCAAGCGAATATCAAAATATTTTATATTCAATTAATTTTTAATAAATAATTGATATACACCAAAAATTTAATTAGTTAAAATTAATCAATTATCATATTGAAGTTTTGTGGTTTAGTTTAATTAAGAAGGCTCAGCGATGATCTTTAATGGTCACAAAAATTAAACTTCATTATGTATATTTTTTTAAAAAGTTTCTCTTTTTATTACTTAAAACCATTAACAATCTGGAATTTATATATATTATGTATTTATGGAATTTTTAAAATATGTTTTTTTTCCGCTGCATTTTCTTTCACGCTTAGCATATATTTTCGTGTTTTATTTTTAAAACTATTTTGTTGATTATTTTGTAATTTTTGCAAATTTTTTAATATTATTTTGGTACATTTGCATTTATTTATTAATTTATTTATATTCATGTTGCACGCATGGCGCATAATTGCAATGCAAGCAAAAAATAACAAATAAAAAAAAATTTCAACAGAAATTATATTTTTTTTTTTATTTTATGTAAAATTGTTTAAAATGTATATTGATTCAATATTTAAATTTAAATTTTAAATTGGAAAAAAAGTTGAATTAATGATAAATTTACGATATTTTCGACAGTGTGGTATTACTGATAAATCAAATTTACTACCTGTTGATTTGTAATCTTTTTTTTTTTGGGTAAAAAAAGCTTTCATTTTGCATCCACCAATTCACCATTCTGTACTAATGTGACTCTAACGTACTTTTTAAACTCGTCCTCTTTAATAAAAAATCGTTTAAAATTTATAATCACTGTACAGCAGATAAGTATTTACCAGCAGCATTAATTATCAAAATCCATTTGTTCATACGATCATGGTAAAAGCGCACACGTCACCCTCTCATTTATAAAAAAAATTCACTTAATAATTCTCTCTGTTTTTTTGTTTTATTTTAATTTTGCAAAAAAAATATTGAAATCAATAAATAAAATAAAATAATTTCTGACATTTATTATGATGTGTGAATAAAACAATTTAATTTAATTTGTACCAAAAATATAAATAAAAATATATTAAATTCCTTTTTTGCTTGTTTATTATTAATTTTTTTTTTCATTACTTTAATTTTTTTTGTGCTTACCACGAACTTTAAATCAGTTTTTTACATAAATACAGTATAAGTAAGGAGAACAACAACAATAAATAATGATTTATTTTATTGTTTATAAAAATTTTGTAATAACTGAAATATTTATTCTTTTTTTTAATTTTATTTTCTTCAAAAAAGCAATATTTTTTTTTTGCTTTTCTTCCGGGATCCGTAAAACATGTTGAAAATCTATGGCGTAGCCACAACAACAACAGCATCAAACACCAAAAGTTCGTTGTTGATGTTTTTTGCTTTATTGAAATTGAAAACATACATTATAATGTGTGACAATGAAATGTTGTTTTTCGTCGATTAATCAGTACTTTTTGTTATTTGTTTCGTCTTCTTCTTCCTTTTTTAATTCTTTTATTCTCTACATACGTTTTTTTTCTTAATTTAGGCTAAATATTACAGATGAGTTAATACGTATTATTGAAAAATCTTGAAATAAATATCTTATTAATTCATTAAACAATTAATTTTAATTTAGAAACCAAAACGTTTGTTCATTAAATTAAAAAAAAAAATACTCGAATTACTTTCACTTAATAATAAAAGAATAAAGAGATGTCGTGTTTTAATAAAATCTTATTAATAAATAAAAAAAAATAATTTTTTGATAAAGGTAGACTTCACCTGCAGGTGTTTTTTCTCTTTTTATACTTTTTTGTCTGTTATTTTTATTATTATTATTACTATTATCATTGTGTTGTTGCCCTTTTTGTCAGCGTTACAGATTTTCATCTTTACTTGTGTAGTTTTTTCTTCTTCTTCTTCTTTTTAACTGTTGTAATTGTTTTTAATATTTTTATGCAACGAAAATTATTTTACAGAAGTTTAAACATGATGTGAACTTTGGTTAAATTTTGTTTGTAGTTTTTTTCTTTTCTTCTGATATTAATGGTAAAGTAAAAAATTAAATTTATAATAATAAAATTGATCAATAATTAATAGTCGTCGTTTAAAGTCATTCGTCGTATTTAATCATTTTAATAGTGAAGAAGCAATTTGTCACTAATTACCACTTGTTAACATTGGTCTTTAGATTTTTATTTTATTTGTTTGCTTCAAGAATGTAAAGTTGTTTTAGACATAAAAATATATATTTATATGTAGGCAGTTGAGAAAATTATTATTTCATTTGATTCAAACTGATATACGAATTACTGTATAATATTTTAATAATAAATTAAATTATGTACAGTGTATGACTTAAATCAGTTACTATGTCATTCATAAATCAGAGAAATGTCTTTTGCAAATAGTAATAGAGAAAAGAAAATATTATTTAGCTGTAGCGTACCAGCAAATGAAAAAAATAAAACCATTAATTAATTTTCTTATCTTTTTAAACTGTATACTAAATGCTTAACTTTAAAAGCTACTGAATTATGAAATAAACATTTCCCACCCACAAATGTTACATTAAACGTGATTAATAATTTAACAAACAGGCAAAAATTAAAAAAAAGAAATACATAAATACTAATCAGGTTACGACCTGCTACAACATTACCTGCAAACTCTTTTTTTATATTGTAAATGAAGAAAAAATATTTATTTATTTATTTTTTTGCAATATTAAAAATTATTATTTTTTTCTCATAAAAAAAAAAACAATCTTTTTTCGCTTATCTTCACATCTCATCTTATGTCAATTATATTTTCATTTATTTTTAAAATATTAACAACTACCACGTTTTACTTCGTGGTACAATTATTTTTATTATTATTTTTTTTTTTCATTTAACTTTACCTTTTGCCTACTTGACAAGTAATATTTTTTTATTATTATTAACTTCTTATTTGAAAATAAAATAAATAATAATTAAATGACATTAGTATAGTTTAATATTATATGTAAATAAAGTAAGAACAATAATAATAATAATTGTAAAATAATCAGTATTTGACATTTAACAGTGACTACTCGAAACTTATTCACTAATGTTAGCTTTAAGCAAATTTGTTAAGAAAATAAAGTAATTTAATTACAGTAATATTTTATAACCGGAAACGCTTTTCAGTAGTGATAATAAAAGTTAATAAAAAACAGTGCTTCGTTTACTTTTTGATCAACATTTATAGAAATTGACACATTTGAGAATAACAATTTTACCTTAAATTCACAAGAGAATTAAAAAGGAAAAAAAAAATCCTGTTTTAAACTATTAAACATAAAAACTGTTTAAAAAAAAAAACAGAATTATTTTATCCTAAATATCATACTTATGGTTAGTGCCTTTGAAGATACCTGTAAACTGTCCAAGTATCAGGTCCAATGTCAAAATGTTAAGATCATTAGATGTACAACAAAAGGAGTTTTTTTTTGCTATAAAGGATCTGTCTGCAGTGTTTCTGAGCTGTTAAATCGTACGTTTTTCATATATTAATTACAACAAAGTACATCTGTGCACTTTCAATGAAGATTTATTGCCATGATGGTCAATAAAAATCATAAAAAAAGCAAAAAACAAATCTCTACGCTAGTTTAAAATTTATGTTATTTTTTAATTAAATTTTATTCAAATAAGCAAAATAGTCATTTAAATAAACGTTTATATTAACAGTTTTACAATTTTCATATAAACCATTAAAACAAATAACATTAATAATAAATAAAATTAACCAACCGTAATTATTATTATTATTAATAAACAAGAATTTAATTATTTCTATTTATTTTAATATTATCTTACTTAAACATTATTGTAAATTATTTTTAATTTAATTTTATTTTTGAATTACATTAAATAACCTTCGTGACTTTAATCAATGTGCAATATATATAGAATAAAAATTATTATTATTATTATTGTAATATCATTAAATGATACGCAATATGAATATACATATATTTATTTTATTAATCGTTTAAAATCTACATATGTATTTTATTTTAAATTATTTTTATTTATTTTATTTTTTTGCAATAAAAACATGTGTTTCTCTCTTATGTTTATGTATTCTACATTTTTTTCTTTGGTTTTCTTTGCACAAAACTGTTTCATTGTTAAACAGCATGTTTATGTTGTTCAAAATAAGTTAACAACATTTTTAAAACTATATTTAGATAATAATAACAATAGTAAAAAAAGAAAAACTTTGAAAAATGATAATAACATTCCATAAACTATTAGGTTATAGTTCAATAATTTAGCCAAACAAATGTTTTTTGTTGCTACTTTATTCTGCTGTTAGTATTTTAATTTAAAACACATAGAAAGATTAGCAAAGGATTTTTCGTATACATTTTTTTGTATATTATTAAATTGTTAATAAATTTATCTTTGTTAAATATAAAAAACTCTGACATAATGTCTATATAATAATTGTCTTTTACATGTCCATTTATGGAAAATGGGAAACATAAATATAAATAAAAGCACGTTTAAATTATTATTATTATTATTAACTTTAAATAATTTTATGCTTTTTTAAATTTTTTATTGAAAAGTAACACAATCACCGCTATGTGACAATGAATTTTTTTTAACTGAAAAGCATATAAAAATGTTTATTTTAAAGTTTATGCAACGATTGAGTGCTTTGTATACTTAATAATCTAGACTTGAATAACTGAAGACAATTGATGGTAAAATAATTTATTAGGTGAATTATTACGAATAAAGCGTAACTTTTATTGCCGAGTGGCATGGTTTGTCATTATTGAGGAATTTTCTACAAGATTCATATTAACATCATTTCGCTACTTTAAATATTTTGGTCAGTTTACTTTATTCAATAAACTATCAATATAATGTGTGTTAACAGCCTTAAAGCCGTTCTTTTAATTAATATTTTAAAAAAACAACTGAATATAAATTAAAATACAACGGCTTTGACTCCTTAGCGTCCAACTCACTTAATTTTTTCGCCGACACTGGCATTACCTACACAAATTAGATACAAAACATATTGAACAAAATTTGTATTAATAAATTATAAAATTATTTTATTTAATTATCTAATGTTTACATATCATTTTGTATGAACAAAAAATCTTTACATTTTTCTTCGATTTTACTGTTTTCTGTTTCTAATAGAAGGAAGACGCACAATTTACCCTCAAGTGTTATTTTAATTTCTTTGTTTTTTGTATTTTATTATTTTTAATTGAAAATGCATGCACAATATGTATTTAAAAATATAATAAATAAATACAATTTTAAAGTCAATTTTCTTCCTATGTAGATAACTTGTATCTATATGTAGTATTTTTTCTTTCTATTTGTATATAACCGTTGTGTACGTTGGTTTGTTTTTGTCTTCTTACATCTAAAAACAAAAATATTATCACAATTTTACGCTAATTTTAAATAGAAGTTGTGTTATTTTTTTTGTCTATTTCCACCCATAATTAACCATTAAGTATTGAATACTCTTATAGAACACAAAACAACAGCAACAAGCAAAATAAAGACAATTTTGCAGCATTGTTTAGTTGCGTTTAATTATTTAAAAATCACGCATTGTTGAAATCTTATGTCAATTTTAATTTATTAATTTTCATGATTTTCATTTATATCTTAATATTCTAATTAAAATATTTTCCTATTTGACTACCGTGACACAGAAAAATACATTACTTGTTTGCAAAGTATGATTTAAAAACTATATGATTTACTTTTAATTAAAGAAACAACAAAAATATATTTATAAATAAATCGCGACTTTTACAATTCTATACAAAAACTAAATAAATAAATAATCTTAATAAAATTGACGGAAATTAATTGATTCAGCCGTTTTTTTTATATAGTCTACAGAACATAACCAGAGAAATGAAAATAAAGTAAATATTTATTAAGTATCTACATGTGTTTATATTATTTGTTTTGTTTATTTATTATTATAATAATCATAATAATTAATTGTTTATATCCTGTAATAAAATTAATCACACACAATATGTATTTATATATTTTTATTAATAGATTATTTGTTTGCATTTTAATATTGCAAAAAAAGAGAAAAAATAATAATATTGAAAATAATCATAAAATGGAAATGCGTGTCGAACAATTATGCGTGGGTTAGTTGTACAAATAAAATGTAAAAATAAAAAATATCATAGAAAAGTCATCAGTGTATCTAGTTATGGACGATATGCTTTTTGCATACATTTAATGGTTTTTCCACAGTGAATTCTTGTTCATTCAGGTTCGTCGTTTCCTTGTTAAGAAATCGTTTGTTTCATAAAACACAAAATAATTCTCCATTTTTTTTCTTTGATATCATTTTGAGTGATAATTTTAATAACATATTAACTATAAAAGTAAGAATAAAAAAAAATAATAAATAAATTTTACAGTTATATTATGGGTGAATAGAGCATTATTATTCAACACAATTTTTAATCAGTATGGCACGGTCTGAACGTTTTACAAAGTTAATGCAAGGTTAGAAATTAAAAGAATAAGAAAATACACTTTGATGTGTGATAAAACTATCGGATATTATTTTTTAATTTTAGCTAAAAGCTAAAATTTTAAGTAGTATAATGATAATGAAAACGTATTATTCAGATTAACAGTGCATAACTGTAACTACTTTACCTTAAATAAACAAATAAAAAGTTTTTAAAATAAAAATATATTCGACTATGATTATTAATAGAACTATTAATATATAAATTACACACATTTATACCATGTATATCATTTATCATTATCATTTATTACTATTATTAATATTTTTTATGTTATTAATTATTATTGTTTATAAATTTAGCGTAATATTAATAAAATAATAAGTTATAAAATTTACAAAAAGAAATCAAAACAAGAATTATGTTAATTATTTATAGACTTTAGTTATAATTAAACGATATTTAAAACATTATTCTATTTTTCTAAGTAAATTGATTTCATTCAAGTAGAAAGTGCTTTTAGATTCGTGCAATTTTTTTTTATTAGACTAACTAACTTTTTCTATAAAATAAAACTATTTCTCATGCTTTTTAAAAATGAAATTGTTTATTGTCAACATCTATTAAATTAAATGAATGATGATGATCTACTGTTATTTAGATAATAACTATACCACAAGAATTGTACATTCGTACTGATATTAAATGTTTAAATAACTGCGAAAAGTATTTAAAATAAACCTTGTCAGTATTTTGCCACCGTTTAAAACCTTTATTCAAATGATTTTTCTAAAGTTATTAATGTTTATTAATGTAAGTGAACGATGCAATCAGACTTCTTATTAAAATAATATTCATATAAACATTTTTCTTATTAAAGAACATCATGTGCATGTTAATTCTTGATCACTTGATCACATTTATATTTGGTATATCCAATGTTTCGTTACAATAAATAGATAACGTTTTATAGCAGTAGCAAATATAACAACCAAATGATTTGAGATGAAATAAATCGAAAAAAAAATGATAACTGTTTTTAAATGTTTTGCAAATATTATTCATAAGGGTTTGATTAGAACTTTTAGCAGATTTGCTAATTTTACATGAAAGTTAATAGGGCATTTAATAAAAAAAACTTATGATAGTTATAAGAGCTTATGATTTTTGTTCGAGTGTTATGCGTGCATGATATTTTGTGCCTCCAGTGATATGCATTTAAGGAAAATAAAAAAAATTAGAGGAACAAAACCAAATAAAGAGAATGTAGAATTTGATGCTGTTGTGATTTAATATAATCTTTGCTTATTTTAGTGTAGGCAAAAAAAAATTAAAATAAAAATAAATACAAAATCAACATTTAAACCCTATAATTTACTTAATTATATGCTGTTCTTTTCACATTCTGCTCATTTTATTCTCAATCTTTAATTTTATTGTATGTTTAATAGTTTGTCTTGTATCCTGCATAATTTATCTTGATGTCTTGAGTTACATTACCATTTACGATTGTTTTTTACAATGTTTGTCATTTCCTTTGATGGGATAACAATAAGATGAATCATAAATGAAATATTTGTATTTCTTTAAAAAAAGAATGACTTAGAAAAGAATAAAGCTTTTTATATTGTTAAAAGATCTACCATGATTTTTAATTTAAATGGAAATTGAATAAAGCAATATATTTTATTTCATAATTAACTATTTAATGGGCATTAAGTATATGCTTTTTAAAAGCTATTGTGCAATATTAAATTTTTATAAGTTTACTCACATCGTAATAGATTAGTTATAAGTATATATTGAAGCTCATTATCTTTACTTTCTCAAAATTTCTATTGCCATAAATGTAGATGAAAACATTATTTGGATATTACTTAACTGTTGATAATTATTACATTTTCAATTTGTATCTTACCTAATAACTAGATGTTTTTTTTTTGAACAGAATGTAACAGACCTTTAAGCTTTATTTTGCTAAATAGTAGATAAATAATTTTAAATTAAATAAAAGAAATAATGTCCTTAAGGTTATATAATATGTTAAATCTGTATACTAAATAGCATTCAATGTTTATTTATTAAGAAAATACAAGAATAAAGAACGTTATTACTTTAGAATATTGCTTAATTAATAAAATAAAGAAATTGTTAGGTATAAATGATCACAGTCAACTTCCTTACATTAAAATTTTATATTTCTAAAGGTACAAGACCTTTCATATAGTAACAATTATAGAAAACAAAGGAAAATTATTCAAAATTCAACACTTAATTAATTAAATAAGAAATTTGTCACGTTTTTTCTTTTCTTTCTTCAAAACATAACGTTAAATCTGAAAGGACGTCTTAAATTTCATAAAAAAAAAATAGATTTTTCTTATTTGTTTGTATAAACATATATTTATTATCAGCTAGCAATAAGTAGTTCTATCATTTTATTATTTTAAATAGATTGGTTATAATTTTTGTCATTTTTAACATTAATTATAAACTTGCTGTTGCTGTCTTGAATTTATTTCCAGATCAATTACAGTCACTTGCAGAATAATGTTTAATAATAGTCATTTATTTATTTAATTTGTTAAGTGTCGCAAAATAATATATATACAATAGTGTATGTCAAATGTCTGATAAAAAATTAATATAAATATAATAAACGATAGAGAAATTTAAAAGTATTTTTTTTTTTGGTATTTACAATAATAAAAATTAAATATTTCAAATATAACGTGAGAGTATTTAAGTAAATGTAAAACATTATAGACCTTTCCGCAATTAATTAGTTAAATTTCAATGCAATAAATAAATATATTTTTAGCAACAAATTCATGCTAAAATACTGGCTTAAACTGTTAAATCTGAAAATACTCAAAATAACTTGGAGTGAGAAAAATATACAAACAATTTTGCATTTAAACAAAAAAATCACTCAATTGTTTTGTTATTTAACAAAATTTAAGTGACTTAATTTCTTACCATTCACGTAGCTCTGAGTAAATAATCACTCTCGTAAGTAAGCTCGAGCGCAGTTTTATTATTGAACAAATAATTGAGAAATTTAAGTTTGAAAAGAGAATTTCTGTATATGCTCATTATGCTTTAAGTTTTTATGTTTAGTTTCTGTTTGTAAGTCGAACTTGCGCATTTACTTAACTATTGCGATTTTTTTCTTCTACCTCTTTTAAAAAGTTAAACGTACATGTTATTTAAATTACTTCACTTAAGCTCTAACGAATATTAAACAATATAAAACAATAATAATTTCTCTTTAAATACTCAGTTAAATATTGAATGTGAGACTGTTAGTATCAATTATAAAAGTTCGGTGCAGTTAAAAAAAAATCGTTTTGGTTTTGTTTTGCTTTTAAAGTTAAGTTAAGTGAAGTAAAAACATGAAGAAAAAAACTAAATAATAATAATTTTATTTAAGCAGTATATATACATATACTGATGTTGTTGTTTTGATTAGTGACTTTATTTTGTTTTTGTTGTGTTTGTTTGTTTATTTCATGTTTTGTTTCGCTGGATATACTAAAAAAAACAAAACAAATAAAATTAGCCGGTGTTTTCTCGTTTTGTTTGTGTTCATTTTATTTTTTGTATATCAATTTGAGTTGACTTAAGTGTAGTTTATATGTGCTTTTATTTTTGTTTTGTATAGTGTTTAAAAGTGTTAATTTTTTTATTAATTAAGGATTATTTATTAATTTACTTATTTATACAATAATGTGGAATATAAAATTTAACGATTTATGGTAAACGATGAACAATTAATTGCAAAAATTAAATGGTAAATTACATTAAATGCGTAAAGGTAATTTTATTAACAAATCTATAAATTACTTGCAATTATTTGCTTGATTGTAATATTAAGTGTTATTTAGTCTTTAAGTAACTATAAACAACCTCTAAACTCTCAATCGATTTATTATTATTTTGAACTTTATTTAATTTTTATGCAGGAATTAGTACAATAAAATTTGCACACATGTTTAAGTAATTTAAATTATTTTTTTCTATGGCCTTGGTATTAAACTTAACAGTTAGTTAATATTTTTAAAAGCTAATATTAATTTAGATGTTGTTATTTTAATTATTTTTAATGGAATAAATAATTTTATAAATATTTTACACGTTTGAGGACTGTAGCGACTAAATTTACTAAGTGCATGTAAACATAGAAATTTATAAAACTAAAAGTAAATGATTAATCAAAACCATAAACCGCATTATAATAATGTTTTTTTTATTTAATTTTGATTACTTTTTATATTAATAAATTAGAAATAAGTTGGTTTTTAATTAACCACAGTAAAGGTTATAAAAAAAGAAAAGAAAAACAATGGTTCATTGCCGATTGAATAGCAAATATATATATATTTATGCTTTAAATATTTATTATTTTTATCTCTCTATTTCCAATTCATTTAAATATCATCATTTTTCATCTTTATGTGAGTGCTTATTTTATTTATGCGGTTTTATTTGATTTCATTATTTTTTTTACTTAATTTACTTAATTAAAATTAATAAAATCATTATCTGGAGAAAATTATGCATGCATAGTAAGCCAAATGAAATATGTATCTTATATATGGTAAATAAAATAATTAAAAATGTTAATTTAATTTTAAATGTTAATTTTTAAATTGATCATGTTTTTATAGCAAAAATTAACTAATTTTAAAGTTTATGCTCCACATAAATGAACATAACCTTGCATAGATAGTTATAAGTTAGCAAAGTACAGCTTAGAAATTGCAGTAAAAACGTAAATGCATCAATTGTTTTCCATTACATTTTGTGCTCTGCATATTCTTTTAAAATGTTTTCCTAACGAAGAATAAAAAGGTAGCATACTTAACATCTCTAATACAAAATACTCTCAGCTCAGTGCATAGGCACGTAAATTTAATCACAATTTTCTGTGACATTTAAAACATCGTAGCCCATTGCAATTTGACCATTAAACTTTCCTTTAACATATTTAATAATTCATACAATGTATAAAATAATCAAAGGAAGAAATAATAATATCTAATTATTAAAAAATAATAAATTAATGTTTTATAGTTGAAATTTCCTTTAATAAAACTTAATACAATAGATTAAACTCCAAATTTAGTGACATAATTTTATTAGCAATAAAGCAGTAAAAATATCGATGTATCAGAAAAGATAAAAACCTTGAAACAAAATAATAATAATAGCAAATAAAATATAATTTGAATGAGAATAATTTGAATAAGACAAACAAAAATAATGTAATTTAATTTCAGTTTAGTTTAATAAAAGAATTATAATACAGGTAGTCCCCGACTTACGGCTGTTCGCACTTACGACCAATTTTTTTCCAATTTTTTTCATAGAAAATGACCCTAAAAGTTAGTAGTACAGTATATAATTTTTTTCTTAAAGTTTTTTTTATATGAGTCTTATATGAGATTCGACTTACGACCGATGTCCAGGAACCTTTCTCGGTCGTAAGTCGGGGAATACCTGTAAATACAAACCGCAAAATCTGTTCTTATAACATAACAATTGACCAAACGATAAATACACTTTTTTTTCTCTCTTTTTATTTTGAATTTATAAAATAAACAAAAAATAAAATAAAAATAATCGTAATATGTATTATGTTAAAAAATATTTGCATTGCAATAAGAGTATAAAAGAAGAAGAAGAAGAAAAAGCAGAGGCAAAATAATAAGAAGATTTAAAACTCGATGACATATTGTAAGAATGTGTGTGATTTTGTTATTTAGACGTTAAAATATGTGGCTAGCACGTTAAAATAAAATGTGACTTAAATATAATAACATAAATACAATAGATGCTGGTATTATTATTATTATTATTTTGTAAATATTTCGCTGCCTCTATGAAGGAAGAATGGCAGAAAAACTTCCGTTTTATTTATTACTTTTGCTTTGCTTTCATTCGTATGTCAATACACTATTTTTCTTTTTCTTGTTATATAAAATATTATTTAATATATCTCCGAATGTGGACCATGCATAGACTCAACAGTAAATTATTAAATATTACTTTTAATAGAGAAGTTTTATGTTTTTTGAATAAAATGCAGTTTTTTCTCTTTCATACGATATGATGTTTTTTTATTTATATTTAAAATGCCATTAAAACAACTATTGACATCATATAATGGTAATGTGCATTTATTATTATTATTATTATAGAAAAATAAATATTCTAAGTATCTAATCAAAGTTATATGTTCTTACTATTGACATACATTGTCTCGTCTGTATAACATCAGTTAAACATGTTCTATTGAGAAACACACTAAGTGTACTGTACTGTAGGTCTTAGCTGGTATAAAAACTTACTTTTAAATAAATTTTTTTTATATTTTCCAGCATAAACAGTAACGCTGGCTGTGAATTAATATTATATTGTCAAAAAAGTTTAAAAATGTGTGCTGAAAACTCTAATTTTTCGAGATGAATTTTCTTTTGCTTTATTTTAAAGAATTTATAGGCGTTTATAGCTTACCATTAATACTCGCCAGAACTCCACTTGCTTTACATTTGGGTTTAAGTTGATTTTTTTAGCGATATTGTTCTAAATATATTGAATTTTAGGCCAAAACAGTTTTCATATTATTAATCTGTCGACTGTAAAAATCAATTAACAATTAATAAAGAAAAAATTCTGATTAGAATTTATATTATTATTAATTGATATGATTGAATTAAAATGTTTTGTAAAAAATAAATTTTATTACTAATTTAAATGTTGATTAAACAATTTATTTTTTACTCTTATTCTGATTCATTCACTTGTTTATATAGTCACTTCCTTCACCTCATCTATTTTTTCTTCGTATACTTCTTTACCAAAGTGTATAATGATTATTACTTCTTTTTTTTTCTTTAAAATTTTGTATTTTTCTTATTAAATTAAAATTTATTATAGTGTATTTATTCTTTTTTTATAATTATTCAACAATAATAATAAATTTAATTAATAAAATAATAATAATAATAAATAGCAACAAATAGTTTAATTGCAGTAATAATTCTTATTTTGTCTCCTTTATATAAACGTATTTTGATAGTAAAAAGTAGTAAATTTATATTAATATTAAAAATGTTTAAAGAAAAAGAAAAACGATTAAAATATAAAAAAAAACCAGCATATTTATATGTATATATAGAAAAAAAAATAATAATTTAATATTGTATGCGTTTATTTGTAAATGGCTTGTATGTCTCGTCTATCATGTCATAAATAATATATTCTCACCTCATCTTTAAAATTATAGAGTGTTTTTTCACTGACAGTTATTTATTTTTATTTTTGCTTCATCGCTGTATACATATGCACGTTTAGGTGTTTTAAAACGATAATTAATTTTTGCTGAAAGAATTTTAATTGATTAATTATGTAGTTTTTTTTTTTACAATATTCACTTCTTAATTTAAATTGTTAATTATGATTATGTTGTTTATTTATTTAATATAAAATAATAGTAATTATTATTATATAGTTTTAATCAAAAAGGTAAACAAACAATTTAAATGGACAAAATAAAAGAATTCTTAAATATTGTGTTTAAGAGAAAAAGTTAGTGTAAAAATAGCAAAGAAGAAGACAAAAAAACATATCACAGTAAACGCAAACAACAGAAATAATGAAATAAAATAATCTATGTGCAATATAATCCCAAACACGCGTTACCACAATATAAATATATATTCATACATATTTATTGTGCAATTAACACCTGCATTTCGTTGGTGTATGATGGTTTACTTTTTCCTCATGTTATTATTGTTCATTCGGTATTGTACTTCGTTCGCATAAGTTGTGTCAACTATGGTGTGAAAGTTAAATTATTTTAAATAAAATTATTAAAGTTATAAAAATGTTTTTGTTATACAAGATATGATATTTTAAATTTGTTTTGTGATTATGAAATTAAATTTGGTGTCATAAACTCGTGTATAAGAATAAAAATAAAATAAATAGAAAAAAGACATTTATGATATTGACATTTTAAAATTAAATTACATCCACGTCATTAACTAAATTGTTCAGTGCATTATATAATTAATTAGTGCATTGCATAATTAACTACTAAGTGATGGATGGCGCTGACTACTATTGCAGCGCAATAAATAAATAAAATAAAATAAAATAACTCGTCAGCTGTAAAACAAGTGCATTGCTCTTAATAAAAAACAGCAATGGCAAATCGAAAAGAAAATAAATCTTTATCACAGGGAAATATACCGAATCTGTTCGATCCCTTTAATAGAAGCCAAAAAATTGCTAGATCACCTATTAGAGATAAAGATACTCCCAAAGAACAAAATGTGCCTATAATATATGATAAGTTGTTAAAAGCAACAGAAGAAAACCAAAAACTTATCCAATTAAACAACAGCCTACGCGCTGAATTGGAAATACTAAAAACTAACTTTGAATTATTGCTCAAAGCTAGCAACCCAGAAAAATCTGAATCATTGTTAAAAGTTAACAAACCAGGAAAACTTGCAATAGTGGAATATGCCACTGATGAAGAGGAACTTGCAAAAGAAACTGAATGGATCAGAGTTGAAAAAAAGAACAAAAAAAGGAAAATATCCTTAAGTCCACCTCAACAATATGCACAAGCCCACCAATCTCCAGTTCGAGAAAATCAGGGTAAAGCAGTTGTAAATAACGTAAAAAAGTCGAAACAACCACCGCCAGTAATTCTTGAATCCATCAAAAATTACAACGAATTGTATGACATCTTAAAGGAAAACCTTAAAGATGAGCCATATACTACAAAATTGATTGGAAAGGATACCATTAAAATTAACGCTCAAAGTGAAAACGCTTACAGACAGTTAATTAACTTGGTAGAAACAAAGAATTTCATATGGCATTCATATGAAAACAAGCAAAATCGGCCAATTAGAGTTATGGCCAGACATCTGCACCACACTTGTGATGCAAATAAAATTATCATTGACCTTAAAAATAAAGGTCTAAAAATTATAAGTGCAATTAATAAGTTAGGTTGGCACACCAAAGAACCGCTGGATATGTTTGTATTAACATTCGAAGCGGATGAAAATATAAAAAACATCTATGAATTAAAAGATATTTTAAAGTTTCAGGTTGCAATTGAACCTTTAAAAAATCTTAAACTCATTCCCCAGTGTAAGAAATGTCAAGGATATGGACACACTCAAAACTACTGCGGAAGAGAACCAAGATGTGTGAAATGCCCAGGAAAACATCTTACACGTGACTGTACAAAGCTATCTTCAGCTTCTCCAAAATGTGTTCACTGTGGAGAAACCCACCCTGCCAATTACAGAGGCTGTGTGGTTGCTAAAGAACTACAGAAAATAAGAGATAGAAAGGTGCAAAACACCTCAAATGTTAAACATGTAAACTATAATGTAAAAGAGGTTAACCAAAAAACCAAAATTACAGCAAGTTTACAAAAAACAGAGTCTATAAATCAAAAATCAGAGAGTGAAAAATTACCCTCCTCTGGTAGTGATCAACTGCTATTTTCGCAAATAGCATCATCCTTAAAACCAGCGAAAGCTGATAACAAAGCTGTTGAAGACCTACAACAAACTCTTCAACTGATACTCGCTAAACTTAACAAACAGGAAGTTACCATCAATGAAGTCATCAAACGTATGACTAAAATTGAAACCAATATCAGCAAAAACCGCTCTAATAAAAAAAATAAAAAGTAATGACCAAATTTTTAAAAATTTTGTCTTGGAACTCTAACGGATTGCTACATCATCAGCACGAGCTACAAGCAGTCCTAGATATAGAAAAAATAGATGTGTGTTTAATATCCGAAACTCACTTTACTAAACAGTCTTACATCAAATTTAAGGGATACAAAGTATACCACACTATCCATCCAGATAACTCTGCTAGAGGGGGAACTGCTATCATTATAAAAGAGAGCATTCATCATTACGAAATGCCAAATTATATCACACAGGAAATACAATCAACAGCTGTTGAAATAAAAACAAAAAGATATCCTTTTCTTGTTGCTTCGATATATTCCCCACCGAGGCATAATATCAAAAAGGATCAATACATAGAATTTTTAGAAAAACAAGGACATAGGTTCATAATTGGTGGTGACTTTAATGCTAAGAATACAAACTGGGGTTCAAGACTCACCACTACCAAAGGAAAAGAACTATTAAATGCTATTAACGAACTTGGATGTCATGTCATATCAACGGGAAAACCTACCTACTGGCCTGCTGACAGACAAAAGATCCCAGATCTAATTGATTTCTTTATATTAAAAAATATTTCTCCCAACTACGTAACTATCGAAGAAGGGAGCGATTTGAACTCTGATCATTCTCCGATCCTACTTGCAGTACACGACAGAATAACAGAAATAGAAAAAAATCCATCCCTGGTAAATAAACTTACCGATTGGGAGGGATTTAAGTATGAAGTATCAGAAATGATTGATCTGAAAGAATCAATCAAAAGTATAGAACAATTAGAAACAGAGGCAGAGAAGTTTATTGTAATTCTTCAGCAAGCAGCCTGGAACAATACTCCATTAATTAAAAAAAATCCAAAATCTACTAGGTATCCGAAAGAAATTGTAGATCTTATAGTCGAAAAACGTAAGATTAGAAAAAAATGGCAATTAAGCAGATTTCCTGAATACAAAAGGAAAATCAACAATCTTTCCCAACAAATTACCAGAGCAATAAAAAAAATAAACGACAACTCCTTTAATACATTCCTCGAAGGGTTGTCAAATGAAAAAAGTACTAACTACTCTCTATGGAAGGCCACAAAAAATCTTAAAAGGCCCACTTCACAAATATCACCGATATTAGACAATGAAGGCGGATGGGCAAGAACCAGTGAACAAAAAGTTGAACTGTTTGCAACCCACCTAGAGAACATATTTCAACCAAATTGTGGGGAAGATACTCTATCTCCACTTATAAATCAGCAAGAAAGGGGAACCATTAAATTAACATCTCCTATTGAAGTCAGTAAAGAAATTATGAACAAAATTGAATCGAAAAAATCTCCAGGATACGATCTAATTACTGGTGAAATATTAAAAAAAACTACCAAGAAAAGCAGTAATTAAATTAACAAATTTAATCAATGCTGCATTTAGACTTAAGCATGTACCAACAACCTGGAAATGTGCGGAAGTAATTATGATATTAAAGCCAGGGAAACCACCCCAAGATAAAACATCTTACAGGCCAATTTCACTATTGCCGGTTATTTCCAAATTATTTGAAAAAATACTATTAAAACGGCTTAAGCCAATAATAGAAAAAAATAAAATAATTCCAGACCATCAATTTGGATTTAGAGAAAAGCACTCGACTATTGATCAGGTTCATAGAATTACTAACCTCATAGAAAAAACGTTAGAAGAGAAAAAAATTTGCTCGTCAATATTTTTAGATGTTGCACAAGCTTTCGACAAAGTCTGGCACGAAGGATTAATTTTTAAGCTTAAATCAATCCTTCCTGCGCAATACTCAGAAATATTACAATCCTATATCACTGATAGATATTTCAGAATAAAACACGAAAGTGTTTACTCTAAATTAAAAGAAATAAAAGCAGGGGTACCGCAAGGAAGTGTGTTGGGTCCAGTCCTCTACCTATTGTACACGCACGATTTACCCAAGCTTGGAGATAATACTATTGCCACATTTGCTGATGACACATCTATATTGGCAACTGGAAAAAGCAATGAAGAAGTAGCTGAAAAATTACAAGCTGCTGTCACAGAAATATACAATTGGACTAAAAAATGGCGTATCAAATTGAACGAAGCTAAATCAACTCACGTTAACTTTACTAATAAAAAAATATCACACATCCCGGTATTTATGAACAACATAGAAATCCCGTATTCTAACAAAGCTAAATACTTAGGCATGACATTGGACACAAAGCTTCGCTGGAAAGCTCACGTAAAGATAAAAAGAGAAGAACTCGGCATTCGTTACAAAGGTATGTACTGGTTAATTGGAAAAAATTCGCCACTATCAACATACAACAAATTGCTTCTCTACAAGCAAATATTAAAACCTATTTGGACTTATGGCATCCAATTATGGGGATGTACTAAAAAAAGTAATGTACAGATAATACAAACATTTCAAAATAAAGTATTGAGGAATATAATTAACGCTCCTTGGTACATCAGAAACACCAATATCCACAGGGACTTAAAGGTGGATATGGTAGACACAGTAATTAAAAAATTTGCTGTTAGTTATGAACATAGACTACATCAACATGTGAATATCGAGGCAATCCAGCTCCTTGACACCACAGACAACATACGTAGACTTAAACGGAAAAAACCACATGAATTGGCATGGAGTTAGAACACCGATTATTACCATAAATTTAAGATAGAATAATTTAAGAAATTAGATTAAATGAATTCTTAATATAATGTAAACGTAGTAAATTAAAGATAGATGTAAATTACTTATTGGTCAGACTATTGACTAGATTGTAATAATAATAAATAAATGTATGTTTATTTAATAAAAAAAAAAAAAAAAAAAAAAAAATGTTATTATTGTTATTTGTTTTCCTCGTCACAATAATGTAATATACCAGTTGAAAATGTATTTAAAGTGAAAATTTTATGTTCATTTATAGATAGATGTTTTGTTTTTCTTCTTCTTTCTTTTTTCTGTCTATTTTTTGTTTTTTTTTTTTTTGTGGTCCTGCAATTAACAATCTCTATCACTTTAATAATATAAAATTGCTGCACAATCGTTATTTATTAACAAAATGCATAACATAAAGTGTTGATAAATTTCTAGTTATAAAAATGAACAACATGAAATAACATAAAACAACATTGTCGAACAATAAATTTTTAATTTTAATTAAATTTAATGAATAGAAAATTACTTAAGGATTCCCTTTCTATTTAATATAATAAACAAGAAATAATTTAATGTTTAGTAACAACTTTTTCCTATCTTTTGCTTTTTTTTTTTTGTTTATATTTGTTCTTTTCACTTTCTGAATTTTAACAAATTTACCTTTATAAACAATTGTGTTAATATTTCAATTAAGATTAAATTCAATGAAAACTATAAATGTTTTAATAATTATTTATTTTAATGAGATACATGGACTATAAATACATAAATATATAACTTTAAGTATACTCTAAGTAAACTGAATAATTATAATAATTTATCTTAACTAAATTAAAAAAGAAAAGAAAATTTAATAAAAGCAAAAAATAAGAATTTATATTAAGCTAAATAACGGTAATATTATTTTAAATTGCAAAAAATAATGATAATTAAATGCTTAAAATGAATTACATGAAAATTAATTATTATTGTTTTACGGATCATTTTACTAGACTGAGCTTATTTCGTTTTTTGCGATTATAAATTATTTATACAAAGTTGCTAATGGAGAGACAAAACAAGCATTCTTTCATATAATACTAATAATAATAAATTTAATTTAATTTATATTCACAAATAGTAAATTTTGCAAACAAAAAGGAATTGGACTTGACTTTAATTTATATAAGATGTTAAATATAGTAAAAGAAAAGACACTTAATCTCTTATTTGTTTGTTCCATTATTATTGTTAAATTTGTTTCTTTATTTCAAACAAATTAGTTAGATTTTTAACGGATATTAAATAACAAAAGATGCTTTGTAATTGTTTAAAATAAATTAATAAACAAATACATTAGTTTTATTTTTTATTTATAATTTTACTTTTACTTTTAAAACTAATTTTTATTGCAAAATATATTTAAATTTAAGTAATAAATTTTAATTAATAAAATTCATCTTTGTTAATTTTAGTAAATTAATTAAACAAAACAACGACTTTTTGTTCTGTCATATTTTTAAAATTTTTTTGATAAAATTTCTTTTTTCCTCTGTTTTGTTTCAGATTCAATAGAAACAAAATGAAAAATGTGAATAAACCGCAGCAACCATTGGATTCCTGTTATAAAACATAAACAAAAATTGCGCCAAAATTTATTCGACTAAGCAAGCAAGTGAGTTTTGTTTTGTTTTTTTAATGTGAATTACGGAAGTAGACAATAAAACACAGTGATTTGTTGGATCTTTGTTTTGACTTTGTTAATTTTTTTTTTGTGTTGTAAAATATATAAAAGTGAAATGTATTTATTTTTTTTCATCGTAAAAGAAATATGAAAACAAGCATAAACTGATTAAGTGATTCCTACAAATGGCAACATATTTTGCGTAGGAGGAACAGCAACAACGGATTGTGCATAACGAAAAAATAAATAGAAACAGCCATTCACAATAATAACCAATACCACATCTTCTTAGTAACGAAAATTTACATTACCGGATTTTAAGTGAGTGTTATAAATTGTGTTAAAAATTTAATAACATCATAATGTGATAATAAAAATAAATAATACTAATTTTATTCAATTAAACTTTTATATATTATTAAAAGAAGTGATTTTGCGTGTTTTTATTATTTAAATAAAAATAAAAGAACAATAAATTTTATAATGACAAATTTAAATCGTATACGCGTTGTTGTGCTAGGAAGCCCAAAAGTTGGAAAATCTGGTAAGTAACTGAGTAATTATCATTATAATTTATATTCAAGATATTTTAAGA
This sequence comes from Ptychoptera contaminata, assembly GCA_963942525.1. Taxonomy (NCBI): domain Eukaryota; kingdom Metazoa; phylum Arthropoda; class Insecta; order Diptera; family Ptychopteridae; genus Ptychoptera; species Ptychoptera contaminata. Next base: position 15,442,755 of record OZ012637.1, on the reverse strand, counting down.
AAATGGTAAATTAGGTTGAAAAATTTATGAAAATCATAAAGTATTAACGCAACCGGTTGAAAAATAATATGACAAAAATAAATAAAAGAAAAATTTAATTACTTAATTTAAATTGTAGATGAGGCTATTTTCAATTATTTTTATTATTATTTATTATTATAGCTTAAAAACTACATAATAAACCTACCGAGTTGGCTTAGGTATACGAGACGTTATGTCTATATCAATAAATTACATGATAATGGATAAATATAAATAAACTTTATGAGACATTCATTACCCCAAGTGTCTGAAAACTGGGAACTAGCCAATATATAAGTAAAAAGTTAAATGTGGTTCAATTTAATATTGAAAATTATACTGAAAATTATTTAAAATAAATTAAAGTAGCTTAACTAAAGAAATTAAGCCAAAAGTACAATAAATATAATTTTTAAATCTTATAAATCGGTGTTAAATGGTAGTTTCTGAAATAAAAATTGAAAAAATGAATATAATTCTAGTTTTTTGTGAAAAACCTAGAACAAACCCATAAAGCATTTGTTTTTCATGAAAAACATGTACTAAAATAACATCGAAGGCGTTAAACAATAAATAAATAAATAAAATATATTTCCGCAAAAAAGAAACAAGATCAAATTAAAAGTTTGCAACTTAATGGTACTTAATGTGGTCTTTGATCGTGAGCCGTAATTACTTCTCATTTAAAAATTAAAATCTTTTATTTATTTTTTAAATGATTTGGAATAATTTATTAAAAGAAAAATACAAATAAAACAACTAATTGTTAATGTCAGAGAAAACGAAGTACCAAGTTAATTTTTCCTTACAACGTATATAGTTTTTGTTTATGATTTTAAGATTAACCAAGTCGTCACACTTGACGCACTTAGCTCGTAATTGTAAAATGAGATATTTTTTCCGGCTTCAATTTTTTAACGTCTTTGATACTTTTTATATGCTTTATTGGCTTGTTTTTTTTGCTTTATATACAATCACAAATTAGTTATATTAGTTAATAGTTAATGATGTTATATTATTATTAGTTAATAGTTAATGATGAATGAGTTTTGATCAAGATTTGTTCTTTGATTTTTAAATAATATATTTTTAAGCTTACCAAATAAAGTAGATATATACATATACTTAGGCGTGTATCAATTACTTTTATTTATTTTTTGAAATTGTTTTTTTCTTTTTATTATTTTGTTTATGAAATTGTAATTTTTCGCAAGTGTACTTTTAATTAATATAATGAAAAAAAAAACAAAAATAATAATAATAATAATAATAATAATAAGAAATAGAAAGAAGAAGTGAAAAAGTTAGGTGAAGAACAACAAAAAATATAACAACAACAATATATTCAAAGTAAAAAAACGAAGCACTTTATATCGGATAAAGCTTTCTTTTACAGAAATTTTGAAGAAAAACTATGTTATGTCTGTATCAGTGTTATTATTATTATATGCTTCGACTTATTTTTGTTCTGTATTACAATTGCAAAAAATTAATAGAAATAAAACAAAATAGGATAAATTTATTTTGTTGTTAGAAAGTGTGGTCTGATATTAAAACATTATTTCTGCACAGTACTTAAGCTTGACGTCTTTTAATAAAAATTTAATTGTAATTCTTTTTATTTGAGTCTTGGATTTGTTTAATTATTTTAATTGTTTTTCATTACATTGAAAATTGAACACCTTTTTTGCACTTTTTGAGTGGAAATTATGTTCTTTTACGAAATTATTTATAAATATTAGTGTGTATATTCTTCAACTGTACAAAAGATCATCGTTGCCGGTTGTTTAACAACATTGTTCTGTATATAGTTAAGTTTAGTGACAAAGCTTGGAATACATATGTTATAAATTATAGAAGAGTAAAATGATTTTAATCTAATATATTCAATATTCGTTGTGTAAATATCTTTAATATTATGATATTATTAGTCTAAAAACACTTAATTATTTTAAGTATGATTTTATGGATAAAACGTTAAGAAACATTATATATCATATGATCATTTGCATTCTAAAAATCTAAGTCTATTTTCTATTATTATAGTTATTATTATTATCATTATTGATCTAATTAAATGTGACGTAATGACAACATATTGCGAAACTAATTGAAAAAAATATTATAAAGTTTTTATTAATCTTTTTACACGTGAAGATAAGAACTTTCAGCAAATATTAAATAAACAAGGAAATATAATTAAAATTTATGTTATTTTGTTTTTTTAAACTATAACAAAAATTTTATTATTTATCATTTTTATTACTAAGTTAAAAGAAATATTATTAGTGTTATTGTTATTAAATGTGTTCTTGTTATTTAATTTATATTTTTGATAATAAAATGTGATTTGAAATAACCATGCATGGTTTTATGTTGTTAATATTTCTGTTTTTTCAATATTAAAATAAATTAAGACGATTTAAAGGTGATAAAATTTAAACAGACAACATACATTTAAATTCATTTTCTTTTTGTTTATATATTTTATTATTTCTGAATAAAACAACTTTTAATAACAGAAATTGACATATTACGTACCAAAAACACTGTGAATTGAAAGACTTAAATATACATTGAAAAAATGGTGTTTTAGTTCATTTTTATAAATACATTATTAGATAACAACAACAGCAACTTTTTTTAAAAATAAATTAATTTATTTATAAAGAGAAATATAAAAATATTAACACATAATCTCTGTTATAAATGAAAATAAACAATAATTTTATTAAAAGAATTGCAAAAAAAGACAAAAAGTGCACAACAAACAAATAAAACGTAAAACCAAATTAAAAAGAAAGCTCAATTAATTATTAAGCAAATGAAAATGTATATATAACGTTCTCTTTATTTCCTCATATAATCCAATTAATGAAAATATAAAAGAACATAACTAAGTTTAAGTTTGAGCAAATCTTGATTAAGAATAATGATAATTTCAATTTAATTCTACTTTTTTTGTTATTATGTATATAAGACAAAAGTAATTATTTTTCATATACGATTCTTTAAAAGCAAGTACTTTTGTGAAAATACTTTTATATCGTGCAACGAGAAGTAATTAAGTAATGTCTAAAAGACGCGAATATAAAACGATTTAATGTGCAAAGGGCAATAGTAATGGTTTTGTTTTATTTCTTTAATTAAAACAAAACAAAAAAATTGGTTAGAAACAGTTCGTAAAATTAATATATCTTATCTGCAACTGTACTGTGCTTGTACCGCATAAAGCTTGGTATTTGCAAAAAAAAAAATGATTAAAATATTTTTAAAGCATAAAGTTTAATTTGGTTTTTTAATTAAGTAAATGAAAGTGAATGATAAATCTTTCATTAAAATATTACACGTACAGGATCAAATGGATGGTTACAGGTAATCAATCAAACTGATCTATTCGATGTAATAATAACAGAAAAATGTAAATTATTAATTATTTCTATCCATTAAACATAAAAATTATTAACTATTTTTTTTGTATTAATATCCATTAAAAACACAAAATATATTCAAGAAAATGCAGCAATGTTTAAAAAAAGCGAAACAATATCTCATTGTCTCATTAATAATGCTGCGTATATCCTAAAGTGTTAACAATTTTTATTTATTCTTCGGTTTTTTATATAATTTCGTTATACTTGTCTGCTTGATTATTGAGATTTTATTTTATTGTCTTTAGTCTCAGAGCAGACTGTTTTTTTATTTTTCGATCTTAAAATTAAAACAAGATACACGCATCGATGCAATTCTTGTCCATTCGTTTTTTTTCTTAATAAATTATAAAAAATAATACCAAAAATAAAAACATAGCAAAAATAAAATATGTATCATATGACGTCTTATAATTTTTACACGTCGAGGATCTATTTCAAGTGCAGAACAAGCACAAGAAGAAGAGAAAAAATCGTCGACCCAAATTATCAATTTTTTTAGTATTTTTTATTTAAATTAAGAAGAAGAAAAAGCGTAAATTGAGTTGATTGCATCTTTTTTTTCGCTTTTTTGTTATTATTATTGATGGTGTCGATGTAAATAAGTATTACTTGGGGATGATGTAAACCCGTTTCTTTCTTATGCAGTGTTTCATCATCTTCGTTTCTTTAATTATATTTTGCTAAATAGTATTGTTGTTTTATAATGTTCTGTAATATTTTCGAAGATTGGTGAAATTTTCTTTATATTTAAAGACACGATTACGTCATTTATACAGTAAAAGATTATTTATTTTTTAAGTGATAAATCAATTAACTAATTACATTTAATTAATGCTCTTATTTTTATTACAATTTTATCAGAAAAGGATATTTTCATTGAGTATATGTATGAGTTTGTATGTAGTTCGACGAGAAAAAACGAAAGTGACGTGTATAATGATTAACTATAATACTGACTTAGAATCATTAAGATAATTATAATTTAGAAACGTATAGACAATATTTAACAACACTTATTACAAGTTCTGTAAACGAAAGGTACTGTTTATTCAGTCATCACAGTTTGCTTTAAGATCTACATTGAAAACTTATATGTGTATGGCATACATTCCATACACTACACTATAATGAGCTCCACTAAACGATAATAAGGACAGGATATACAATATTAGTTTAACATTGTTTTAAATTTTTTAATAAAGTACATGCGATGTAAACACAAGTTGAATATTACTTTTCCATAATAATGTGCTCAGTTTACCTAAGAGCAATGATTAATTACAACATTTATTGCTGTTACTACTGTCTCGAAATAATTGTATGTATTTTTTTTTTTGTGTTATTAAATTTAATTAAATAATTAAGATTTTACTTAGAACTTAAAATCATGCTTTAAAATACAAATTAATAAAACAAAGATTTTTATTTCTTTTTGCAAAAGCAATCTTTTCTAATATCCATAACGAAAAATATAAAAATTTGATACCACCAATAAAAGAAAAGTCATTGACTACGCTAGTAATTAAGATAAGAAAAATAAACAATTCTTTAACCTTCATAATTATTAATTAATAATAATCGCAATAAACCACTATAGGTGCCAAACTGATGAAAAACGTAAATTATAATGGATTATTATAATTTTTTTTGGTAATAAATTAATTTTGTTTAAAATTAATTAAATTATTGGCAGCCACTTAAATTTGCTTTTCTTTTGTCTTATGTTGATTTTTTAGGTCAGTTTATAGCATATCATCTTCGCTTTTCTGTTATGTTATTCATCATATTATTATAAATTATTCAAAATGTAAATCAGAACTTCAGTCTGAGACCACTGGTAACGTTATTATAATTTTTATTTTTTTTTCAATTTTATTAAAATTAATTAACTATTATGATAAAGAATGAATGATTTTGCTATAACTTCCGTATTTGCACTTAAATTTGTATGATGAAGAGATTTATTACGTTTTTTATTTGATTAATTTTTTCTTTCTTTCAATAAAATTTTTTGTTAATTAAGTATCGTGCTTATTCTATTTAAATAGGAAAGTAAATTAACTTAATACCATATATTTAAGATTTATATATTAATTTAATAATTTTCATATAAAACGTTGATAGTAATATTAGCTACAAAATTTATCTGTATTTGTTACAAATTAGTATTAATTATGATTTAAAGAAAAAATAATAAATAATAAAATTAAATCCAAAAAAGTATAGATATTTCTGAAAGACTAAATTTATTACGTCTTTAGAAATTATTAGGGGAAAAAAACTAGGTTAGTTAGTCTATAAAATTATTTCAATTAAATTCAGGTTGATTTAAGAAAGGATTAAGAACTTTAATTCAATATCGATGAATATAGAATATGAAAGTGATAAAAATAAAATTGCAGTATAAATTTTATAGCTTTATAAGGCTTTCTAAAAGACATTAAATTCTATAGATAATTTTTCTTTTCTGTGTCTTTTGCATTTAAGAATTTTGTTAACTAAAAAAAGAAAAAAATATTGCAACATTACAATCATTTGATCTGGAAATAAATCTTAATTCATTTATCGGTGTTGGACTTTTATAACTAGATTAATAAATAACCAGAATTTATTAGATTTAAAAGAATAAAAAGAAATACATTTTATTTTTCTTAATTATTTATCTTATAACGTAACGATTGCATGATTGCTGTTGATAATGTCAAGGCCATTAAATACAGTTAATTTATGTATTTTAATTTTTATTTTTTGTCTTGTCGCTATTGTTGTTGTTTACAAATGACATTTTACATATATAAATAGTAAATAATTGTATATTTTATATATTATAAATACTATTATCGATTCTAATATTATTTGATTGTGATTAGTTAGAAACTGGCGTTTCTATGTTTTATTATAACTATTATTATTACCATTTATAGTAATTAAACTTGAATAATTTTAGCGCGTCATGTACGCCATTCGATCGGCATATTTATCTATTTGTTTTGGTTTTATTAACACTTATAATCATTGTTGAATTTAATGTATTATTCTTTTCAATTTTGCATTTCTATTATGCAAATAATATCTATTTTTACTATAAAAAAATTAATAATTTATTTCTATTTATAATAAACAATAGTTTAAAAATGCCTTGATATTTACTATCCCACGAGGATGATCATTAAAAGTTCTAAGAGCTTTCTTGCCTTTTGTTTTAAAATTGATTTTTTTTTTGTTATTTTTTCGGTATTGTTACAAATCTAAGCCAGCTGCAATTCATCACATTTGGCGGCATTGTGTCGTTTGTTAAATTTTGTTTTTATTGCTGCTTTAAAGACTAGTTTTAAGTCGTTTTAACTTAGTATTTGATATATTTATATATAATAAGACCTTAAGTTGTGTTTTCTTAAAAAAAAAATATGTATATAATAAACCGGACGACAGACAAAACAAAGTGAAAAAGAAAATTTAGATGAGGAACCATCATATTTTTTTGTTTTGTACTATTAAAGTTGCAAAAACTTGTATAAAATATGTATTCTTATTATGTAAAATGCATTAGAAATGTTTTGATGTGCAAACAACAGTAAATATATATAAAACATAATTCACAATTAGTTGTCCTATTAATTTAATGAAAAAATAAAATAAGTTGTGCTTTTATTATTTAGTTTTAGGTTGTTATATCACTTCATTTTCATAACATTTGTTTCCATAGTTACTTATAAGAAATTGAAAGAAACAAAAGAAGACAATGCCAAAGCATGTGAAAGAATTTCTTAGAAAATGACACGTAATGTTGTTTTTCTTTTGTTTAAAAGTAAAATTATTTTATTAACATAATTTTTGAAAAAACAAAATAAAATAAATTAAATTAATTAATAAAATAGTACAGTTTTATATTTTAATAAATTATTGTGAACAATACATTAATTAAGTTAATTTTATTACATTTCAATTCATTCATACATTCATGTTATAGTTGTAAATTTTTTTCTACGTGCATTTTCTTTATTGTTTTGATGTTTTTACTATAATATAATAATATATATATATATATATATATAAGTTATTTCAAATGTAAAATAAAAATTGACAAATGAAACTTAAAAAAAGATGCCAACGGCACGCGGTATTCCCAAGCGGTCACCCATCTAAGTACTAACCGCGCCCAATGTTGCTTAACTTCGGTGATCGGACGAGAACCGGTGTTTTCAACATGGTATGGTCGTTGACGAAAATTATTGTTTCGAAACAGATATACTCTCGTGTATTCTTCTGTTTTTCATACAAATTATTTGTATATATAAGCGACATACAAAAGCAATTTACAAAAAAAAAAGGACATATAATCCTAAAATTAGTTAAAAAAGAGTCTTCACCGCTTGTCATTTTCCAATAAGTAATCTTCCCATAAAAACAAATGAAACTTAAAAAAGATGCCAACGGCACGCGGTATTCCCAAGCGGTCACCCATCTAAGTACTAACCGCGCCCAATGTTGCTTAACTTCGGTGATCGGACGAGAACCGGTGTTTTCAACATGGTATGGTCGTTGACGAAAATTATAGCTTCGAAACAGATATACTTTCGTGTATTCTTTTGTTTTTCATACAAATTATTTGTACATATAAGCGACGTATAAGAACACTGATAGAAATAGAATAATGATTAAAAATAAAAAAAGAAATGTATAAAAAAGAAGTTAATTATATTGATATAAAACAAAACAATATTAAATGTTAAGCATGACGAATGACGTTACTTAGCTGTTAGTTGTCGTGTTAAATTATATGTGAATTAGGTTTTGAAATGGTAGTTATATAGCGAGATAATAATTTAATGACATTCTATTACAAATCCATATGTATAACAAAAACCTTAAATTATAAATCAAATGGAAAACTTTTAAAAACAAAAAGTAATTTAACTAAAGTGAAAAATCATTCACAGTAAAGTACGCTAAGCTTTTAAATAAATAAACAATGGATATTTAATTGGTATATTACATGAATGATTTATTTATATGTAAAAGTATTATGTAATTTCATGATTAATTAATCGTTGACAAGCTGCTTTTTTCCTCGAGGTGTTAACGAATTAAAATCTCTTTAATTTTACTCATGTCTCAATTGTGTTAATTTTAATTTTCCTCCATAGCATTCTCATTTTGACATATAATGTATAATTGTGTAAACTAATATATTTGTGTCTTTTGTATGTTAATTTCCTCTTCTGATTTTAACTATTATTATTATTATTATTATTATTTTTAAGCATTAATAATTGTACTTATATAAAAAAAAAATAAATTAATAAATGAAAGATACATAAATCATTCATCAAAAATGAAACAGCAAATAGAAAAATTATCATAAAATTGTCAATCAATACAAAAAAAATGGTTTTTGTTTGTTTAATGAGCTTAGACTGTTTACTTACCTCCCACAATTATGATTTATGCTTTTTTTATTCGTTTTGTAAGATTATTAAATTCTTTCTTAAATTTCACTTTTTTTTCTCTTCATCATACATAAAACGAGGTTAAACTTGTTTGTTTATGTTATTTTCTCTGTTTTAGCTTTATTTATTTCTTATGTTATGTTATGTTATGTTGATTAATGTTTTCGGAAATATTTTTGCTTTTGTCTATGCAAAGATTTTTCTTCTTTTTTTTTTTGCTTGAAGTACAATATATTTTTGATGATTAAGTGGACTTAAATTTTTCGTTTTATAAATTGGTTTCGAAAGTGTTCAAATTTAGTCACAAATTTGTGCAAAATTGTGTTTCTTTTTTTTGGAAGGATTAGGTACTTTTTCTCTATTTTTCATTTTGCACATTACAATAATTAAAGTAAAATTTTAGCAATATAGAGTTCCTTTCACTCAATATACAAAAAAACATTAATTGTTTTTCTTTTTTTATTTGCTTTATTACAGCTTGTGTAAATTCACTTGAATGATGTTAATAACAAATCATTGAACTCATTCTATGTATGTTTAATTTTTTTTGGTTGCCTTTATAATTTTACTAATAAAACATTCAACGCCTTTTATTTGTGTAATTTATATATTTTTATTATCTAATTGGAAACTGTTTAAGCTTAATACTATAATACTATAAAAGCAAAAAAAAAAAAGTTTAAAAATTTTTGGTTTTTGGATTATACAACAACTTAAATTTGTTTCTACTTGTTATTATTAAAAAGAAATAATTATTCATTTGCAAAATAAAATAAAAGGAAAAATTATTTGTGCTATCATTATCAATATTGGTATAAATAAATAAATTTAGACACGCTAAAATATTTACTTATTGATAAGAATCACAATATTATACACACAATAATAATAGTAACGGTGTACTTTTGAAATGATTAACATTTATTTATTTTTATGTAATTTTAGCATGTGCGACATTATTTAAATAACTTTTTGTTTATTATGTTTCCAGTTTATTTATGGATCAGATGTGTCTCAAAGATTATTATTCTTGTTTTTATTTTTAGTTCTTTTATTTAAGTTTTAACGATAAAATATTAAAAAACTTTAATCAATGTATGGTTATTTTTTGTTTGTTTTCATTTATAAATTAATTGTTTTTTTATTTTAAATATATACGTACCTGTTTCAATGTACTTTTAATAATAAAAATTCAATAAAAGTTGAAACGCATGCGTGCGAATCTTAAATCATTATATGGTTTAGGTGTTATTTTCTTTTCTTATTATTATTATACGCTCATGTATATATTTTTTGAAGTAATTTTTTATAAAAACAACGAGCAAAAAATAAAAAAAGAAGAAATATTTATAAATAAAAAAAACTAACAAATAAAATATGAAGAGAAAAAGTGTTAAAAGTTTAATTATCTTGTTTGTAATGTGTGAAACGAGATTTTTTTAAATTTATTTATTTATATATTATTTGTTTATTTTATTTAATTTTATTTTTTTATAAAAGCTTTAAGTTTTAATTTGATTTTCAATTGAAATGGTTTTTTTTCGTTTCATTTCTTGTAGTTAATGAGAAAATAAAACGAATCTTTCATATGTTGAAGCTTTTTTTTATTATTTCGTTGTTGACTGAAGAATTAAAATCGTCAATGGAATCATAGAGTATTATTCTGATAGTTACTTGCCGGCATTGTTTGTTATTATTATGTCAAATTTTATGTAATTAACGCATTGGTAATGGATAGTTTATTTACAAAAAAAAAGTGTTCAATTATTTCATTATTAAGCTGCTTATTAATAGTTAAATTATTTTTTTTCTTTAAATAATTCTTTTGTTAATGTTGAATAACACTTTGAAAACAAGTCATTATCCTTTATATAAATTATTATTGTTATTATTTTATTACTATATAATAATATCTACCAAACGTCAACAGAGCAACATAATATCCACTTGATGTATAATGAAGAGAAAATTATCAATCGCACGCGTATTACTATTGTTATTTGTCTTGTTTATAAATCTTTTCTTATCCATTGTTATATGCCTGTTTTTTCTCTGTATATTTTCTTGTAAACATTATTTTATACATTTTGTGATTTGACGTCGTTGCTTTTATTATTTACATAATTGATATTAAATAACTGAAATTAATAGAATCATAATTTATAATAACAATTATATACATTGTTTAATCTAAGCGTTGATTAATTGTGTTCCGGGTTTTAATTATGTTTTATTAATTATCCAATTCGCTGGTCTTATTATCTATTATGATGATACTAATATTAATGATAACTATGTGAAAAACTATCAAAAAGGAGTGTTTTATATGATTTTCTACAGTAGTTTTATAAAGAAATTAAGTTGACTTATATTTAAAGATGTTTGACTACTTGTTAATTGAAATCACGATACAATGTGCTTCCTTTAACATTTAACTTAGTCTATATAGTTTTTTGTATGGTTATGGTTGTTACTTCAGCCATATAATAATAATTACAATTTTTATGGTATAAAATGCTTTTAATGACTTGAATTATTGCTGATTAGCATTTAAAAGATGAAAATTACAATTTATATGGATACTATTTAAAACAGCAGCAATACTGCATGTACACATAAGTGCACTTTGCAAAAGTGATTAGAATACTCACCTATACCTATTATTAGTTAATATCCTTTGGTTGTTTTTTAATTAAAATTAAAAGATTTAAGAGTTAAGTAAGCTCTCATATATATAATTTTTTCGTTAAATATTTATTTATTTTATTTAACACGATTTTATACATATATATTACTAAATAAAGAGAAAAATTAATATTACGTGATTATTGAAAGTGCAATTGCTTGTTTAATAATAGTTTTATAATAATAATAATAATAAAAACCAGCCAAAAAATAAAAAAAAAAGAAGAAAAATTCGTTTTTAATAAGGAAAAGTTGATGTTGCCTATCACTAAATTAAAATCTTATTTATTTATTTTTTGCTTCATATTTCTATAATTATAATGTTTAAATTAATTTATGATTATTTATTTTTTGCAATAATAAAAATATTTCGATAAACTATAAAATAAAATAAATGATTTAGTGCATTCCAATTCATAATAAAACAAATTAACGAATCATACGAATAAAAATGTTCATCTTCCGCAATCATAGCAATTGTTTTTTAAGTTAAACTTTATCTGCAATAAAAGTTGGGTGTTCTTAAAATCAAGTTAACAGTGGATCAGTTACTTTTCATTTATATGACATTTTAATTATTAAAATCTTATTTTACTTTTTATAGTAATTAAGTTTACTTTAAACTATGAGCTTTGACCCATTATTATTATTTTGAATAAATAAGTAAATAGACAATACATTAAAAAAATTAATTGAAACAATTTAAGTAAAATACAATAGACGTAATGTCGATATTATTAACACGCAGAAGAATTATTTATTTCTTTTATATGTAAAACAAGTACAGATGTTATTTTGTATTAAAGAGAGCTTTCAGTTGTAAAATATAAACTACAAAACCGTTAAAAATAAATGTATGATCAAACAATTAAACGCATAAGATATTATTTTGTTAAATAAATGTAATAATAAAAGCGTATTATATTTAATACATTAAAAATCGTTATCTTTAACTAAGTACAGGTTAAGATCTAATACAATCTTAAGTCATCTTTAATAAATTAAGTTAAATCTTTATAATTGACATAATATGTACGAGTAGAATTTATTGTCTTATGTTTCATTACCTTTTTCTATTATTTTTTAAATTTTTAATAAATAAAACACCTTTGTGCCTTGTATTGTTTTAGTTTTATTTTTAATTTATATTAACAAAATCGTGCATGTTTACAATTACAAAAAGCATACAAAATATATATAATATATATACATATATATATACGGCATATATATATTATATATATATTATATATATATAGCAAGAGAAAAATAATTGCAACAAGTTTATAGTTTTTTAAATTCTTGTCGTTTTTATTATTATTAAATTAAACATTGTCACAATTATTTGAGTAATAATTTAATTAAAATTTAAATGACAGAATTTGTGCTATGATAAAATTTAAATTCAAGATAAGAATAAAATTATTATTGCTTTGTTTGAACAAAAATAAAATAAAATTATGATCTTGGAGATTTATATCAATTAATTAATTAAATTAAAAAAAAAAACAATTGTTAAATTATTTTACTTAAATATTAATTTGAATATATTAATTAATCTGATATTTATGAATAATTAGTATAAATTATTATTATTATTAATATTATTATTATTATTATTATTATTATTATTATTATTATTATTATTATTATTATTATTATTATTATTATTATTATTATTATTATTATTATTATTATTATTATTATTATTATTATTATTATTATTATTATTATTATTATTATTATTATTATTATTATTATTATTATTATTATTATTATTATTATTATTATTATTATTATTATTATTATTATTATTATTATTATTATTATTATTATTATTATTATTATTATTATTATTATTATTATTATTATTATTATTATTATTATTATTATTATTATTATTATTATTATTATTATTATTATTATTATTATTATTATTATTATTATTATTATTATTATTATTATTATTATTATTATTATTATTATTATTATTATTATTATTATTATTATTATTATTATTATTATTATTATTATTATTATTATTATTATTATTATTATTATTATTATTATTATTATTATTATTATTATTATTATTATTATTATTATTATTATTATTATTATTATTATTATTATTATTATTATTATTATTATTATTATTATTATTATTATTATTATTATTATTATTATTATTATTATTATTATTATTATTATTATTATTATTATTATTATTATTATTATTATTATTATTATTATTATTATTATTATTATTATTATTATTATTATTATTATTATTATTATTATTATTATTATTATTATTATTATTATTATTATTATTATTATTATTATTATTATTATCATTATTATTATTATTATTATTATTATTATTATTATTATTATTATTATTATTATTATTATTATTATTATTATTATTATTATTATTATTATTATTATTATTATTATTATTATTATTATTATTATTATTATTATTATTATTATTATTATTATTATTATTATTATTATTTTTATTATTATTGTTATTATTATTATTTTTATTATGTTTCTTGTGTTTTTATATTTTAGCCAAATGGTTGTTGTTTAACATAAGTTGTTTATATGTGCAAAGAAAATAAAACAAAACCATACACCAAAAGGTCTAATAGTATGTATTTATAGTGTTGTGTGAACTAAATAATAAATAAACTGTACATCATTTACTTATTTATTTATTTATATTTTGCGTGTTTAAAAAAGCCACAATTTTTTAATTCAAACAACAATAATAATAAATAAAACGTAAAATAATTTAAAATCCATAAAAAGTAGAAAGAAACAATATACATATATATTATTTATATAAAAACCCATTTTGATAAAATTTATTGAACTATTATAAATTCTTGGTTTGATATAAATACTAAATTTCACGCGTTATATAAAGTCATTAATAAAATATAAAAATAATAATAAGAAATAAGAAAATAAATAAACATAAATTAACTAAAACACATATAATAAAAATGAACTTTCAATACAAAAAATAGTAATAATAATAATAAACTTTCTGTTAGATTTTATGGTATTACTATTATTTTCATTTTTATTATTGTATTTATTATTATTAGTATTGAAATTATTGCTAACTATTATAGCCATTGCTTTTTATTTTTTAAATTTTTAAATGAGAGTCTTTTTGAGCAATACGATTTTCATTTTTATCATAAGGACTTTTAAAATGTTTTTGTACAAACGATTTGTTTTACTCACAAATAAATAACTTCCACCTTTATTAGAGTTAAATTGATTTGATCGATTTGATTTTGCGAGCTTATGAGACTTTTTTATAAATAAATTGTGACCTGTGAAGAGATTAAAGCTGCTATCACGTAAACCTTATAGCATTGGATTATCGATAATGATATTCTTTTTGATTTGTGCATTGAATTTGTGGATATTAGATTGAAAGGAATTAGATATTGAATTATTTGAAATGCACTCGATGAGTAACGCGTTCCAATTTCTTTGCATTAAAGTAGATACAAATACATAAACGCAGACTTTTGCCAACCAATATCAGTATTATCTGAAAAATATTAACAAAATCGAATCTTAAAAAAAAATTAATTATAATAAATCGTGAGGGTTTGTTGAAAATATTATTTTTTTTTCTAATAATAATTGAAGTCATCTGTTATAAACACTTAAAGTGTTTAAGTATTATTTCTGTTTTTTTTTTTTGCAATAATTTGATGAACAAAAGGTTTAATCTCCTTAAATTGTGAAAATAATGTATTTTAATTTTCGTTAGTTAAAATAAAACGATGCTTTCTGGTTATTAAAGTATGTATGGAGAAATAACAATGCAGATACGTACAAATTGTATGGAAAAGAAAAATAAGATAACACATAAAGTTCAAGTTGAAATGGAATAAAAATTTTCTAAAATTAGAAATAAAAAAAAACAAAAAGTGAAATAATTTTACACGATTTTTGTGGTAAAAGGGTTTTTTTTTTGTTGTTAAACAACAGATATTAATAATAATAATTTAATTATTGATGCATTATTAATGTGTGAAAATATTAAATTGCTTTCTTGATCTTTAGATAATAAGTTTTCTTTTTGTTTTTTGAAATGCTGTGCTTCGCATTTTATTTTAATTTTTTTTATTTAATATTCTTCAATTTTTTGTAATAACTTAGAAAAGAATCCTTCTATTCATTTATGTTACTAATTTTAATAGAAAACTTCTTTATTTTTATATGTATGTAAAACAATAAATAAGTTAAAAAAGCTTCCTCTTTTTTTTCTTTGTACAAACATCGTTATATGAAGAAGCGAACTACAAATGTATTTGCACATCGCATATGCACACTAAAGTCAAAAAACTTATTAAATTATTTTAATGGGTAAATTCATTTTTATCTATTATTTATCGTCATTTAAGTTATTTTATAGATATTTATTACACTTCGTTTTTTTAATGCCACACACAAAGCATATTAACAACAGATGAAGGTTTTTATGCTTTTTTATGCTTATTGTTTACTTTATTTGTTTACAAGTTTTATTGAAAAAAATATAAAAATTCATTTTTTTTGTTATTAATAACTTTAATATTGACGAATTATATTGCTGTTTTATTTATTTTGAATTTTTTTTCTCTAGAGTGCTAATAAAAGCTTTTCAGGTTTGTGTACTAAAATTTATTTATGTAAATATTGTAAGTTTAGGCTTAAAAGTAGTATCTCAAGGTATATAACACTGTAAATAGCAATTGAATATACCTTATTTTACATTTATATAATTAAATTCACTTAATTTAAGTTTATTAACAATTTACCACGATGTAAGCAAAAAGCAAAAGAATTGAAAACCGAAATAAAATTAGCACAATGGCATTCGACAAAACAAAATATAAAAAATAATAAATCTTAATTTTGTAATGCACAGTAGATTCAATGAATTCAATTTAAATATTTTTTATTTTTTGTTTAAAATACTATGAGGATAGTGAATTTTTTTTGTAAATCAAAACTAATTAAGAAAAAGCATTGTTCATCCGTTTGGTAAAATATTTTTACAAAATATTAATATTCTCATGGCCTTGAACATATAACATTTTATCGATTTATCAAATAAACTTTGTAACATTTTTATTAATAATCAATTAATTAATTAATAATAATAAATTAAATTAATAAAATAAAAAAATCATCAAAACAGAAAACAGAAATGAAATATTAAATGTCGAATACGAAGCATTTATTATTATTATTATTTTTAAATTTTTATCTATTATTATTAGAAATTTCATAGAAAATTTTGTAATAAAAAAAGAAAAATATAAATAACCAGCTATTAAAGTCAATTGCGACCATAAATTATATAATAACTAAACATTATATATCAATTTGTAGTATTTTACTGTAGTTTTTTCTTATTTTCTGTCCATTTTACTTAGAGTATTAAACTCTGTGTTACAAAAATAGATAAAGAAAAATTGCAAATCAAATTATGATAAATATAAAAATTAATAATAATAATAACAATAATAAAGAATTAGACGTGTGAGTTAAAAATAAAAATGCAAAGAAAAATAGTTAAGGCGCCATAACCAAGATAAGTTTAACCTGCGCACGTGTTTTATTTAGATAAAAAAAAAGTATTAAAATAATAATAATTTTTATTTTCGATATATTGAGTGATTCAGCTCATGATTTTGTTATTATTATTCATTTCATATCTTTTGTAAATATTGATATAAATATTTCAATTTATTCTTTTTTCTTTGAAACAACATGGTATCTGTGATTATATCGGTTCAAAATGATATCACATAGGTAAGTTAATTTAAACTTTGTCGTAACTACTATTCTACAGCAAAAAAAAAACCAATTAACAATTTCAATTATTCACTATTGTGTATTTGTCAATATGACATGATAAAATACAAATAATTTAATAGTTTTAACAATATAATGTATATGTAGAGGAATTATATGACACCACCGAAGACTCTTAGACAAGATTTCTCATCAAAAACTAGACTCAGAAAAGGCAGTAAATCTTGTGTTTAGTAAATAAACTACTATTTAAACTATAATTAAAAGGTATAAAACGATTGTTCATATTCTGAATATTAAAAGTAACAGAATAAAAGGAAAAATAATAATGTTTTGTAGTAGAAGAAATAGGAAAATAGAGAAACACGATTTTCTTTATTCTCCTTTTTTCATAAACATTATTATAAAAGATTATGAGAATTGCTTATAATATTAATTTCTATTTATTTTATAGTTTTTTTCTTTATTTATTGAAAATAAATAAAAACATTATAGACATGCAAATATTAATTATTTTTTCACCTACATCATCGGCATCATTGCACTCGTACACAAGCAAACAGGTCATGCCATTCTTATTTATAAGGTTTTTACTTATTATTTTATCGACTAGAGACGCACTTGAAATTTTCATTTAAGGTTAAAGTGCTAATCATTAAATAGCTTTTAAGTTTGTATTATTATCATTATTATTATTTTTCGTTGTTAATTAAAAATTTTAGTCGCCTTGTAAAGGCCATTGTTCTTAATTCTAAGAGAAAGTTTTGTTATTTTCGTTGTGTTTTTTTTATTTTGTGATAAATTTATCTACAATATTAGATGAAATATTATCTTAAAAGTCTTAAAATAATTTTTTTTTAAAGTTCATTTATTTTTTAACTGAAATGTTAAAAAAAAAATTAATAACAAATTCTGAGATGGCAAACATTTTGTAATCCATCCTCGTTTAATGTAAAAATAATAAATGAAATAAAAAATAATAAAATAAATAAATAACTCAATACAGGAGTCCCCGACTTACGACGAGTCGACTTACGACAGTTCGCACTTACGACCATTTTTTTTCCTATTTTTTTCATAGAAAATGACCCTAAAAGTTAGTAGTACAGTACATAATTTTTTTTAAAAAATTTTTTTATATGAGTCTTATATGAGATTCGACTTACGACTTAGTCGACGTACGACCGATGACCAGGAACCTTTCTCGGTCGTAAGTCGGGGACTACCTGTATATGTTTGCTCAGCGAGATGCCTGTCTATTCTATAGTTGCAAAAAATAAATAAATTTAAAGCAGAAAAATAAGCGAAAAGTAAAAAAAAACCATTATATGTTTTGTATGATAATATTTATAGTTTATTATTTTAAACATAGAAGTCGTGAATTCGTTATAGATAATCATATGTTATTAAAAATAGCAGCAGTGCAAGCATATTTGCTATACGAAAATTAAATGCAAAACGAAAAAAAAGCAAGAAGTAAGCAAGCATTTATCTTATAGATATTATTGTTGTTCTTATAGATTTTAGCTTTTCTTTGTTATTTTTTAAATCATCGTTTAAGAAAAATGTATTTATTTTTTAAATAATAATAACAATGAAAAATATTTATTATTGCAAAATTAGTATTTCTTATTTATAAACAAAAAAAAAACTTCTAAGATGTAAAATTATATTGCTTGACATTCAAAAGAAATAGCAATAAAAAAATTCCAAAGAAAATTATCCGCTCTTAAACGGCGTCTCAGCACAAAAAAAGAATTTAGTTTTACTATCTTTGTGATTAGTTTTTTTTTTAGTGTTATATTAATACGCTGAAGTGTTTGACTTTAATCCTTTAATTAATTGTTACAATTACTGCAGAGTTATTGTTTGCCAGTAATTTCTTAACATAATTATTTAGCGTGTTCAAAACCCAGTTATGCAGAAATATTATAGCATAAGAAATTGTAGTTTTTTATTTTTGCATAAATATTACGTATAGTAATAATTAGGTTAATTAAAACATGACCAATTAAAGTCTTCGTTGAAGAAATTATTTGATATAAAAAAATATTATTATTATTGGCGCCAACTTTTGTAATTTTACATTGTTAAATTGTATATATAAATATCAAAATTTAACCTTACTATCAATAATATGAATAAAAAAAGTAAAATGAAAAGAAAAC
This sequence comes from Ptychoptera contaminata, assembly GCA_963942525.1. NCBI lineage: Eukaryota > Metazoa > Arthropoda > Insecta > Diptera > Ptychopteridae > Ptychoptera > Ptychoptera contaminata. Next base: position 15,423,156 of record OZ012637.1, on the reverse strand, counting down.
AGAAAAACACTTGCCTTAACTTTTTATAAGAATCGAGGAATTGAGCATTCTTATGTAATTTTAACGGTATATTTTTTTAAACTTTTCTAAAGATTAATAGAAAAATAAAAATAATCTCCATTAAAAATCGCGTTTATAGAAAATAAAAAATCGTCTAATTTACAAAATGAAAACAACAAAAAAGGTTAAAAATCGTGATTAAATTTTGTCATAAAAAAATAAATTGGTTTTTTTTGGTTGATGTAGTAATTTTATATAATAGTGTGTTCCGGGTGTTCCTAATACTATAACTATTATTATTACTATTATTGTTATTATTATTTAGGTATCAGTTAATTTTTATTATAAGAATTAATACGTTTCTTTTTGCCTGTTTTTTTGTTTAAATTAATTAATTAATTAAAATATGTAGCACACACGGTTTACGCAAGCAATGAGCAACAGCAAAGCAACAAAATCAAATCATGAATTAAAATTTTCGCAATAAATTCATTATGTATATTTAGCATAAATTAATAATCAAGCTAAATAAAATAATTTATAATTAAATAATATAAAAACTAAATAACACTTTTTATTTATTTATTATTTTTTTCTTTATAAATGTCAGATTAAGAAGAAAAAAAAATTGTTATTTAAATTCCATTACAAATGTTTTAAACAGATAAAATAAATTACAATTTTACATACCAAGTTTCTTAATTCCTCGTGCTTTTGTTTTACTTTTTTGTATTTTTTTTTATTAATTTATCAATTAAATTTTTGCTGCTTTAAAATGAAATATTTTGCACAGATACACTAGTTAAATATCTTATAATGAAGGCAATCTTTTTCTTTGGCGTTATTTATTTAATAATTTAATTAAACTAAAATAATAATAGAAGAAAAAAACACGTACTCAAATATTTACATAGTAAATTACGTTGAATTTCATTAAATTAAAAGATTTTAATTTAATTTTATTACTTTTGCTTTTTATTTTATGCAGAATAATCTTCATTTAGCTGTGCAAATTATATTAATGATGGCACAAAGTTTTAAATCAATTTTGCTTAATTAATGGAAAGTAGGATTTTAATTAAAAATATATTTATAAAGTTATAAAGATTGTATATTTGGCATTTTTTGGAAAAATATAATGGAAAAATAACGACATTAAATCAAATGATTTTCAATGATTTATTAATTCAATAATAATATTTACAATACAATACACAAGGCAACATAGATTTAAGATATATATAAATATGTATACAAAAAAATATATATTTTCACTTTTAAGGTGAGAAATAATAACTTTAATTATAAATTTAATGCATTTTTACTTTTTATAAAAAGATTTGCATAAATTATGCTTAATAACTGGCGCCGAAGCTTAAACAACTACAATTACAGTCATTTTTTGTTTTGTTTTTGTTAAACCATATTTTACGAAAAATATTAAAGAAAAATTATTTAATATGATTAATTTCTTTTAAATAATTACCACAAATAAATCCTTAATTATTTGGCGCGATTGTTTATAAATCTTTTTCTATAGAAATGGAAATTTTTTTGCACAAAATCATATAAAACTTAAAAGTAGATCATATTGTTGATTTTTTGAAAAGTTGTTTTTTATGTGATAAGAAATTATCACAAATTTAAATTTACTATATTAATAGTTTAATAAAATTATAACTACATATAGCAATATTTACATAACGAATTATTAAAGATAAAAAAATATTTATAGATCTGCTTTTCTTTCAAATATTCTATGACTTTTGAAAATGTAACATTAAAAAAACATTTATATATTATTGCTTACTAATAAATATTTAATACGCAAATATTGCAAAATATTCTTCATCAGCTTAAAAAATAATGAAATTGAATATCAAATAACAACAGCAATAACAAAAAAATGAAATTGAAAGCTTAAAAGGATATGACGTTAAATTATTAACCTACAACGAATTATATTTTAGCACCATTCACTTTGCAAGACATCACTCACTTTATTTATTTTTGTAATGTTTTTGCATTTACTTGTTTGCTTTTGTAAATCAAAGTGATTTATTGTTAACAGTTACATCTTAATTGTATTAATATATTTATGCATTTTTCAATAATACATTATTCTTAATTATTTCTAATAAATTAATTTTTCCCTTTATTTATTTTTCAGCTGTTACTGTACGTTATTTAACGAAACGTTATATTGGTGAATATAGTTCAACTAGTGGTAAGTAAAAAATAATAAATAAAATTATTTATTGAATAAAATTAATATATAAATTGATTTTTATTTATTATAATAAACTAAAAGATAAAGATTAATATGTGGATAATTAATTAACTAGCAATATTCGTTAAAAGTAATTTAAAAAAGTAAAATAAAAATACTTAAATAAGAGAAAACAAACAATAAAGTCATATAAGGCATAATAAATATTATCGCAAATTTCTGATACAATCGAGAGCATTCAAATGAAAATTAAAATAAAAACGCAAAATAATAATAATAATAATTTACAAGAATTTAATCGAAAGTTTTATTCCCACACGTTTTATCGTTTGTCTATTTCAGAATCATAATAAAAAAACAGCGAAGAAGATATTAAGCAAAAATGACTATTACGCACAGATAATGTTAAATACTTTAATTTATAATAATCAAAAAAAAAAAATAAAATAAGATCTTTAAGATTAATTATAATGAAAAAGTAAAAAGAAAGATGACTGGTAATTTAATCATTACTTAAGAAATCAATGTTTCAATAAAATATTGATTTCTGCAAGCCAATAACCATATGAGGCATAAAATTGACAAGAAGAAGAAAAAGATGAAAAAATAAAAACGAAAAACGGTGAGAGATCGATACAAATATCATTTGTTAAATCCATCCACTGAGCATGTACAAAAGAATATTTTTCTGATTTATTTTACCTTCTGATTTAAAATGTTCTTGATTAGCGACTATTCTCTATTCTATTCTATTTTTTTTTTATACAAATGTCTTACTCATTGAATTTATTTAATAATTTTCTATAATAACTTATTTTTGCATACAACTGAAGTCAATGGACCGCCATAGTAATATTTATTGGCAGTGGTTTTTGGCCAATAAACTAATCAGTTTAACCATAAAAAACCAAACAAAAAAACTTGTATTTGCAAATAACACAATAAATTTTAATAATTTACATGAACATTGTTGCAACATAAATGACATGTATATTACATTAATTAATTAATTTTAAATGGTTTTAATATTTAAAGATTCTACTGTAAGAGATAATGTTTTGAATTTTGTTTAATATAAAATTTAATGTTTTTAAATGATAAAAATCTATTTAATTGTTTACCTTCGTTTTGTCATCATTTTTATAATTAATGATAATGATAATAATATTCATTCGGTATATTAAATTATGTCTATTTGTATAATTATAATTATAAAAAGAACAAACAATTTATCTTATCATTGCAGCAGCAAAGCAAAAATAAAAAAAAAACGCAAATATATAGAAAGAAAACATAGACGAAACACATGTACTTGCTTTATTATTTTTATTTCTCTTACATGATTATTATTATTACTATTGTATTTTTGATCATATGCTGTTGTACTCATTAAATGAAGAGAAAATAATACGGCATGTATATTGTGACGACAACAAATAATAAAAATACTTCTTCAAATTACTTACTTACAGTCTGCCCGAAGACAAATAATTGAAAATATATTTTTTATTTTATTTTAACTAATGCCATTTACTAGTAATAGTCTGTTAAATTTAATTACCAATAATTTAAAAATAAATAATTAAAAATAAAACACATTTTAAATATATAAATTCATTAAATAAAAATTCTCATTAACCTCACTAATATAATTTTTTCAATTTTCTTTTAAACTATTTTTTTTTTGTTATAATAGCACTATCGACCTCGTGTTTTAACAACTACTGTACTTGTTGAACTTTTAATAATTGAATATATAGATATTTATTAAAGTTTTATACCTCTTGTGTGCTTTGCTTACTTGCTTGCCTCTTTTCATTTTTTATTTAGATAAGTTATTAAAGATAAGTTAACATTGAAAGAAAGACAACAATTATTTGAAATAAAAAATTTCATGTTTTATTTTTAATTGAACAAAATGAATAATTTTTCGCTTTTTAATTTTATCATGGAGCAAAAATAAATAAAATAAAATTGTGTATTGTTTAAGATTCGATATCTAAATAGTCATTTGGTTATTATGTTTATTTGCATGCACATTAAACGGCCGTTATTAGACATACATACTCGTATATATAATTTAAAGAAAAGAAAACGCGGCAAAAAAATAAATAGTCATCGCTGTCTGTTGTATTCATTTTTATCATTATTAGTTTTCATTTTTTTTTTGTTTTAATTGAGATTCGAACTGAGGATCGTACAAGTAACTTTTGTGAACAATGACCCTACATTGTTTTCTTTAAATGTTAATTTTTGTATTAATTACTCTTTCTTTCGCCATTCTTTGGTATGACCTTTGATATACATATGAGAATGTTGCACGTTTAGCATGTTTATACTGATATATACATTCAACATATCAAATATAATTAAAATCAACATTGAATCAATCAAAAATTTATTTATAGATAAATGTTTTTAGTTTTATAAGAAGAAAAAATAAAAATTAATTACAATATTTAATTAATAATTATAATAATAATTGCATAAAGACCTTGCACAACTGATTATGCATTATGTATCGCGATAATAATGCTCTTGAAGTAAAATAAAAAAAGTTATGTTCTAGCAGGGTGTTTAGTATTTTTTTCTTTGCTTAATGATAATTAACGCTCTTAACGATTATAATTATTAAAATAGTAATTACTGAAATGCATCATAAATGCACATTAATAATTTACATAATAGCAAGAAAGTTTTAATTTAAAAATATGATTTAAAGATAATGAGAAAAAATTATTAAATAAAAGTGAAAGAGTAACCATTAAACTTGACATTTTTACCAAAAAAAATATCAAACGTAAAAATTAATTAAAAACAAAAGCACCGTTGACAACTGTAAGCTTCTTGCAGTTTTTAGTTAATTTATTTAACTTTTTTTTATTGAAAGTAAAGTGATTAATAAATATAAATCTTTTTTCATATTTATTTCATTTTTTATGTATATTTTTGCAAGCATTAAATTTATGCCTGTTTGTTGCTTACAGTTTATTCTTATTTTATATTATTTTTGTAAATAATTTATTATCATTATTTTCAGATTTTATGGTAAAAGCATAAGAAGCAAGCGCAAAGTAATATTATGTAAAATAAAATGCTTTCTTCCCTCATTTTTTTTTGTTTCTCAACTGTGATCAGTTTATTAATTTTAATGTCTCAGCTGTTTATTAATTTTTATCTGTGTGACAAAAAACAAAACATAAAAAATGAAGGATTTTATTGTTTAAGAAAAACATAAATTTAATAATGTTTTACAATCAGATATGATTTTAAATAAATAAATAAAAACAAATAAAATCATTGCTTGAAGCTATTTTTTGTCCTAATAAAATAACCTAAAGATTACTTTTGCAGATAGAATAAAAAGACAAAAGAATATTTTTCTATAATAAAAGAAACAAAAAAATGCATAAAGAAAACACGAATTTATCTCTTTCTGATGAAATAGCATAAAATAACATAACGAATAAACATAGATGACAAATTTTTTTATTAATTTTTTTTTTTTATTTTTCGCATATTTCACTTTGTAGCAAAATTAAATACAAAAAAAAAAAACAATCCGCACGCGCACATTTTATCATGGTTTTCCACTTTATTTTTATTTTTTTGCTTTACTATTTTCAACTCAATTCATATATTTTGCAGCGTGATGCTGTTATATTTGTTTTTTCTATTTATATTTGCTGCATTCCTTCGACAGATTTGTTATTTCTTGTCCTGTTGGTTAACAATGTTGTGGAATTTTATTCATTAGTTTTCAATATTCAAAATAGGAATTGTTTATATGATTCATTCATTTTCTTATTGTTGTTATGACATTTATGTAATTACCTAGTTTTTTATTTATTGTTTTCAAAAATGACGTTTTTTAATTATAGAAGAAAATTACTACTACTGTATATACTTAAGGTAATCTCATTGGATACATAAAAATTGTTGTTAAGTTAAATAGTTGTTAAATTATATTATTGCTAAGGAGTAAGTGCATATTTCATTTAAGAGATACTAGATATAAAATTATATTTTATTTAGTTAATTAAATAATGCTTTTTACACTCGCTAAATGTTTTCAATGTTACAAACTAGAATAAACATTTATTTGATGAAATCTACACGCGTGTACATCTCATATTGTGTTATATATGCAAAAATTGAATTATAAAATAACCTCAAATAAAAAAAAACCCCGTTTAACTAATAAGGCATCAGAATACAGCATATGATCCTGACGACAAAATTATGTATTCGGTTTGATTCTACACAAGGTGTTTTATGGCACAAAATTTAGAAAAAAAAACATTTCATAGCAGTTAATTGTATAATCTTTTTTATTGCTTTAAAATTTAATTTATGTTCAAGCAATTAGATTATTTTTTCTTTTAATCGAAAGTATGCACGATTTTTACAGAAATTTTCATAGTTCCCGTTAATAGGTTTTTCATTATTATTTTTTTAAATTTAGATATTTTTTTATATAAATAGTTATTAACTAAAGATTAAAAATCATATTGTTCAAATTTCATAATAAATCTTTATTGCTTAATATATAAGTTCGATTTTCATTGCAAAAATCGATTTTATTACTTAAAACAGGGCTAAAAGTTTTTACAAACAAAGAAATAACAAAAATGTTAACAAACATAAATTGCGCAAAGTATGTAACTAATGTGTAAAAAGTAATTATTTATTTGCTATAATACTTTGATTTTCATTGTTTTATTGCTTTTTTTGCCAAATATTTATATAATTTTTTTATTTATTTTTAAAACGTTGTTTTATCAATTGCGTGCCATTAAAAATTATGATAAAAATCATTAAAGTACTTTTTTACAGTTGTTTTTATTATTATTTTTTATATTATTATTCTTATATTCGGGGAGGAGCTGGTTAGTATTATTATTATTTTTGCCAATTGAAATGAAAGAGGTCACCAGTGTCTAACTAAAATTACTTTTTCTTCATATATTTTATTACTTTAACGATTTTATTTGCTTTTTGGAAATTTTATTTTCGGTTTAAATTTTAAAAATATTTCCTTCTTTCATTTGTTTTTATTATTTTTAAATATTTTTGTTCTTTCTGCATTTAATTGTACTTTTGTTCCTCAAATATATTCTTTATACTAGTTTGCATTATTACATTACGTAGGTATATAAATGCAAACTAAACGAAGATGCCGTAACGAAAATAAAAAAATAATTTAAAGAAAAGAAAAAGGTGCAGTTTAGTATTAAAAATAAAAATTAAAATAAATGCTTCCTTGTTAGTGTGGTTCATTTATTATTATTTTTATGATTATTTTAAAGATTTTTTAAATTTTAATTGACTCTTGATTTAATTGAACTAAAAAAACGTATACACGACCCTAAGCGGTCCAAAAATTACAACATAATAAATTTAATTTCTCTTAAGACAGACTATTATGGTTATTGACATACATAAAATGATATATGTGTAGCATGAACAAAAAAATTAATTACAAAATAAAAAAATATGTATAATAAAAATTGTCTGTTCAATTGCATTTAATTAATAAGAACACTGTTGAGGTATTATTTATTTATAGTAAATGATAATTGATTTATACTGATTAAATAACAACGAATTGCCTTCAGCATATATATACATATGTTTATACCAGGATATATCAATAAGATGCTTTTTGATCTTTATACGTTAACACCGATTAACACGATTTTAAATTAAATTAAATTAACTTTTTAAATAAGAGAACAAAAAAAAAATAAGCAATTATGTGCAATTAATTAAAAGTATATATTTTAAAGGATTAATCCTGTACATGTATTAATGAACATAAACATTCAATATATAAATTAAATTTTTGTATTTTTTTTCATGCTGTAAAATTTATTATTAAAATACCTTTTTAAAAAAATTGGTCGCAAGACAAAAAATTGTTATTACTCTGTTAATTGATTCTATTGAGTTGTGTACACGAGTGCAAGTTAAAAAACTTTTCAGCAAAAGGAAAATTTCACCAATCAACCAAAAAACAGAAAAAAAATATATTAAAGATTAAAACCGTTATTTAAATAAAAATAATAATAATTCTTATTTGTTATATTTTTCTTGTACCATTTTTATAGAATAATTTCTTTTTATAATAAAAAAATCATCATCGTTAAATTTTTGCAGAAAACAAAACGAAATGAAAACTCATAAATCAATATTAATAAATAATAATGAAAAAAAAGCAAAAAAAGGTTAGATGTGTCGTAAATAAATCAATTTATTTATTATTATTATTTTTATTATTGTTGTTTTTTTATTAAATAATTATTACACACAAACATATACATATATTTCCTATGATTGTGATTGAAAAACATTAAAAAATATTACAGTAGCACAAGTATATTTATCAAAGTTTATTTGTAACAAAAATTTATCATTAGAAAAATTATTATCATTCCTGTTTGGTATGGTGTGGTTGGATTAGATTTTTTTTAATTTCTTCAGAGAAGCAAACCAAATTAGAGCTGTAGAAATAGTTTAAAACTGATTATTATGTATTTGTAGAAGAGCTAGAATAGAAATTCATGTATAATATATTTATTTTATAGTAAAAATCGTTGAAATACGACACTTTTTTAACCCATTTCATGATAATTCTCTTAACCTGTTAGAATAAACAACTCAAAAAACTAAACTTTAAACTGATTTTTAATTATTAATATTCTTTCTTTCTTTTTGGAATATTATTTTTCTAATTATCCGTTTTTATGGCGTTTATGAGTTGAACTATTTTGACCGCAAAAATATTAGTTTTTCTAATAAAAAGCTACAAAGGCGGTATTTCTTACAATATAAATTCTTACTAAAATTTCTAATTTTCTTTTTCTTTCTAGATTTTCCGTTAATTGCATTTCTAAGTAGATTTTTTCTTCTTCTTTTTGACTTTGTATATGTGAACATTATAAATCTTAAGTTTTCTTTTCTAAATTGTGCAGAAATTTAATAAAAACCTCTTTTTATGCACTTACACAAACCACTTTTTATTTTTATTTTACGTTACTCTCTTTGTTATATTATTAATTACTTAAATTGTCTACTGTAATGTTTTCATTATTTATTTGTCTTTATAATACTACATCTAAACTAATTTTATTACTTTTTTCTCTTATAATATTCTTCAATAATACATAATTTTAAAGATAGCTGATTACCTTTAACAATAAAAGCCAATAATACGCTATAAACATATTTTATAATAATTTCTTATTGAAAAAGCTATCAAAAAAGATACTTATTAGACTGTTTAACTATTTGCAATTCAATATATACAATAAAGTTACATGAAAGCTTCATGGTTTTACAATAACCGACAATTTGAATGCTTTACTAAATTCAAAAGAGCTATTAATATCTACTCGACAACGGCTATAACAAAAATAATAAAGCACGGTAAATAGGAGAACAAAAAAAATTATAACAAATTTATTGAAACAATAAAAATGAAAATTGTGGACAATTTTTTCTTTATGCTATATGAATTATCTTCTTTCTTCTTTTCTTTACCGACCTAATGCCTGCATAATCTATAATTTATTATAGATTTTCAAAGCTTTTTTTATTCTTATGTTTAACAAATAATTTAAATGTCTCCTAATTTCCGTAATATACAGTTTCTACCATGAAAAATATATATTTATTTAAATAAATGTTTCATATTTCATAATACAAATGCAAAATCATTTCCAATGCTTTATTTTTTTATGCAACAAACAATTTATGTATCATAAAATAATATAAATGGTATTTAAATTATAATAATAATAATAATAATAATAATAATAATATTAAAATAAATAAAAATAAAAAATGAGCTCAAGTGAAAGAATTGAAATTTACTTTACTGTTTTACGTTCAAAGTTTTTGTTGTTTGATTTATGTCTAATAGTTTATCTTTGTCGTAAAATATTGCTTTTTTATTTTCATTTACTTTTTACCTTGTTTTTCTTTCTTTAAAAGTGTCACATTTGTTTAGCAACACTGCAATGCTCGTACAATTTACCTTCGTTTAACTATAAAGGGATATATTATAACATTAATATTAATTTGTGACTTAGAATCAATGTAACTGCATTGACCAAGAGTCACTTTAATTTTGAATTTATGTGTATATAACTGTAATTGTGTAGAAAAATTCAATTAAAAAATCAATCGTCATTCAACTCATTTTATTACAATAAGAAATGAAGATACAGAGAGTAAACAATTTCTTTTAGAAATAAGAAAACAGTAATTTACTAGAATATGCTACAAAAGATTTATTTACTTTATATTGAAAATCTAGTTTATAATAATCACGAATTATTGTTTATAAATTTAAGACAATCTTGAATCAATTATACTGGCATTAAATGACTATTACCTTGTCACTTTAATTCTATAAATTTTAAGTTTTTCATTTATCAATTAAGAACAATTGTTTATTGTCTTGTCGATCGGCTGTTCTGTTTTTAACAAATAAAATTGATACAATATGACACTAGTGATAGAATGAGTTCTTTGCATTATTTCTTTTCTTGATATTTCTTAAAACAATATGCGATGCTTTAGAACAATAATTATTCTTATATTATTTTATCCTAATTTATATAGTAATAAAATTAATTTTCCTACCAGTAAACTAAAAATTATTCAAAAATATAGCAAAATACTTAGTTCTGCAATTAATTTTAGTCATAATAAACAATATTATGTAAATTTCATCAAGAAAATAAACAAATTAAATAATAATATTTGAGATATATTGAATAAAAGAAATTGAATACTGCTGAATTCCGGAAATCACGCTTAATTAATACTTTTTTTTTGTTATAAACTTTGACTAGCATGCTGTGTTGCATTTTAATGATTTAGTTTACGAAATTCTTATTGCAAAAACTCAATTTAAATGTTACTTTCAAAGGATTTCTGTAATAATTCTTACTATAAACAATAATCGAATTTTATTATAATCATTTTTCTAACAAAACTCTAAGCAATCATTACAAAATACACAAAAATTAATAATCTTTCTAACTTTTCGTTATTATAAATATATTTTTTGCCTTTGCATTGATTTACTTTCGTTTTTTATACATTTTTCAAAAATTATTTATAGAAATTTATTTCCATTGTGACATTTTAAATCTATAAATCGAAGCAAAAAAAATATTATTATTAATAATACATAATGTAAATTGATTATAATATATAATTATAATAATAAAAACAATTTATCTATTTACAATAATATTTAATTTATTATCATAATAATAAAAATCATAATTTATATAAACAAGAAAATTATTATCATTAATTTAACTTTTGAGACAATAATAATAATGAAAAAACATTTAAAAAAGTTTAAATAATAACATAAAATCGACCATACAATCATAATTTTCGTAATATCATAAATAATATGGGAAAATAAATTATTTGATAATAGTTTGAATAAAATTAAAATTTATTATTGTGATTAATATTTAAATTATTTATGCTAATAAAATTGACAATTTGTTTATTATTTATTGCAGATATTTACTAAATGGTTTTATATATTTTAAAGGTTTTAATAAAATATTTTTAAGTAATGTGGTAAAATGTTTGCTTCTCCAATGAACCAATTAAAAACAATTCTTTCGTAAGTTGAATAAAAATTATTCTAGAATAGTGAGGAGTGTCAACGTTACCTGACCAATAGTAATTAAATATGAGATACGTTCTTTAAGTCCTTTAAGTTTTTTTAGACCAGACTAAACAGATAATAACTATTGAGGGGCTGGTTACTATTATTTATTTAACCAATTTTCTTCAAAATACAAAATGATTTCTTGTTCGGTTTTATTTTTATATAGTAGCTAACCTTCATAATATAATTTACCTATCATATCAAATAGCCATTTCTCTTTTCTTACATTGTTGTTATATTTCCAACTTAAGGCGATATATTTAATGGGCTATTGATATAGAAAAATCATTCATTATTATTGTTTTGATACATATGAGGCTAGCCGTAATGTTTTTTATTTTAAAATTTTTCTATGCTTTTTTTATTCATATAAACGTGCATAGCTAGAAAAAATTTGATAATAATAATATGTTTAATATAAATTAACTTTAATTTTATATTTTTATATAAAATATTATTTTTCCTATTGCGATGAATTGCTACTGATGTAGTAATTAACAGGTAGCAAAATAGCTATAGTATCGAAATACTATTCGTGCTTCTTACAATCTTATATCAAATTACATTAATGATATGAAAATATGAACCGGTCACTACTCAAAATAATAGAAATTGTACTTAAATCATATTAATAACTTTCTAAAAGATTATACTTTTAATTTTCTATTTATAACATTTTAATTAATATTGTTCCGCTTTTAATTATAATTTAACTTATCAAAAGAATATTTTTAGCTATTTCCTTTTACAAAATAGAATCAATAGAAAATAGCATGTCCTAGTTAAAACTAAATAAAATAAGAACTTCTCATTGTAAATTGCATTTTATGATTTTTTCTCAATTTTTTTTTAATATCAAATTTGATAAAAATCATTTAAGCTAGTAGAATTTCTTTTAATTGCAAAATGAAAATAATTTTTATTTATTTGTGAATTTAATTAATGGATTTTTATTTGTTTCTTTCCGATTAAAATTTGTAAAAATTAAAAACTTAACTTTCATCGTAACAATAGTGAATGTATTTTAGAGATTTTTTCTTTGGTTTTAAATTAGAAATTACACGAACAATAAAATTTTCTTGAGGTTTGTCTTATTTTGAGAAAAATCATATTCTCATGCCATGACAGCACTGGGTGCGAAAGGATTTAAAAACAATTTTCAACTGTAATCTTAGTATCGTAAAATCATTTTTTTACATCGTATTTATATCAATTTTGATAATAATTTCTTAAAAATAAAACTTTTAATTAATTTTAGTGAGACAATGCATATGCAAATGCATATGCTTTTAAATTAAGTGAATAAACTTACTAAACACAACTTGCTTAATGTTTAAATTATAGCTGAACGTTGTTCTGTTCATTTATACAAGAAAAGCGATAAAATGGAATTTATTTTGTATTCAGGTTAATGTAACGAACAGTACTAACCAGAAAATTTAAGATTCATTAAAACCTCTTCTTAATATAATTTTATAAGTTTGCGTGCATTCCTGCATGTGACTTAGTTAGAATTTTATATAAGCAACATACATATTTTACTAACCTATAATGACTTTGATTATCTTTTCGTTTTTTGCAATCATTGCATTTGTGTACCAAATAGCCTATGTTAAAATAATTTAACTACATTTCCTAGATTAATTTCGTATATAAATAGCACATGAAGTGTTTCTTATTATTCGCAAGAGTCAGTAGAAATGCATGAATTTGCACTAATTATTCGCACATTTGGGAAAATTTATGATACTTCTTTGCCATTCTATGTACATTAAAATGAATCATACGATTCACAACGACTAACAAAATAAAAACACATTTTCTATAATTAAATAAATAATAAAAAAATAATCTTAAAGGCAATTGTTTTCGTTAATTAAATAAATGTGTTAAATATTTATATTCTTATTTTATTTAATCGATAAAAACTTCTTTGTTTTGCATATTTTTGTTGGCTTTATACAATTAAAAATAATAATAAAATAAGAAACCCAGTCATTGGAAAATTCAATACTATTATTATCATTTTTTTTTATTTGATTCAATTAAATTCAATTGCAAAATGAAAACAAGTAAAAATTGTTCCAGCAAGTATCCTAATTTGATTTTGTCACTGGATAAAAAATAAAGAGAATTAATATTAAAGAAAAGTAAATAAAAACTAATCATTTATTAGCTTTAATGTTGTTTTATTATTCTATTATTTTTTTGTTATTTTTGTTTTAATTTTGCTAGATCTGCAAAATTGTTAAATAAAAAAAAAACCAAAACAGTAGCTCTAAAAAAAGAAAAAACTATATATAAAAATTTTATATCTTATCACCTTAACGTTTTATAAGGATGAAGAAAAGAAAGAAAACAAAACAGTTTTACACAGTTAAGTGTATGTTAGTTTAATTAAAAGTTTATAAAATAAATAAATAAAATAATATAATATATAAACAAAGAATAACAACAAGGTATAATATTTAAAAATAAAATTTATTTGTATTTTTCTCTTTTCTTTTTTTAACGACACGATTTAAAGTTATTTTTTGCATATACTGTATTTATATAAACATATTCCAAGAATGAATTTTCTTTATTACAATCAACAAAAAAAGCGTACAATTGTATTATTAATGATTATTTTAAATAATTTATAAAAAATGGAATATTTTGTTATCTGTAGTCTCTTAGGTAAAATTGAAATGAAAAAAATGTAAGTTCTTTCTTTTCTTATTTATTAGATGTTAACTTAATAATTTGGCAGATGCTTTCAAAAGAAAAAAAATCATAATTGAAATTGAATTTTAAGAAATCAAAAATATTAAAGACGCCTTTCGAAAGATAATTATTATTATTATTCGTCAAGAACAACACAATCTACTTAACCTTTATAGTGACCACTTGGCAATCTTTTTCTTTTTCGCTGTGTTTAATTAGTAAATGAATAATATAATTATTATATTATTTTCTATATTTAGAAAATTAAGCATTAAACTAAATTTTTTTACTTTCTCTAATTATTATTGTTTATTTGATTTGAAAATTATTTTTGCAAATGAATATCTTTTTTTAAATTAAAATCTGCACATAATATTATGTCATTATTGCTGATAAGTTAATAAACGGATAAATTAATCATTGATGTTGTTTTATAGTAAATTTGTACTAAAATATTTTCCACTCAGTTTTTTATATCAACAATTAACATTATTATAATTGATTAATAGTTATTTTATTTATTTATTAAGAATTTTATTTCTACATGATAATGAATAATAACAAAGTACATGTGTAAAATTCAATAAATTATTTATAATGTTACTATGCCATAAATATTAAGTTTATGTAATTAAAATAAATTTATAGACGTTATTTTTTATGTTATATAACATAGAAATATGTTTAATAATAGTAAAATGATGAGTATTGGGTATATAAATTAATTGTACATCAATTAAAAATTATGATAAAAAATATTATATATATAAAAACGTTTAAATGCAACAAAAACAAGTACAACGCGTACAATCAAATATGACCCAAATATTACAACAAAATTGTATATATATAAATTTTATTTAAAAAATCTCGATTAAATCTTGATTAAACTTTATTTAGCATCCGATACTCTTCGATGGAATCTTTATAATAATAATAATTATTATTATTATTCTAGTATTATTTCATTTTATTTTAATTTTCTCTGCAACATTAAAAATGGCAACATAATAATAATAATTTTTTATTAGGTATTTTAAATTAATTAAAAATCTTTAATAACAGCTTCGACATACTATTTAATTAAATAATTTTATTTCTTTTAATTACAATCAATTTTATACATTTTTTCTATTAAATTTTATGTTAATTGATTTATTGAACTTGATAATTGACATTAGTTTTTATAAATAAATATATTTTCAGCTATATTTTAGTCATTAATATTGAAATATTCTTTAATTTCTTTTAGAATGTTAACATTTTAATCTTTCAATATTTTCAACATAAAGTTTCATCATATTTACCTTGGTCTATTAAATTAATTTTAAAAAAACAATAACCCAATTTATTAAGTTATTTCTTTAAATAAACGATAAATATTGAGTAAACAAGCGTTTTACATAAATATATCCACACAGATTTATGTTGAAAAAGATGTACAGTTTTTATGATTAACCAACAATTAAGAAACATGAACCTGTGTCCTTAAACAATAATTTATTTTATATATCATTTAACATTGTTTACAAATTTATTATGCTATGAATTGATTTGTTAATCCTTACTCATGTTTTTAAACTTTATTGTTTAAATTCCTTAAGGTAAATAAATATAAAAACTGCTGTTGCTGTTGTCAGTTTTCTGTTAAATTAACTAAAATTTATCGATTTTTTATACGATGGCACTTATAATTGAATACATTATCATTTTCATTAATTAATACAGTAAATAATTATTTGTTTGATTTTAAACTGTACTTAGCAACAATGTATTTTGACTTTGAAAGACTTTATTGCATAACTAAATAAAATTAAAAATCGTTGAAATTAGATCATAAATTAGGTTATAAGTTAAATAAGTAAATAAAAAAAAACTCAAATTATAAATCATTAAATAATAATAATAATGGGTGCACATATGTACGTACTACATACACGTATAGTTACTTAAATATTAAAAAATAACTCATTTTATCATGCTATTAATCTTATTTTTATGTTATTTGTGTATCGGCTGTAGTTTTATTAATTTTTAATTATTTAGTAAATAATTATTAACAATAAAAATTTAATTAATAGATATTTATGTATGTTTAATGTGAAAAAAATTGTAATTAATAGTTTTATTATTTTTTTGTATTTCGTATGTTGTAATTGGTATTGTAATATTTTTCTATATTTTAACAACAACTATTTTCATTTCTATTGATAAATTATTAAAATAACGAGTGTAATAACAACAAAAGTATAAACACTGGTCTAACCATTAATTATAATCGTTTATATAATAATAAATTATAAAAAATTATTATGTTGGGACATTTTTTTCGTTTTCGTTTTGTTTTGTTTGAATTCCTTTTAAAAAATTGAAAATATTAAAAAACAGTAAGTACAGTACAAATAGAATTAACAAATCATAATTAATTGGGTGAAATTATTATTTATTAGTGAATATATTCGTCTAATAAACTTTTAATTATTATATAATTTAATACACGATCTTTTCTTTACGTATTCTTTGTGGCATCATATTTTATTTATTTTTCCTTATCTTGTTGTAATCAAATGAAAAATTTGAATATTGTTAATTTTCTTTTTACTCTTACGTTATGTTAAAGCATAGAGAAATACGGCAATGTAGAGTAATTACAATGATATACAGTGAGTTTATATGAAGTCAATTTTATTACATTTAAAAGTATTTTAATTGATAATCTTCATTATTTACACATTTTTTACCTTATTTTTTTCAATTTTTTATTGCTTTTTAAAATTGATGATTTTAGTAATTAAAGAAAACTCATCACTTCGTTTTAACCGTAAAAAAATAAATATATTTATCATATTATATTGTTGGAATGGATGGATATAAACTTGTTTGTTCTCTTTATTATTTATGATTTTTAACCTAATTATTTTTATAATGAAGAGTTTGCATTTTTATGCATATAAAAATATATTATTATTTATTGACGGTTATAGTAGGGAAAAGTAATTAATTAAATAAAATATTAAATTCTGTGGAATCACTGATGCAAAGCATTCTACAACATTTTGATAAAAAGCTCTTGTTTTACATTTTTTGTTATTTATAAATGCATATGAGAGTGTCTACTGTAACATCATGATGATGACCAATCTGTAAATATACTGCTATTCAATCGTCCACTTTTATTTACAACAAACTTGCAATAATGATTACGATATACATGATTAGAATGATTATTTTCTACTTTTTTTAAATTGATTTACATCACAGTTTTGCAGTCTATACAATGTTGTTTTGAAATATTTCTATTAATAATTGTGTAAATACATCAAGGTTATATGGATGACTGATGAGTATTGCTGAAGTTAGTTAAATTTTCTTGTTTTAACAATAAATTTAATCAAAAACAATTTTTGATTAAATAATAAACGACGCGGGTACAAATTTAGTTTATTTATGCAAATTAGAGACTACTAATGTTTTATCTTAGATTATTTTTAAATTTACTATTTAATTGTACAAATTTTATATTTAAAGTAACAAAATATTACTATAAAAAACCGTTAACAATGAGGATTGCGTAAAAAAAGTTATAGTGATGTGAAGGACATACTTCGCTGTAATAAAGTTAACACCGATGTTGTTTGTTGATTTAAGGAGAAATGTTTAACCATTAGACTATAATATTACTAAATGACTAATTAAATTAAAAATTTTATATGCATAAAACAGTAAATACAATAACAAAAACTGCCCGACAATCAAAACGTGTATTTTGTTGCATAATTAAAGCAATGAATCAAATAAAATTATACAAAATAAAAAAGTTCATATTCTTTCAGTATTTTTGATATTTTCTTTTATTATAATTATAATTTTTATTATTTTTTTTAATTCAATCAAATAAATTCAAGGCATTTCACCTGTTGTTTGTTGATTCTTTTATTTTCTTTATAGTATTTTTTGTGCTTTTTAAGATGTGCATGTCGTGTCACAGAGATCGTAACTTGTTGTTTTCTTTCTTTATAAATTTTTATAATAATTTTGCTTTATCGCTCTTCGATAAGTTGTTTTCTTATTGTTTGTGTATAATGAAATGCGAATGAAGCAATTTTTCATAACGTATATTATTATTCTTATTTTTATCTTTCTTATTAAATTATTTTTTAAATATTTTCTTACCTTTATTAAATATTATTCAATAAATATATATATTCTATCTATACGTAATATATTGAAGATTTCACAATTATATTTGTTTGTTTAATTTTTTTTATAATTTTAAATAATAATAATAATAAATTTCCCTAAACAATTTTTTTTCTCTCATTTTATTTATAGATTTCTTATACCGACACAGTGTTACTTTTGACAATGTTACAACTGATGTTGAAATAATGGATACATCAAAATGTGCTGTAAGTACATAATATATAAAGAGAAAAAAAAGAAAAGAAAATATTTAATTATTTTATTATTAGTATTATTTTTTAAATAAATAAATAAGATTAAAGTCGGATTACATTTGGCAACAAAACAATTTTATTTTGATTTTTTCATTTTTATTTTGCTGTCGAATAATTTTTTAATTTTTCGACGTGAAGGATAAATTTATCACGAATTTAATTTAATTTTACTTCTTTTTGAATTGTCAAGATTTAAGATATTTAACAATATAAGTCAAGATATATTAAGAAATTAAAATCCTTTTTAATCTTGTAGTTATTTATAAAATCGGCAAAATTATAAATGATTTTTGGTTTTTGTTCAGATTTAATTTTTTGAAGGGATTTTACGTTATTAAAAGTATTAATTTGTCAACACACTTTCAACATTAATTTTATTAAAATTATAATATAAAAAATGAATTCAAAATAGATTATTGAACAAATTTTGCAGTAAATGCTAATCCAATTGAACTTTTGTAAAAACTAGACATGTATAATCCACGTTTAAAATAATTATTAACCGTACAACTATTCGAACGATAATTCAATTCCAACGTAAACATAACTAAGAAAGAGCAATTTTTCAAACAAGTGTTATAATCCTTTTATAAATTAATAAAATTATTAAAATCTTGTAAGCAATTAGTACCACATTGATACCACATTGATAAAACACAAGTTAAATCTATACTAGTATCTAAAATGTATCTTTATATTGTGAACTATAAAGCAGCATAATTAGTAACACATTACGTTCATAATTCATTGATTTTAAGGCATGCAAATGCTCTAAATAATTTTAAACCATTTAAGCGTAATTATTGGAGATAGTTTTCATTATATTTATTTTTTTAAATTAAAATCAAATTAAGAATAACAGCAAACAAAGTAATAACAAAAAAAAATGTTTTTAATTTGCTTTCCTTAAGAGTAATTTAACTTTTGTTTGTTTTTATTATTAAACAGTTTTTTTTACAATTATAACGGCATTACATTATATATTTGTTTGGATTAATTTTATTTATTTATTTATTTAATACCTTAAGATGGTTTTGTATTTTTGCAATATTTTACTTATACATAGGGTCCAGAGTGAAATTCTTTTATTTAAAACATTAATGCATATTTACTTAACTCTTTCTGATTTCTTGTGTTTATTGTAAAAAAATATTATTTTATTGTTTTGCTTTCTTTAGTGTTTTGTTAAGATGATGTTAATTTTTTTTATTATCTTAAACAATTCTTCCTTTATTTTATACAATATTCTTTTATGTACACGCATTCTTATAAATTACATCAAAATAATTGAACAAGAAATGTATACATTCACTTTTGTAATTAATTAATAAAATAAAGAAATATTAAAACGAAAATCGAATTGTACTAGTTTAAAGATTAATGGAAATCCTTATTGAATGAATCATATAATGAAAATATTTCTGTTTTGTTAAAATCTTAAGAATCTTCGTTCTTACATAATTAACGTATTGACGGCAATTTTTATCAAAGCATTTTATACTCATATTTTAGGTTCGTTTTCTTTTCAAGAAGAAAAGATTACGAATCTTTTTTAAAACATTTAGTAATTAACCTGTAAATATTATGCATTTCCTGCACATGCAATACAATAATTAATAAGAATATTTTCTCGTTTTTTTGGTAACACAAGCATCTGCTTCCGTAAAGTATTTTTTTCAAAATGAAGGACCCAAACCATTATAATTCATTTAAACATTATATTTCTTTAAATGATTTCGTCATTTACATATATTTCAAAAACCTTACTTAATTTTATTCTCTATTTCAAAATTATTTTATCTGTCTATTTTGTAAACAAAATCAATGTAATGTTATTAACCCGATGACATTGATTTTAAACAATAAAAAAATGTCTATAATTTTGGTTGTATTGGTGCTTAAAAGCTTTACTAAAAATAATTTACGATTTTAATTACATTTTAAAGATAAAATGTAGTCAATATTTAATTAAAAAACAATAGCAACTAGATAGAGATTTAGAGAGACAGAGAAAACAAACAAAAGTGATAATTATAAATTAAATTAAAAAGGTAACCTACAGTTACATATATAATTTGTTTTGTTATTCTTAATTTAATTACTTTTATTGCAAAAATTGAGTATGAAAAAGTATTAAAAGTACCATAATAATATACTTAATGATAATGAAAAGAAAATTCGTTGCTTTTTTTTATCAAACATTTTTAAATAATGATTGACGTGATGACTTAATTGAAAGTGTAAGAAATTTCTAATATAAAAAATGTTTTTAATTGAATTTTAATAATTAATAAATATTTATTTTAATTGATTTATAATATTAGTGCTATATAGTAAAAAAAGGGAAATTAATTATTTTAAATTTTTTTAAAGTCTCGTGAAAGAGAATAAATAACAAGATGCTTATATGAATTAAAAGCATAAAAAGCTAATAGTAGTGAAATTTAAATTAATTTCGCTGTCATTTAACACTTGTCATGTTTATTAATCTGTCAAAAATACAGTATATAAATTTACAGTATATGTATGTTAAGTAAAAAAAAGAAAAAGAATCATTGACTATTTAACATAACAACTTTAATTAAGCGTAATTAATATTTTCATTATTTTTTCATTTACAATGAAAAACAAAATTAAAAAGATATTTCTGCCTACAACGCATTGACATTGACATTTTGTTTAAAGAAATTTTTTATTTCATTTTCTTATAAATTATAAATTAAATAGGGTGTGTCAATTATTATGATTGTAATTTTTTATATTTGAATGAAAGTGATATTATGTTATTGCACTCTGTGCGTTTTTATTAATACATATTATTATTATGATAAAACATTACTTGCGGCAAATGTCAATCATTTACATTGGTATTTGTTAAAGTCAGTAAAAATATATATCTTGATTTTGTTTTGTCTCTATTGAGGAAGTTCTTTGTTGTTATATTTATTTGCATACCATTTATAATTTTCATTTCTTTTTCAATATAAAGAAAGTCCTAATTAAATAACAGAATTTTTTTTTGTTCTTTACTTCTAAATACAATACAACTCATCTCAGGTGTAAAAACATTCTAAATTATTTATTTCTTTCATTATTTGCAGTAATTCAAGTTGTGTTATTCATTTATTGCACATAAAATAATAAAATTTATTTATTATGCAGACTATTATAACGCGTTAAATTTACGTGTTTCAATATGCAACAAAAAAATTGATTAAAGAAAAAAACATACAAACATGAAAGAAAAACGAAAAAACTTCTCAATAAAGTCTAAAAATAAAACTCAATGTCTGTTGTCAAATTTAACAATATTAATTTATGTTTTTCTTGTTTTCATTTTTTTATTTTTGCATTAAGCATTTAACCCCTTTTTACTTTATCTCGAAGACGGAAAAAAATGTTTAACCAAAACAGACACAACAACGAAAAGCGATCAACCATCATCATCGCGTATCTTTTGATGTAATAATTGGTTCTTGTTCTTATTTATTTTCGTATCTTATAAATAAATTTCTTTTTTTTTCTTGCTCAATTAATACAATAAAATTATGGCATATATTTAACACGTCTCGCCTCGATGATGTGGTTTGGCTTTTTAATGCATTTAAATAACGAACAAAAAAAAGAATCGGAAATAATTATATAAAAAAGGCATCAAAATGTTTAAAATTAAGATGTTAATAAATAATTTTTTTAAAAGACATAAACATGAAATGAAAATGTCTTGAATGATTTTTTAATTTGTTCACAATATTTTGATTGTTGAAATTTATTTATATTTTGTACGCAAATAACGAAAAACAACAATATTAAATACGTGGATGGAGCGAACAAAATATTGCAAAAGGCATTTTCATTATATACTAAACATATGTTTTATTTTAATTTCATGAATAAATGAATTTTTACGCGAAAATAATAATAAAAAGTTATTGACTTGACCTTAGTTATGCTAAACTCGGCTATTGCCACCAAATCAGATCAACCTATTACAAGTCATTCCTATTTTTTTCTTGTATTTCGCTACAAACTGATTTATTGTATTTAGTTGTTTTAACAGCCGTAAGCTTTAACAGCCTTAAGGTTAAAAACTTTACAAATGAAAAATACGTTTCAAAATTTTTAACATGGATAAATTGCTGACAATTGACATGACTTACTTTTTGTTTCTTTTTCCATAATAATAATGCAATTCATAATTTAAAGGTGAAAAAAGGGAAAACTTTACTATCATAAGTAAAATAG
Source organism: Ptychoptera contaminata (assembly GCA_963942525.1). NCBI lineage: Eukaryota > Metazoa > Arthropoda > Insecta > Diptera > Ptychopteridae > Ptychoptera > Ptychoptera contaminata. The sequence goes on along the minus strand of OZ012637.1, from coordinate 15,399,812 downwards.
TTATCTGAATGATTGCAGTTTTTTTTATTGTTTCAATTAAATTGAATTATTACTTTTTAGAAGTATTAAAATTATACAAAAATTATTATTTATTATGTCCTTTACCTATTAAAATCCTTTAATTAATTTTTATATTTATTAAAACAATTTATCATTTATTTTATCTTTACAATTTATTTTTCTTATTAAATATTGATCAACGTTTTATGCATTTTTAAACAATAATAAATGCATGAAAAATATATTATACTAATAATTATAATGAATGTTATTATTATTTTAAATTAAGTAATAAATAGAAGAAAAAATAATACTAATGACTGATTTTAATTATGCAAAGAAATGTATGTGTTTTTCTTCATATTCGTCGCTTCTTCTCTTCGTTTTGTCTATCTGCAAAGATAAGCAAATGAACAGAATAATGTTTTTATTTTTTTATGTCTTTACTTAACAATTGCACATTTTTATGTTAATTATTTGTTATTCTTAGCTAAATATTTTCATTATATTATTTATTTATTTATTTATTTAACAAATACTTTATATTCTATAATTATTATTTTTTCTAAATAATAATAAAAAACAATAAATTTGCATTGGTTATCCCGGAAAAATAAATACTAGAATAAATGTATTTAACTAATTAAATAAAATAAATAGACATTACTCAGTATTATTTTTTATTGTTATTTATTTAATTTTATTTTACACAATAATATCTTTTCTAATTGATCTATCTCGTAATATGATAAACATATTCATCAATAATTGCTTTATACGGCTTTTGGTAAATATTTTATGACTAAACATCATATAAAAAGAAATAGTTTCTTGTTAAATCAACAGCAATCAGTAACATAAATGATTTCATAAAAAAGTTAAAGACTTTATTGATCTAATTTCATTTCTATTGTGTTACCAATAATAAGAATAAAAAATTTCTTTACATTTTAGTTAAGTTTAATTACAAAACAGCGGGAGACTTTCATTTGAATAAATAAAACACAATAATGCACTCTTTTTCTTTAGTTGATTTGATTTGATTAAATTTGATAAAATTTTCGAAAAAAACTGTTTAATCATCGATAAATATATGACTTATATTTGTTTAATTATAATATTTGTACTCTTTTGTATCAGATTGTGCTTAAGTATTTTTATTCTTAATTTTTTGTCTTATTTTATTTAAAACATATTAGCGGTTTAATAATGTCAAACAAATTAACAGAAAGTATGTGAATTCTATACGTGTTAAATATTTGAATTGTCATTTATACAGATAAAGCAATCCTGAATATACTAAGTTAGATACAATTATATTATTTATTTTTTAATTAAAAAAATTAATCTTACTTATCTATAATAACACTATACTTCGTTGATCACCAAATCAAGATAAAAAATTAAAAAAGACAAAACAAAACGAAGGGCGTTTGTCTGTAATAAATACTCAATCAGATAATTATTCCACAAATAATAGTAATAATAATCTACATATTTTAAATATTTTTATAACTATATAAAAAAAGAAAACAGAATTCCTTAAGTAATAAATATAAATAATTATAACAAAAAATCATAAATGTAACATGATTTCAAGATAATCAAAAAAGAAAAAAAAATAAATTACGAAAACGAAAATCTTTTGTTTAAAATATATAAAAAATCTCAACGATGTAAACCAATTGGCGCCGTAATAAATTTAATTGATGGATAAATGAGTTATGTACAGTTTTTTTCTTCTTCTTTTAACAAGTTGTGATTTGAATATTTAATTTCGATTTTTTTTTGTTTTAATTTTATTTTTATTAGTATTTTGTATTTTCCTTTGAGAAAAAAATTCATTTATGTAAATAAATAATCGAAAAATGACTAACTTTAATTACGTCAATTATAACAACGAAAAAACGTGTATACCGGATTTTAAATAACGCAACTTGACACTGATATATTTTTTAATTATTTTTTAATGACAGGTGTAACATTATTTTGTTACGTCAGCTAGTAAGGACGATATTTGGTTTATTTATATAAAACTAAATAAAATTTATAAACTTATTTACCGTCATAATTGAAACGAAAAAATTTTATTAAATAAAAATTACATCAAAAATTTTTTGAAAAATTTCAGATTGCAAAAAAATACACAAAGTTATTTTAGTTTTTTTTGCCATTAAAAAGTTTTAAAACAATTTTGTTATTTAATTGAAAGTACCTTGACATACCTTTTAGTAAGAAATACAGTCAGTTTTCAGTACTTATTTGTTATTAGTATCACTTATCAGTGCTGTTACACTTTTAATAAGTATATATCTCATTGTGGCATTGCAATTTTTTTTTTATTTATTTATCAAACTTATATAGTACTTACGAATATTAATTTTCAAAATTGATTCATAGAAACTTTGTTATTTATAAAAAAATTTATTTACAAATAACCTTGTGAATTTTATAATGCGAATAAAATTAACTAAAGTCAAATACCTATACAAACTAAACTGTAAATTTTCTATAAAACGTAATGTTTATGTAATAAATGTCTCTGATTGCAAATACTCAGTGCTTAATGTGGTATATGTAATTTTTATTATAATAAACAATGATATGATATCCATTGATGCAGTTAATTATATTAAAAGTTAAGCGAAGCAAGTAAACTATCCCATTCAATGCGATAAGAACACCCACTGATACCAATTGAACCAAGTGTATAAAAAGACACCCACAACTCAAGACAATCTTTTAAAGAAAAATTATATTTGAATATATATTATTTCTAGAAATGATATTTAATCAATTATATTAAATAAACAATAAAATTTACATTAAAACAATTCAATCAAATAATTTATCAATAATAATTAATAATAATGATACGGCGAAGCAATAAAAATAATAAACAAAATAATTTAAAAGAAGTACAGAAAAAAATCAATCATTTTTGCTTTATTATTATTATTCGTATGTATGTTTGTTTTATTTTCTTTTTTACTTTAAATATATTAATTTATATTTAAGTGAATAAAGAAGAAACGAAAAACATTCAAAATCATATTAAAAAGACATAAAAATTATCATTTATCATACAATTTTCTTGTTTTCTTCATTTTAAAATTTATTTAATAAATTAATTGAAACATTTGTCTGGTAAATTAATTTCATGTTTAATTTAAAAGCACGAAAAGTGTTATTAATTTTCATTTTCACAATTTTTTTATTAATACCAGAGACTGTGACAAAAATCAATCAAATAAATTTTAATCTGATTTTCCCTTATGTTTTAATTAAGTGTCAGACAAATCAAAATAATTAACGTATACAGATCATTTACTGTTATTCACTTGGTATTAGTTTCTTAAAAAAAAGAATTAAATCAATTAATAAAATTGCAGTATTGTGATGTGATATAACTCAAATTAAAGTATTTATTTAATTTCTTTTAGAAAATCCTTTATTAAAATATTACGATAATTATGCAACTACGTAAATATTTAACTAAAAACATTGCTTAAAAGTATTCTCATCAATCATATAAGCTACTCTGATATGGAAAATTAAACGACTTTTGTGGATAATCATCCTTTTATTATTATTCTTAGCACAAGTAAAAGTAATTTTAATAATACTAATAAATTGACGCTTTATAGCATTACATTTTTATTTGTCTTACATGAATCAGCTTTTCGCTTAAACCTTAACAATTGCATCCTTTTAATGTTATTTATAGTTTTTATACTGCTTATTTTATAATTTTAAGTCGACACTTAACCTCCATTTTAATTTTAATTTAATTTATTTTTTTCCTGCATATTTGTTTTTCTTCTCTTTTTTTGTAAATAAATTGAATTTGTAATAAGACTTTCTTTAAATTACAATAATATAATGAACTAAAAATAAATATATATTACTGATTACGTTTAATATTTATTAAATTAATATATATAATTTCTTGAAAAAAATGTTTATTTATAAGTTTGAAAGGAAATGAAATAAAATTATTTTTGCAGTTTTTGCTTCTGCGGTTAATGAAAAGCGAAAATTCCTACTGTCAGCTTTATTTTATTTTGATTTATTATTTGGATATTTAATTATTTCCCTTTACAGTGTTTCAAAAGTGCCCTAGACTTTTACTTGCATATTTGGTAGATTTTTAATAAATCTTTATTTGTTGTTTCTTTCTTTTTTTTAAATTATAGTTTTCTAATACAATTGAAATAAAATAAACTTTATCAGGCTAGTTCTCTTTACATATGATGGTCATTATTCACTAGTGTAATTAAGTATGAATGAAAATTCATTATATTTTTTAAAATTTAGAATCGCATTAGAAAAAGCCTAGTACTCAAGCATAATAATTACTCGATGTTTAATATAATATAATATGGTCATAAAATGTACTTACTTTTATCATTTGTTGATAATTTTTATTATATTATTAAATATTTATTGGAAATTTAAAAGAATAAAAGGTTGTATATATCATTTTTATTTAAAAAAGAGAATAGTAAACTTCAAAATGAAATAGTGAATTAGAATAGTAAACTTCAATATGGGAATAGTAAAATTATGTAAAAATACTAATAGTACGCATTGTTGCTAATAGAAACTATAAACTTTAGTAAGCCTTATGGAAGAAGGTTCGCAGATCGCAAACTGCATCGCAAATATTCAAGCGAATATCAAAATATTTTATATTTAATAAATAATTCATTTACACCAAAAATTTAATTAGTTAAAATTAATCAATTATCATATTTAAGTTTTTTGGTTTAGTTTAATTAGGAAAGCTCAGCGATGATCTTTAATTATCACAAAAATTAAACTTTACTATATTTTTTAAAAAGTTTCGCTTTTTATTACTTAAAAACATTAACAATCTGGAATTTATATATATTATGTATTTATGGAATTTTTATAATATGTTTTTTTTTTTTCACTACATTTTTTTTTAAAGCTTAGCATATATTTTCATGTTTTATTTTTAAAACTTTTTTGTTGATTATTTTGTAATTTTTTTTATTATTTTGGTACATTTGCATTTATTTATTAATTTATTTATATTCATGTTGCACGAATGGCGCATAATTGCAATGCAAGCAAAAAATAACAAATAATAATATAAAAAAAAATTTCAACAGAATCTTAAATTATATTTTTATTTAATTTTTTTTATTTTATGTAAATTGAAAATTTAATATTAAAAAAAAAATAAATTTAAAATTTATGTTTAAAATGTATATTGGTTCAATATTTATGATTTAAATTGGAAAAAATGTTGAATAATTGATAAATTTATGATATTTATGACAGTGTGGTATTCAATTACCGATGCCAAGTAAAAAAATAAAGTTTACTACCTGTTGATTTGTAATCTTTTTTTCGGTTAAAAAATGCTTTCATCTTGCATCCACCAATTCTGCACTAATGTAATTCTAACGTACTTTTTAAACTTGTCATCTTCGATGAAAAATCGCTTAAAAATTATAATCACTGTACAGTAGATAAGTATTAACCGAGTTACATTAAGTATCGAAAAAAAGTTTATCTTTTCATACGATCATGGTAAAAGCGCACACGTCACCCTCTCATTTATAAAAAAAAATTCACTTAATTTTCTCTGTTTTCTGTTTTATTTTAATTTTGCAAAAAAAATATTGAAATCAATAAATAAAATAATTTCTGACATTTATTATGATGTGTGAAAAAAACAATTTAATTTAATTTAAACCAAAAATATAAATAAAAATATATTAAACTTCTTTTTTGCTTGTTTATTATTAATTTTTTCTTCATTACTTTAACTTATTTTGTGCTTACCACGAACTTTAAATCATGTTTTTACATAAATACAGTATAAGTAAGGAGAACAACAACAATAAATAATGATTTATTTTATTGTTTATAAAAATTTTGTAATAACTGAAATATTTATTCTTTTTTTTAATTTTATTTTCTTCAAAAAAGCAATTTTTTTTTTTTTGCTTTTCTTCCGGGATCCGTAAAACATGTTAAAAATCTATGGCGCAGCCACAACAACAACACCAACAAGCATCAAAAGTTCGTTGTTGATGTTTTTTTGCTTTATTGAAATTGAAAACATACATTATAATGTGTGACAATGAAATGTTGTTTTTCGTTGATTAATCAGTACTTTTTGTTATTTACTTCGTCTTCTTCTTCCTTTTTTAATTCTTTTATTCTCTACATACGTTTTTTTTCTTAATTTAGGCTAAATATTACAGATGAGTTAATACGTATTATTGAAAAATCTTGAAATAAATATCTTATTAATTCAATAAACAATTAATTTTAATTTAGAAACCAAAACGTTTGTTCATTAAATTAAAAAAAAAAATACTCGAATTACTTTCACTTAATAATAAAAGAATAAAGAGATGTCGTGTTTTAATAAAATCATATTAATAAATAAAAAAATAATGTTTTGATAAAGGTAGACTTCGCCTGCAGGTGTTTTTTTCTCTTTTAATACTTTTTTGTCTGTTATTTTTATTATTATTATCATTGTGTTGTTGCCCTTTTTGTCAGCGTTACGTGTAGCTTTTTCTTCTTCTTCTTCTTCTTCTTCTTCTTCTTCTTCTTCTTCTTCTTTTTAACTGTTTTAATTGTTTTTAATATTTTTATGCAACGAAAGTTATTTTACAGAAGTTTAAACTAAATTTGTCACTAATTACTACTTGTTAACATTGGTCTTTAGATTTTTATTTTATTTGTTTGCTTCAAGAATGTAAAGTTGTTTTAGACATAAAAATATATATTTATATGTAGGCAGTTGAGAAAATTATTATTTCATTTGATTCAAACTGATATACGAATTACTGTATAATATTTTAATAATAAATTAAATAATGTACAGTGTATGACTTAAATCAGTTACTATGTCATTCATAAATCAGAGAAATGTCTTTTGCAAATAGTAATAGAGAAAAGAAAATATTATTTAACTGTAGCGTACCAACAAATGAAAAAAATAAAAACATTAATTAATCTTCTAATCTTTTAAAACTGTATACTAAATGCTTAACTTTAAAAGCTACTGAATTATGAAATAAACATTTTCCACCCACAAATGTTACATTAAACGTGATTAATAATTTAACAAACAGGCAAAAATTAAAAAAAAAAGAAATACATAAATACTAATCAGGTTACGACCTGCTACAACATTACCTGCAAACTCTTTTTTTATTTTGTAAATGAAGAAAAAATATTTATTTTTTTATTTTTTTGCAATATTAAAAATTATTATTTTTTTCTCATAAAAAAAAAACAATCTTTTTTCGCTTATCTTCACATCTCATCTTATGTCAATTATATGTTCATTTATTTTTTAAATAATAACAACAACCACGTTTTACTTCGTGGTACAATTATTTTTATTACTATTATTTTTCGTTTAACTTTACCTTTTGCCTACATGACGTAGTAAGTAATTTTTTTTATTATTATTAACTTCTTATTTGAAAATAAAATAAATAATAATTAAATGACATTAGTATAGTTTAATATTATATTTAAATAAAGTACGAACAATAATAATAATAATTGTAAAGTAATCAGTATTTGACATTTAACAGTGACTACTCGAAACTTATTCACTAAACTTAGCTTTAAGCAAATTTGTTAAGAAATGAAGTAATTTAATTATAGTAATATTTTATAACCGGAAACGCTTTTCAGTAGTGATAATAAAAGTTAATAAAAAACAGTGCTTCGTTTACTTTTTGATCAACATTTATAGAAATTGACACATTTGAGAATAACAATTTTACCTTAAATTCACAAGAGAATTAAAAAGGAAAAAAAAAATCCTGTTTTAAAATATTAAACATAAAAACTGTTTAAAAAAAAAAAACAGAATTATTTTATCCTAAATATCATACTTATGGTTAGTGCCTTTGAAGATACCTGTAAACTGTCCAAGTATCAGGTCCAATGTCAAAATGTTAAGATCATTAGATGTACAACAAAAGGAGTTTTTTTTTTGCTATAAAGGATCTGTCTGCAGTGTTTCTGAGCTGTTAAATCGTACGTTTTTCATATATTAATTACAACAAAGTACATCTGTGCACTTTCAATGAAGATTTATTGCCATGATGGTCAATAAAAATCATAAAATAAGCAAAAAACAAATCTCTACGCTAGTTTAAAATGTATGTTATTTTTTAATTATATTTTATTTAAATAAGCAAAATAGTCATTTAAATAAACGTTCATATTAACAGTTTTACAATTTTCATATAAACAATTAAAACAAATAACATTAATAATAAATAAAATTAACCAACCGTAATTATTATTAATATTAATAAACAAGAATTTAATTATTTCTATTTATTTTAATATTATCTTACTTGAACATTATTGTATATTATTTTTAATTTTATTTTATTTTTGAATTACATTAAATAACCTTCGTGACTTTAATCAATGTGCAATATATATAGAATAAAAATTATTATTATTATTATTGTAATATCATTAAATGATACGCAATATAAATATACATATATTTATTTTATTAATCGTTTAAAATCTACATATGTATTTTATTTTAAATTATTTTTATTTATTTTATTTTTTTGCAATAAAAACATGTGTTTCTCTCTTATGTTTATGTATTCTACATTTTTTTTTCTTTGGTTTTCTTTGCACAAAACTGTTTCATTGTTAAACAGCATGTTTATGTTGTTCAAAATAAGTTAACAACATTTTTAAAACTATATTTAGCTAATAATAACAATAATAAAAAAAGAAAAACTTTGAAAAATGGTAATAACATTCCCTAAACTATTAGGTTATAGTTCAATAATTTAGCCAAACAAATGTTATTTGTTGCTACTTTATTCTGCTGTTACTATTTTAATTTAAATTACATAAAAAGGTTAGCAAATGATTTTTCGTATACATTTTTTTGTATGTAAAATTGTTAATAAAGTTATCTTTATTAAATATACAAATTCTGACATAATGTCTATATAATAATTGTCTTTTACATGTCCATTTATGGAAAATGGGAAACAGAAACATAAATAAAAGCACGTTTAAATTATTATTATTATTAACTTTAAATAAAGGCTTTTTATGCTTTTTTAAATTTTTTTATTGAAACGAAACACAATCACCGCTATGTGACAATGAATTTTTTTTAACTGAAAAGCATATAAAAATGTCTATTTTAAAGTTTATGCAACGATGTAAGTTGAGTGCTTTGTATACTTAATAATCTAGACTTGAATAACTGAAGACAATTAATGGTAAAATAATTTATTAGGTGAATTATTACGAATAAAGCGTAACTTTTATTGCCGAGTGGCATGGTTTGTCATTATTGAGGAATTTTCTACAAGATTCATATTAACATCATTTCGCTACTTTAAATATTTTGGTCAGTTTACTTTATTCAATAAACTATCAATATAATGTGTGTTAACAGCCTTAAAGCCGTTCTTTTAATTAATATTTTAAAAAAACAACTGAATATAAATTAAAATACAACGGCTTTGACTCCTTAAGCGTCCAACACGCTTAATTTATTTGCCGACACTGGCATTACCTATACAAATAACATACAAAACATATGCAATACAAATTTTTATCAATAAATTATAAAATTATTTTATTTTATTATCTAATATTTACTTATCATATTGTATGAACAAAAAATCTTTACACATTTCTTCGATTTTACTATTTTCTGTTTCTAATAGAAGGAAGACGCACAATTTACCCTCAAGTCTTATTTTAATTTCTTTGTTTTTTGTATTTTATTATTTTTAATTGAAAATTCATGCACAATATGTATTTAAAAATATAATAAATACAATTTAAAAGTCAATTTTCTTCGTATTTAGATAACTTGTATCTATATGTAGTATTTTTTATTTCTTATTTGTATATAACCGTTGTGTACTTTGGTTGTTTTTTGTCTTCTTACATTTAAAACAAAAAAAAAAGTTATCACAAAGTAAAGACAATTTTGCAGCATTGTTTAGTTGCGTTTAATTATTTAAAAATCACGCATTGTTGAAATTTTATGTCAATTTTAATTTATTAATTTTCATGGTTTTCATTTATATCTTAATATTCTAATTAAAATATTTTCCTATTTGACTACCGTGACACAGAAAATTACATTACGTGTTTGCAAAGTATTATTTAAATATTATATGATTTACTTTTAATTAAAGAAACAACAAAAATATATTTAAAAATAAATTGCGTCTTTTACAATTATATAGACAAAAATTAAATAAATAAATAATATTAATAAAATAGACGGAAATTAATTGATTCAGCCGTTTTTTATATAGTCTACAGAACATAACCAGAGAAATAAAAATAAAGTAAATATTTATTAAGTATCTACATGTGTTTATATTATTTGTTTTGTTTATTTATTATTATAATAATCATAATCAGCGCCGGCGTAACGCAAGTGCCACCAGTACGGTCGCACTGGGCCTCGCACTTGCAGGGGCCTCGCGCATGAATTTGATTTTGAATTATTTTGTTGTAACCCAAAAATGATAGATAATTATATCATATTATAATTATATAAATATTTTCTATCATTCTTGATTGTCACCGTTAAGTTTAAAAAACAAATTATTGTACAAAAAAATTTCAGTGTCATCCACTAAATTCCAAACTGGATTTACCGATTGGCGGTATTTAAGCGATAGAATAAATGAACATGAAAATTCAGCAGCACATGGTCAATCGTTTTATCAGTGGAATGAATTAGTGAAACGATTTAAAAAAACAAAACTATTGATAGTACCACTCGCGAAAAATTCCTTCGTGAGAAAGCTAGATAGAGAAAAGTTCTAGAACGAATAGTTGCGATAATAATTCATCTGACAGAACATAATCTAGCTTTTAGAGGCAACAATGATACATTGTACACACCAAATACTGGAAAGTTTTTAGGCCAAATAGAATTACTTGCGAAGTTTGATCCAGTGATGGAGGATCATATTAATAGATACCAACAAGCAGAAAATAAACAACATTACTTGAGCCATGATATACAAAACGATTTTGTAAAAATTATAAGTTCCATGGGTAAGAACCAACTTATGGATAAAATTAAAAGTAGTAAATACTATTCAGTAATACTTGACGCACACCTGATATAAGCCACATTGGACAATTATCTTTAATTATTAGAACTGTGCAAATAAAAACGAAAATATTGAAATATGTGAAAATTTTTGTACATTCCTAGAAGTTGATAACACAACTGGTTTCGGAATAGCATAACTATTAAAACAAGAACTAAATAATATGGGACTATTACTATCAGATTGCCGTAGACAAGGTTATGATAACGGTGCAAACATGAAAGGAAAGCATTAGGGTGTACAAACTCGTATTTTAAACGAAAACTGCAGAGCATTCTATGTTCCATGTGGCTGTCATAATCTTAATTTAGTCATTGGTGACATTGCAAGCAGCATTCCTAAAGCAGTACTTTTTTTGGTATCTTACAGCGATTGTATACACTGTTTATTGCGTCACCTAGCAAATGGAAAATTTTTAAGGACAATGTTAACATTTCAGTCTAATCCTTATCGGAAACACTGTGGGAGTGTAAATTGTCCTGTGTAAAAGCAGTTCGATTCCAAGCATGAGAAATACGTAATGCAGTAATTCAAGTTTCCGAAATCTCAAATGACTCGTCCATCCGAAGTGAAGCTGCTTCTCTTGCCGATAATGAATTTGGCTCATTTGAGTTTTAGTATCGTTGATAATATGGTACGATATTTTAAATGAAATAAATCGAGTGAGCAAGATGCTGCAGAACTCTAATATGATTTATAGTGAGGTTGTGATACATTTAAATTATTTCCTGGATTTTTTGAAACGATATCGTGAAGCAGGGTTTGAGGAAGCAATAATATCCGCGAAAGAGTCGGCAGAAAATATGGATATCGATTTTCAATTCATCACAAAAAGGAAACGGCAAAAAAAAGAATGTTTGATTATGAATCTATCGATGATTGCATATTTGATCCACAAGAATTATTTCGAATAGTTTTCATTCGACTAGTTGATATTGCAATCAATTCATTTTCAAACAGATTTACTTTGTATATATAATCATGCAAAACAGTTTGGCTTTTTATACAATACAAACAAATTAAAGGATATGAATTCACAGGTTTTATTGCAGCAGTGTAAACCTTTAGTATAGACCTTCAAAGCACACTTACAGATGGCTTATCGTCCGATATTGAAGGCATACAACTTTTTGATCTGCTGTTGATGTTTTACAATATTTATACTCAAACAAAGTTGCGGAACTTTATCCCAATTGTTCCATCGCTTTACGCATTTTAATAACAATGCCGGTAACCGTTGCGTCAGCTGAGCGAAGTTTTTCTAAATTGAAAATAATTAAATCGTACTTAAGAGCAACAATATGCCATGAGCGATTTGTTGGTCTTTCATTTATATCAATCGAAAATAAAATAATTAAATCACTTGATATAGAAAATATTATTGATAAGTTTGCGGCATTAAAAGCACGTAAAGTGACGCTTTAATAAATAGTAAATAATATGGTTTGCTTGAATTCATTTAGTTTAATTTTTTTTAATAACAGGCTAATGAAGTCAAAGGCCTCGCAAACGGCTTTCGCACTGGGCCTCGCAAACTCAAGCGCCGGCACTGATCATAATAATTAATTGTTTATATCCTGTAATAAAATTAATCACACACAATATGTATTTATATATTTTTATTAATAGATTATTTGTTTGCATTTTAATATTGCAAAAAAAAAGAAAAAATAATAATATTGAAAATAATCATAAAATGGAAATGCGTGTCGAACAATTATGGGTTAGTTGTACAAATAAAATGTAAAAATAAAAAATATCATAGAAAAGTCATCAGTGTATCTAGTTATTGACGATATGCTTTTTGCATACATTTAATGGTTTTTCCGCAGTGAATTCTTCATTCAGGTTCGTCGTTTCCTTGTTAAGAAATCGTTTGTTTCAGAAAACACAAAATAATTCTCCATTTTTTTTCCTTGCTATCATTTTGAGTGATAATTTTAATAACATATTAACTATAAAAGTAAGAATAAAATAAAATAATAAATAGATTTTACAGTTATTTTATGGGTGAATAGAGCATTATTATTCAACACAATTTTTAATCAGTATGGCACGGTCTGAACGTTTTACAAAGTTTTAATGCATGGTTAGAAATTAAAAGAATAAGAAAATACACTTTGATGTGTTATAAAACTATCGAATATTATTTTTTAATTTTAGCTAAAAGCTAAAATTTTAAGTAGTATAATGATAATGATAACGTATTATTCAGATTAACAGTGCATAACTGTAACTACTTTACCTTAAATAAACAAATAAAAAGCTTTTAAAATAAAAATATATGCGACTATGATTATTAATAGAACTATTAATATATAAATTACACACATTTATACCATGTATATCATTTATCATTATCATTTATAACTATTTTTTATGTTATTAATTATTATTATTGTTTATAAATTTAGCGTAATATTAATAAAATAATAAGTAATAAAATTTACAAAAAGAAATCAAAACAAGAATTATGTTAATTATTTATAGACTTTAGTTATAATTAAACGATATTTAAAACATTATTCTATTTTTCTAAGTAAATTGATTTCATTCAAGTAGAAAGTGCTTTTAGATTCGTGCATTTATTTTTTTATTAAACTAACTTTTTTCATTAAATAAAACTATTTCTCATGCTTTTTAAAAATGAAATTGTTTATTGTCAACATCTTTTAAATTAAATGAATGATGATGATATACTGTTATTTAGATAAAAACTATACCACAAGATTTGTACATTCGTACTGACAATAAATGTTTGAATAACTGCAAAAAGTACTTAAAATTAGCCTTGTCAGAATTTTGCCACCGTTAAAAACGTTTATTTAAATGATTTTTCTATTGTAAAAAAAAAAAAAAAAATTATCTTCGTTTTTTTTGCTATTGTTGTTGTTCTTTCGACTCTGTAAATAAAGCAACATTAAGGAGAGATATAAAAACCGACTATAAATAGAAACAATTGTTAATTTTATTTTTACTTTATGTCAATTGTTCAGAATTATTTTATTATTTTTTCGTTTTTTTTTTGTTTTGCATAAATCACAATTTAAATGCATTCCTCGCTACAAAAAATAAAAAACTACACTTTACTGTTTCTATTGTTTGCTTTTTTTTTTATTTAGCGAGGAGACATCGGTGAAACCTTTGATGCATTTTATTTATTTATTTTTCTTAATTATAAAATAAATAACTAATAGGGTAGAAAACTTCTTCTGACTGTTGATAATTGTCTGCTACTTTACCATTTGTTTGCTTATAAAAAAATATATTTCTTAATAATTTTAATACTAATCTAAATTGACAATCGTTTGCATATAAAGTGAACTGTCAACGTAATTATTATCTCTGTTGACAATAAATAAATTATTTTATTCTTATTATTTTAAATTAATTCATTATTTTTATTTTAATTACAGAAGACTGGATGCCTATATGAGCATTTGCGGTGGGGCGATACATTCGTTGTTGTCTATTCAATATGTGATAAAAATAGTTTTACAGAAGCAAGTGATTATTTGCAACAATTGGCAAAATTAAAATTACCATCATATTATACAACATTGTTATTAGGAAATAAAAGGGATCTTGATCATTCACGGTATGCCAGATTTATTTTATTTTATTGCTTTATTTCATTTTGAAAAATTTTTACAAAAAGATTGCGTGTCTTAAGTTCATTAACTAACGAAAATAAATGTGTGTGTAGTTTTTACCTTTTTTATTTTGGTTTTATAGTCTTATGTTCAAGTTGAAAAATATTGATTTAAATGTTAAAAACTACATGGTTCTAAAGATCAGCAAGACCTTAAAATTGTTAGGGAAATAATTAGTTTTGATGACTTGTAAGGGGCTAATATTGGACAGAGAACATAGATTTTGATTACTAATTATCTTATTCTTACTCTCTAATAACTAATTTTAAATAAACACATCGTTTAGGAATTTAATTTGAATCTAGAACAGTAATATGAAAGATGGATTTTGATTAAAATCATAATTAAGCATTCGCAGTCATAAACCTTTCCAAAAATCTACCACTTGTAAAACATTAGCAATATTATATTAGCTAAACACTTTGTTAATTGTTCTTTTTCATAACTACCCTGTTATAATTTATTATCGATTATTTATTTATTAACGATTTTTTTTTTCATATTTATTTGCATTTTTTAATTTACATTAAGCATAAATAAGTACAATGTGGTAAAAATTCCTGCTAAGAATGATAATAATAATAAAAAATATAGTAAATATGTCATCTGATTTTTTTGGTTTCGCAATATTACTTTTTGCAACATAAATTTATTATTATCATTATTAACCATTTTTTTTTGTTTTATATATGTATTTATAAATAATTTATTTGTTTTTATTCACCCGAAGTTATTTCCAAAAAAAAAAAAAAAATTAATCCGATTTTGACTAATTTCTATATAATTAAACATCTGACTTTCGTTGTTAAAAATTAGTAAACAAAATATCCATTTATTTATAGTATTCGATTTATTTTATAATAAATACATATATATTAAATTTAGACGATTTATCACCATTCAACTTCGTTTATTTGCTTTTATTCATCTTCTTTTCATTTATGTCAATGTTATTTTATATTTTTTATTAAAACACAAAAGAAAGCAACCAAAAATAAATTTCCAACACCATAACCAATCAAGTAAAAAAGCCAAAAAATTATTTCATCTCAGTAAAACATGCTATTTTTTAATGTTTCTTTAACATTTGTCCACCGTTTGCCCGTTAATAAAAAAAAATTACAAAACAATTTAAAGAATTTTATGTAAATTTTCTTTTTATCACAACAATCAACAACAACAATAACAGCAACAAGAAAAAAAATACGGAAAAAAATTCTTTTGTTAACGATTTATTATCGAAAAAGAAAATAAGAAATTATTATAAAGGAAGAAAGTTAAACATGAAAACTAAATATTTTACATCAAAGGTAAACATAAAAAAAATAAATAAATTTATATGGAACAATAATATAAATTAATAAAATTCTTTTCTTTTATTTAATTTTGGCTTATTAAGCATAAAAACGAGACAATGTTTATTTTTTATTAATAATTTTTACCTTGGATTGAATGCTGTGCAAAGCTCATGGCAAAGGGGTAAATCATGCAGTTTTTACACTACGGGCATAAATGCATTTATATATATGTATATTAAACAGTTGTGAAACTATTACATAATCATTTCTACTTTATCAATAAAAATAATTAAATTTGTTTGTTGGAAATTTAACTGCTATTTAAAGCACCTTTAACTCCATTATAATTAATAAGCGAATGTGATTATAAATCTAAACAATAAAAACGTATTTAATTAACATAAATAATCCTTAATAATTATTATAATATTGGCAAGTAGTATATAGTTGAATAAAATAAAATAAATATTAAAAATGAACATTAAATATGCGTCATTCCAATAAAGGAATTGCTATACTTTAAACAAATTTATGTATACAATTGTAATGATTCAAATTAAACGCTTTTGCTAGGATACTGTGAAAAGAAATTAGCAATTTTAATGCTGATGTTTAACGCGCAAAATAAAACTCTGATTTTTAACAAAACTGAATAAAAGAAAAAAAAATCATTATTGAATATTTTAATCTCCGGAAATATTAGTATTACTAGTTTCTAAAGAAAATCACATTTTGAAAATAAGAATAGATAGAATAACGTTATCATTCAATGTCAATCTTTTATTAGTGACACAGATCAAGTAATTAGTTTTTATTTTTTAATCACATAAGATGTATTTTTTTTTTTTTTTTTTTTTGAATTACAAGATTCTTTTCTTCATTTTTATTCTTAATAACCGTTTTAATTAATTGACAGTGTCACTGTTGGTCTTCTGTAATTACTTTTTATTTACAGTAATTGAAGAAACTAAATTTTTAAAAACAAACTTAATTTCCAAAATGAATAATTGTTTTTTTTTTTTATTATATTTTACAGAAAAGTGTCTGTTAATGATGGCCATGAGTTGTCATTAAGATATTCCTGTCAATTTTATGAGGTGTCCGCTGCTGAATGTTTTGCCGGTGTCTCACTTGCATTTCAATCATTGCTACGTGAAGCCAGATCGGTGCAGTTATTAAGGGCATTACCGATCCGTAGAAAACTCGGTGTTAATAGTGTCTCCAAGGTATTTTATTTTATTAAAATATAAATAAACAAGTAAATTAATGTAATTTTTTTATTTAAGGTACTAGGAAACATTTTTGGTAAAAACAGTAAGGACAGAAAAAAACGACCATCACTTAGTATTTAAGAAATTATAAGATAAGAATATTAAAACTCGATAAGGAAACTCATAGAAAACAAAATAAAAAACAATTTATAATAATAATAAATAAAATGTGATAAAATTATTTTAATTTTTCTAAAAAAAAGAAAATGATTATTCTAAAAGAGTACTTATTGTGCATTTAGTGTGTTTAACTGTTACAACTTTTTTTTTCTTGCCGTATTCTCTCCTGTCTGTGAGAAATTTTGAAAGAATTAAAATAAAAATTTACTGCAGCAGACGAAACGCAAAGTGTTATTGAGAAGCGGATTTTAACGTCAAGTTCCATACAAGCGAGTTCTAAACTTTATATTTTTATTTTGTTTATAAATCAATAAAAGAATTTGATATTTCCATTTTCTTTTTATTATTCATAATTACGCTTTTCTGTCTAGCTTTGCAAAACTTATTTTTTATATGTATTTTTTTTTTTTATTAAGTAAAAAATGTTCCTATTACTAAGCAATTTGTATATAAAATAAATAAAATAATCAAAAATTTAAATCATGTTTTGTTTTATCTCTTTATTTTAATTAAATATTTTAAACAACGATAAGCAAACTATAGGGCAGTATAAATGCTTTTATTTTTGATACCTTATATTTTTTGCAGTTAAAAGTTTCAACAACAAAAATATCCAAATGTAAATGTATTAGCTTCAAAAGATAAGGGTTCAAAAATCTACTCCTGGGAATTATTATTAGGTAAGCAATGCTGAAAGTCAACAATTTATGTTTAATTTTCGAAAATATCTGTTCATTGAAAACCTCCCAAATGTTTTTCTAACAAAAATTTTGTTGATTCAATTTTTTAAACACTTCAATTGCTATGAGTTTTAAAGGCAAACCTTTCAACATCAAATATAAAAACAAAAAATGACATTTGTAAGGCTTTAACTTGCATACAAATAATGTGACGAAACTCTCCAATTTAAAATCGACATTAGAATACCATTAATAAAAACATTTATTGACTAAAACAACGTCTGTCAAATAAACAAAAATTATAATCTTCCGATATTTTTCAAATAATAACCAAAAAAATGGGTGGCTGGCAACTAGAAATTGGAAAAATGGCAATGTACATGACATTTCCAGTTGCAATGTTTTATTATTTTAATCAACCAGAATATTTTGAAAAGTGGGTGACAAAAACAAGAAGAGAAATGTATCCACCAGAAGATAAAAGTCACCGGGAAGAAATTGAAACATTAATCAGATCTATGCGAGAAAAGAAGGATCAAGAAATACTAAATGCTTTAAACGATATTGAAAAACGTGAAAAATTATAGAAATTAGTTTATAAAAAAAAATACCTAGTTTAAATATTGAATGTAAATCTTATAATAAAAATACATATAAATAAAAGCAAAGTTTTTTTATTCCATTGAACTATAACAATAATCTGTCAAACTTTTTGAAAGCATGTTGAGTGTTGATTGAGTCTGCGTTAGAAGTTGCACGTGGGTAAAATCTCCAATAATTTTTATTAAACCTTCAAAAATCTAATTGTGATCAAATAAATAGTAAAAAATGGGTGGTAAACATAAACAGAAACTCAAATCTGAAAAATCTAAGGTAAAATTAAAAGGACATTTACCAAAAGGAACAAATGTTACAAAAACGGATTTCAAAATTAAAAAAATTGTTATCAAAGAGCAACTAAGTGAAATTAATTTAAATGATACTTTAAGTAGCCGAAAGCTAAATGTTAAAGTGAGTAAACACAATAAATGTCATTATTTTTAAATTTAATAAATATTTTACTTTAAAAGGAATGCCTATCAAAAATTCAACATCACAATATCACAGTGCGAAAGGATGGTTTATTGAATTTGAAAAATATAGTTCTGAATTATCCAATCGATGTTTTAAATACACATTTAGGACTAATTATACCAAATTTATTGCTATTGACTTTAAATGAAAGTAAAGAGATTCGTCGTGAATCATTTACTATATTAAATAATATATTCAAGTTGACAACAAACAATAAATTATTAATACCATTTTATGATATTATTACATCATATTTATGCTGTGCAATTACCGATATTAATAATAATGTGCAAAATGATTCCTTATTGCTGCTCGATGCTATAATATTAAATATTCCAAAATTAATTGCACTAAATTTTGATAAAATTATTGAGAATTTTTTAAATATAATAACAAAATCACAAGTAAATAATAAAAAGCAAAATATTATAAAATTGAATTTAAGTAATAATCTAACAAATACACAATGGTGTTATAAAGTGTTAATACGATTAAATAACATTTTAAAATCATACATTTATGAACGTAATAATGAACATAAATATGTTATAAGTAATGATATTAATCAAAATGAAAATATTGAAAATGCGTAAGATATTATTAAATATATAAATAGTACAAATTAATCATTTCCAAATTTTCCACAGATTTGAGTTGAATGAACCAATCGAAAACGATGACATGATTAAAAAACCTGAAAAAATGATTGTTAATTATTTTGATAATAGTAAATCAATGTATTTTCCATTAATTAAAAATTATAATATTAATTGTTCATTAAATTTAACAACTAATAATATGAATAATAATAATAATATAAATAACAATAATAATATAAAAAAATATACACAGACTATAATGTCATTATTATATGAAATATGGATGGAAATTAAAACAGATGATAATAATTTAACAACAGAAATTGAATTATTATTAAAAATTATGTTAAATATTATTGTTCAATTACTACAATTAATTAATATTTATGATGATGCTAACAATAATGATTTATTAAATTGGTTTTTTGTCAATTTTAGTCAACATTTTTTTACAAATTTTTTGTTAAATTTTCCATACAATAATAATAATAGTGGAGAATCGGGTAAATAAACTATAATTTATATTGATTTATCAATTCATTAATTATTTCATAACATAATATATTTATATTTTTAGACGTTACAAGAAAATTAAAACATGATACGGATCCAAATTTATTTTTTGAAAATTTAACAATATGTCAATTGTATAATTCAATGATAAATAATAATAATATAGATGCAACAGATCAGAATCAAAATAAAAATTTATTAAAAATATATAACTATATTGAAAGTAATAAAAAGAATATTAATTTTTTTTATGTATAGCATATGTACTATTTTATTATTTATTTATAGAATGCACACGTAAATGGGACTTTACTAAGAATACATTAAATACAAACTCGTTGATGAACAATCTAAAAAATATATTATTAATAAATTATAAAATTTATATTAAATATAATATAAATATAAAAAATTTATTAAAAATTATTATTAACAAGTACTTATTTATGAATCATAATAAAAATAAATTAATAATTTTACTTTGTGATATAATTTTAAATGAAGAATTATTAAATTATTTTGGGTATTTATAAAAATTTGAATATTTTTGATGCAAAAAATGTAAATGAAACTGTTTTTTTTTATATAGCATAGACCTGTTTGAAAAATGGCTTATTGATTTACCACAAATTTTACTAAATAAAGTTATTTCAATTAAGATCATAAAAAAATTATTAGATTTGGGTAAATTTAATAATAAATTATTTTTAAGAAGCATTGAAAATAATTTAGAAAAAATTATTGGTAACTATTGATATAAATAACTAATTTTTAAATAAATATTTTATTTTATTTTTTTTTAACAGAAAATTTGAATACAATTGAAATAATTGACATGGAAAATAATTTTGATGGAAAAGTTTTAATTATTAATTTATTTTATTGGTCTAAATTATATAATCCACATATTGTTGATAAAATAAAAAATATAATTAATAAAAAGGAATTTAATCATGATGAAAATATTATGAATTATATTCATAATATATTAACTGTATAATGACACATAATGGAATTTATTGTAAAGGATAATCTGATTCCAAATCATAACTTTTTACGCGAGAATAATATAATGTTGGATACTTTGATGGCGTTAATTCAAAATCAGTTTTCAATTCTCGTTTATTTTTTGTTTGTATTATCTATAAATAAATTTAAAAACAATAAATAAGAATAATTATATCATTAAACATTATACAGAACAACTTACAGAATAATGTTTCCATTGTAATTGATTAAATCTCTTTTTTGCTGTACTCACAACATTAAATTCAATATAAAATGTTTGATTATCGGGTATGTCTAAATTGCTGTTGCGCCGTCTATTACTTAGGTGACTTTGTTGATTTGTACGATTTCGTTTTAACACGATTATGACTAAATCACCGTGTAATCTTTAATAAAATAAAATTAATTTCTATAGAATTGTTTAATTTTTTTAATAGCTTATATTTACCTGTAATGCCCTTTTAATATCTCATTTTTATGAGGATTACGTGATTTTAGTTTTCCTATGCACTGTGCAGGATCATCAGCTGAGGTAAGCATTAATATGTGGCCATCCGGAAAAAATCGTATATAACGATAATATTGTACTAATTGTATTGGTCGATAAAATTGATCCTAAAGTTAAATATGATTTTTAATAACTAAATATGTTGTAATAAATTTAAATTTACTTGAAAGCTGTTTTCACCATAACGTAAATAGCTGGTTTTACTTATGTAACAACCGCTATAATGCACTCTGCTACGTTCTAAAAACATTTGGCGCCAAGTACTGTAAATTGAGGTTTTAAGGTTGCCAATGTTCACACCCCAAACTCTAAAAATCAAATTTTAAAACAATATTTTATTTATAATGTGCAATTTTATACGCACTTTACACATGCTTGTCTCCATATTTCTTGATCTCTAGCACACAAATAAAAACCTTTGCATACATGTGATACTTGCTCTAATGAACGCATATCCAAATTTGTTGATACAACCCATCTTAATATATACAGTATTATTTCCATTGGTAAATCAGATATATGACTACTTGTTATTATTAAGTTATTATCACTACTTGATCTTTCGCATAATTTACCTTTTAACAAATAATATGTAGTGAAACGTGCTACTAAATCAATGTCATCTAAATTATCGACATTTTCAGAATCATTGGTTCTTTCATTTTTGTCTAAGAATAATAAATAATATTTTTGAAAATTAATAAGCAATCGTAATTTTAATAGTTTACCTTTACTTTGTACAATATCGCTTTGTTGTTGATTAGCCATATTATTGTATTGGTGCTGCATAGTACTTTCATAAATTTTAAATTCTATATCAGGTACAATTTGTACAGCGCGACGATATAAACTAATCGCTTCATACACCTTGCCACGTCTTTCTAATTCACTTCCTTCTAAAAATAATGACTTTGCCTGCATGTAGATTTTTATTTCAGTAATTTCTAATAAAAAATATTATACTTTACTTACCTTTAATTCATCAATTTCTTCTTGTGATAAATTTTTATCAATATTTTGTATTTCATTATTATTTATATTACTTTGTGAATAGGCTTGACATTGGCTATTATCAATGCGTAATTCCCTATGCCATTTTTCACGAAATTCGTCTAATAAAGCGTTTTTTGAAGGTGAGGAAGAAGAATCGTCAGAATCTTCTGCAGCACCATCTCCACCAGTAGCAGACTAATAAAAAAAACCAACAATTAAATCTTTTTAAACTATTTTATAATTAAAGGTTATAAAAAATTAAATATTTACCATATCGATTAAAAATTGATTCAAATTAAAGATAATGAATCACGATCTGAATATCGAATAACAAGTTTAATTAAAAAAAAATGATTATAATGTCGTTTTATATAATAAATAAAACTTTTTGCCATCATATAGCTGACAATTAATTTTATTACGTCTTTTTAATGTTAATAATATTTAAAGTAAATGTAATGTTATTTTTTCCAATATTTGATTAAAAAATTGCAGATGTAAATTTAAATGAAATATTTTATTAAAATTATTTTGTTATTTATAAGTATGCTTTATTTTTATTATAATTATTTCTACTTCACTTGACTTTCATTTTTCTTTTCCGGATTTTTGTTTTTATTTTGATTATTTTATTTTTTTTTTTTTTATTTAATTTGCAAAGTGTACAATTGTACAAAATTTTGTTTGCGCAATTTCCACACTAAGATAACAAACGCACCTTTTTTGTAAAGCATATTCCTAATAGCATCTATAAATAAATTTTAATTTATTTTTGTTACATGTTTTTATTTCATTATTTTCCGAATTCTAAAGCAGAACAATTTTTATTTAATTGACATGCTAGCTTACATATAATAAATATAAATTCTGTAGTAAAAAAAGCTATTTTTAAGCTGTTAAGACTTTAAATTCCAATGAAAAAATATTGTTTTTGTTTTCAGTAATTTTATGTTTAAAATAGTTTTAGATTGGAAAATTAAAACATATTTATATAAGTTTGATGAAATAAATGCTACCTATAAATATATCTAGATATTACAAAATAATAATAATAATAATAATAACAAAAAAATTCGAAAACTTTCTTTTAATTTGAATTTGCTAATATGTATTAACAAACTTGCTTTAAATAAAATATAAACAAAAACAGAAAATGCAGTGCAGTGCATTTGGTTAAGTGCAAATAATTTTCAACAACACTATTCGACATCTAGTAAAAAACTAAAAATAAAAAGCAAACATAAAATTAGTTTAGTTTAAAAATGGCGTGGGTCAGATGTGTTAAAATGAGTTTATAACATTTATAAATTATAATTAATCATTTTAACAAAATATTTGTTAGAATATTGATATAATGATCTTTATTTTGAGTATGTGAATTATTTAGTTTCTTCTTTTAATTGATTTGTGAATGAAAATTATGTATAAAAACAATAGAAAATTACGGACGATTAATAGTTCTATTGAAAAATTAAATCTCTCTTATGGATTACAGTGCTTTTACAATCACATCAATTGTTTTAATTCATTAATTAGTTGGAATCTTTTCATTGATAATTTGTTTAATTAAGCAAAAGCAAAATACCATTGAAGACATTTAGAGAAGACAAAAGATTTTGTATTCTTTGCATTAAAAATTTTGTGTGGGTTAAAATTTGGTAGCATTTGTATACAGAAAACTCGGAGAACAGAATTAACATTGTGTATTTGGTAGTGTGTAGGAGGTTTTTGTTTTTTACACAACTGTAAAATTTGTACACACAACGAACCGGTAAGAAAAATCAATAAATATAGGAGTTGAATTAATTTTGTTACATAATTAATAATTAAAAATAATATTAATTATGGTTAATATTATTTTTATTCAAGGTTGATTATCAATAAAATAAATTATATTTATTTTATTCTGTTTTTACTTTGATTGGCGTCAATTACATTAAATGTGACTATTGTTTGTGCTAGACAAAACCTTTTAAAATACATGAGTAATTATTTATTAGGAAGTTAAGTCGTGCAATAAGAGGGTGTTCAATCATATTAAAATGTGCATTTACGAAAAAATAGTTTAGAATTTTTTTTTATTATTATTATAATTTACTAAAACAAAATAATAATAATAGGGGTTGCAAATAACAACAACAAAAAGGGATGGGCTGCAAAAAGATATGTCAAGTAATAATGAGATTTTTTTTCTACGGCATAAAACGGTTTAACATGCTTCTTACTTTTCATTTACCTAAAAAATAAGTAATATTATTAACAATTTAAAAAAATCTATAATAAAGATTAATAAAATAGAGTAAAATTTTTAAGTGAATTATATAACAAAAATTGTTTTTAAATCAAGCTTAGATTTAATGTCAAAATGTTAATAAACAGAAATTGTTTCATTATTGTCCAAGAAATTATATGAATCACACAATTGTAAATGAATTAAAAAAAAGACATTATAAAAAATTATTTTAAGATAAGAAATAGAAATGAATAAATTTTTAAAGTTCTTTAGAATTTTAAAAAATAATAAAAATATTATCTCTTTTTAGGCTATGATAATTCAAGCGGAAATAACTAAATAAAATCTAATGGAAATATAAAAAAGGAATCATTTTAATTGAAATAAAAAATTATTCATAATGTCGAACAAACCAAAGGTATTGGGTATGGATGATAATAATGAGGACGATCATACTTATTTAAATTTTCCTTATCAAAAGGATGATAAAATTAAAATTAAAACAAATAAAGATTTAAGCATAATAAACAAAATAAAAAATAATGATAATATAATTGCAACAAATATAAATATAGATATAAATAAAAAGGAAATGAATGATAAAGAATCGTTGTATGCAAAGCCACTGAAAAAATCGGATCGTTTAATAAAAGCAAATATAGATTGTACAACAAATATACCAATTCTACATAATTTAATTAAAAATAGTGACAATGAAATAATTAACGATAATTTGATGACACCGCAAATAACACCTGCTGCATTAAATGCAACAACAAATGCAGATACCGTAGTATCATCCAATAATATAAATTTATACCCAAATAGAGATTTAGAATTAGAACAACAACGTATACGTAATTTTTTAAAAGATACAACACAGCTACATAAAAAAATGGAAAAGAATAAAGATTTTGCTTATTCAAATTTTTCATTTTTAGCAAGAGAGGAGCATTTCGCTAATTTAGTACAACAAAATGTTATTATTGATAAAAGTGATTTTACCGATGACAAGACTAATAAAAATGATGATAATTTATTACAAGATGATAAATTAATTTTTGATAATTTAGATAATTCTATTCAATTAAAAACTTGTAATTTAAATTCAGCAAATAATGAGGATGGCGCCGCTGCCATTACTTCATTTGATGCTGGTGGTGTTGAATCTCATTTTCCTAAAACATCAACAGATGCACCTAAAATGACAACACCTGTCATAACAATTAATATTAACCGAGAATGGGTATTGAAGAAAATAGCAATGTGTTTAGAGCAACGTTCATTTAAAAAGCCTATATCTATTCCAACACCAAGTTGTAATGACATGGAGAATCCTACAGATGCAGTTGGTTGTTCATTTTTTAATAACAAAAGTCCACAGTCATTGCAGCAACAGCAACAACCTAGTTTACCACATTTGGGTTGTTTAATATTAGGTTCTAATGGTTCTGGTAAAACGACAATATGCCGCAACATATTAGATGGGCAAACAGGTACTAAAGGAATGCTTAATCGGAAATTACTATGTTGTTATTTTATCAATTCACAAAATCCAGATTGTCATAATTTAAGCATTTTTATAAGAAACATTGTGTTACAAATACTGTCACATAGTAGTTATATAAATAATGACGATAAGCAATCTAACAATTTTGACACTAGTGATATTGATTTAATGCAATTCAATG
Source organism: Ptychoptera contaminata (assembly GCA_963942525.1). Classification (NCBI taxonomy): domain Eukaryota; kingdom Metazoa; phylum Arthropoda; class Insecta; order Diptera; family Ptychopteridae; genus Ptychoptera; species Ptychoptera contaminata. The sequence continues at coordinate 15,373,027 of OZ012637.1, read as the reverse complement.
AAAAAAGCAATAGCAATGTTGATAATTTTGATACAGATCTGACTGATGAAAAATTAGAAAAAGAATTTAATATACTTGAAAAAGAGTTTTCGAAAAACAGAACTTCAACTAATAAAAAATGTATAACAAGACAGCTCTCTGAACCTTCGTCTACTAGTAAATTGATAAAAAATGATGACAAGAATCTCTCCTATATAACTCACCCACCCTTAGGAAAATCTTCTGAAAGCAAACATTGTGATGTAAATGATATTATTGATAGTAAGGAAAATAAATTATTAACTAAAGATAGTCCAAATAAAAAGATATCAAAAATTCCCGTACTAATTGGTAACAATAATAATAATAGTAATAATAACAATAAAGTACCTAAATTATTAAATATAAGCAATGAAACATCGAATATAGAAAATAACATTGATGAGAATAAAATCGTAAACGATGCTGACACAATTACAAATATAAACGAAAATGATATAAAATTTACGACAACTATAAAACCATTGCCATTACCCAAAACAAAAAATTGCAAAACTTTAATAGCCGATGGCTATTATGAGATGTTATTAAATAATTCAGATATATTTGATAGCTTAAGCATAGATAATATTGAAAAGAATCCAGATGAATGCTTTAAAAAATCAATATTGTTTCCACTATTAGAATTGAATCCACCTAAAAATGCCTTATTATTATTAATTGATTCTATTGATGAAAATTATATAAACGATGGTAATTTAATAACAACGTTACGTGGCAATTATAAAAATGTAAGCAAAAGTAAAAATATTGCCGAACTATTATCAAATCATATCCACTTATTGCCTAAATGGTTATTATTGGTATGCACAATAAAAAAGCAAAATAAGCATATAACAAAGATGTTCAATGGCTTTAAAAAAATAACGCTAGATGACTTAAGAAAAAACCACGTTGTAAAAGATGTCCAAGAATATATAATAACTCGGTTAAACACTGATTTCAAGGGTCACATTAATTTAAATAAAGAAATTATTGAAATATTAAATATGTTATATATTAAATCAAACGGATGTATTTTATATTTATTAAAAGTATTAAATGGTATCAAAGATAATTTTTTCACATTACGTGAAATTAAACTAATACCATGTACATTAAATGGTTTATACTTATATATATGCCAAAAATCATTTAATAAAAAACAATATTCAAAAATACGGCCAATATTGAATATATTATTAGCCTGTAATACGTATGTTGATAAATTATTTATATATAATTGTTTAAGATCACATAATTATACAATTCAAATTGAGGATTTTAACACTCGATTAGACTTAATGCAAAATGTAATTATAATAAAAAATGATAAAGTAAAAATCTTCCATAATTCGTTTGCTGATTGGTTAGTTGATGTTAAATTTGCTACCAAAAAATTTTTGTGTGATGTTAATGAGGGCCACATTATGATATCAATGTATTACATTATGATAAGTGATGTATTATGTTCAAATCAAGTCAGAAAATTTATATATCATTTAATTAAAACGGGCGAGTATTTAAATCTAATTAAAAACATAAATATTGATTTAACATTATTGTTATTAGAAACAAAGGCAAACTTAATTGATTGTTTATATACAAACATGTTAAATTGTTGCACACTTTGTGAGTATAATTATTTAAATGAAATAAATATATTGCCGAAAACAAAAATAATGATTGAGAAATATTTAAATAATCAATTAAATGATAATTTTACAAATATAATGATTGATTTCTTTAAACCAAGTCTACCAACTGATATCAAAACATTAAAGTTATTAATTGAAACTGGCGTTAATAATGCTGATTCACAGGTATTCATTTTTTGCATTTCATAGTTTTTTTTTTTAATTAATGCCAGTATCCTTTTATTTTATTTTATGTAGCTTTCATACGAATCATCAATAAATTCTCCAGAGTGTTCCGATAAATCTGAAAATATTGATTCTGAACTGGCAGAATTATTAATTTCTAGCGAAAAGGCTTGTAATTTAAATAATGCATCTGCATCGAACGTTCTATATGACATAGGAATTGAAAACAATACTGATATTCTAATTCAAAAACTAGCAGAAGGACATAATATAGAATTACATAAGGGAAAAGCATTGATTCATGTATTAGCTAATGAAGGAAATCATGCACTTCTCGATCGAGCATTAAGGGTTCGTATTTGAATATAATATTTTTTTATTAACAATGATAAAAATATTTTAAAATATATTTTCAATAGGCATGTAAACATCCAATAGATTTAGAAATTGAAGATTTAAATGGGCAGACTGCATTAAATATTTCTGCAAGATATGGTCATATTGAAGTCGTTAAGTTATTACTTGAATTTAAGCAAACAAATTTAAATGAAGAAATTATTTGTGTTGATGTTAATCATGCTGACCGTGATGGCTGGACACCTTTACGATCAGCTTCCTGGGGAGGGCATGTAGAAATTGTTAAATTATTAATTGCAACACCGTTATGCGCAATTGATTTGCCAGATAAAGAAGGTCGAACAGCACTGAGGGCAGCTGCATGGAGTGGACATGAGGATATATTGAAAATATTGATAGAAGCTGGTGCTGATGCAAATACTGTAGATCGTCAAGGTCGAACATCATTAATAGCTGCATCGTATATGGGCCATTATGATATTGTAGAAATACTATTAGAAAATGGTGCCGATGTAAATCATTTAGATATTGATGGCCGTAGTGCGTTATGTGTTGCAGCTTTATGTGGCAGCTCTGGTTATAATAAAGTTATATCAACATTATTGGAGCATGGTGCTCATACTGATCAGATTGATAACGATGGAATGTCACCTTTATTGGTTAGTGCATTTGAGGGAAATTCGGAAATATGTGAGCTTTTATTAGAAAATGGAGCTGATCCAGATTTTGCTGATTATTTGGGCCGTACTCCATTATGGGCAGCATGCACTGCTGGTCATGCAAATACTGTCAAATTATTATTATTTTGGGGTTGTGGTATAGATTGCATGGATGCAGAGGGAAGAACAGTACTTAGTATAGCAGCTGCACAAGGTTAGTTTTTATTATCTTTGTAACAAGTAGTACATTTCGTTAATTTTTTTTTATTATTAAAGGCAATGCAGAAACAGTTAGACAATTATTAGATCGTGGGTTGGATGAAACCCATCGTGACAATGGTGGTTGGACCCCGTTGCATTATGCTGCATTTGAAGGTTATTCAGAAATTTGCATACAATTATTAGAAGCTGGGGCTAAAATAGATGAACCCGATAATGAGGGTAAAACTGCATTGCATTTAGCTGCTCAAGAAGGGCACAATGGAGTTATAGAAAATTTATTAGATATTCATAATGTATGTGTTGATCAACGAGCACACGATGGAAAAACTGCTTTCAGATTAGCATGTTTTGAAGGTAAAAAAAGAACTTACCACCGTTAATTAGAAATATAAAATATTTACATTATTATATAGGAAATTTTGAAAGTATTCGTACATTATTAAAATATGGTTGCGATGTAAACTCAAAGGATGCCGATTCTAGAACAACATTATACATACTAGCTCTTGAAAATAAATTAAATATAGTAAAGTTCTTACTGGAATTTGCAAATGTAGATGTTAATATACCAGATAGTGAAGGGCGTACGGCTTTACATGTGGCAGCATGGCAGGGTCATGTAGATATGGTTAAACTTTTAATTACTATAGGTAAAAATTTACTTAGTATGTAATTTAACAATCTTAATATAAAAAATGCTTTTTTTAAGGCAATGCTAATGTTAATTCAATGGATTTGGATAGTCGATCTCCATTACATTCGTGTGCATGGCAGGGTAATCATAAAGTTATGGAAATATTATTATATCATGGTGCCACTCCTGATCACTCTTGTAAACAAGGAGCCACTGCATTAGGAATATCAGCACAAGAAGGACATGAGAATTGTGTTAGTATATTATTAAAATATGGTGCAAATCCATTTAAGTCGGACCATTGTGGGCGCACACCAATAAAATTAGCCACGAAATCTAATCGATGTAATGTGCTGCGTATATTGGAAAATTGCACTAAATGTAAATACAAAAAAATCAATAATTATATATCTAATATAACACTGAATTTATTTATTATTTTAGTTGACTATAACTTGGATGCTAAAAACTTTCAAAATATATTAAAGTCACCGGATAAACCAAATGAACAGCTTTTATCAATAAACAATAGTGGTTTAAATATAACACAAAACTCATCAAATTTATTAATACCAAATAATTTAGGTTCTGCTACAAATACGACAATAGGATCTGGAACTACAACAACAGCATTACTTAATGCATCTAATTCATCGCAGAATAGTAATTTTTATGAAAATACTATGCATTCAGATAATAGCAGCATTCAAAACAAACGTAAAAGTGTTATATCGAGTCACTCTACTGGTAGTAGTAATGAGGTTATTTCAATAATCTTATTAAAAATAACAATATATGCTAATTATAACTGGTTTTCAACAGGTGCCAACATTGTTTTCTCAACTACAAATCCAGACAAGATATACAAGTTCGAAAAACCCAATAATTCAAGCAAATCAAAGAACTTCAACACACATTTTAATGGAAGAAAGTTACCAAGCTAACATTGGTAATTAACATCATACTTCTTATTGTTTATTTTTTTTTATGTATTTTTACTTTTATTTTAAGGTTCTAACGAGGCAGACACATATGAGATTGGCTGTATGTCACCGTTATATGCGTCTCCACCACATTCTCCAAGCAGTGACATTAGTTCTCCAGGACAGCAAAGCAACTTAATACATCATCACTTTGGTGAAATAGGTGCAACTGCTAATGTAATAAGTACAACTACTGCTGCACAACAATTAGTAATAAATTCCGATCAACATTTTGCACGTGATACCCATATGCGAATAATACTTGGAAATAATAAAGATAATCAATCAGGGTAACTAATATATATGATTTAAAAAAATGCAAAAAAATATACATTTATTGTTTTCTTATAATTTTTTAAAGAAAAAATTCCAAACGTAGTGGAATTGCAACGAATCCGGCTGTTCGAATGATTCGTAGTCGTTTTGATTCAGCAGCACAATTAATTAGAAAAACGAATAACATGTTAAATATAACATCAAGTAGTAATAACAGTAATAATCAGGGTTCATCAAGCATTGGTGTTAAATCAGGTACATTTCAATGGCGCAAAGAGAGTCAAATGTAAAAAATTATTTTTAATTAATTTAGAATTTTTTTTTTATATTTATAAGAAATATTGATTGAGAATTACTGACTTTTTTTTTGTTATCACACAATAATTATACATATTTATTATTTTATGGTTCCTATAAAAAAAAAAAACTTATGGCATCTAGTATTGAAATAATTTATTTGATTTAAACGATAAGAATTTTGCTTTATTTAGTATATAAATATCCCACGTAAATGATATTTTAACAATGTAATGTTAATAATTTATCTAAATAATAAAAAATAAACTTTTATTGTAATTCTCATTCATTATCATATTAATAATAATTATTTATTTGAAAAAAGTTTTTCGTAATTTATTCTTTTACAAATAACATAATATTTATAAATAGTCTGAGCTAAAGAGGAAAATATTTTCTAGAATATATTTAGAAGACAAAAAACATAGATTTAATAATTAAATAATGATCTAATAAAATCATGAAATTAATTATAATAACAAAGAAAAAAAAAATAAAATCGAAAAAAAAAAACATTGTGATGCAAAAAAAAAAAAATTAACAAAAAAAAAGAAAATTATTTAAAGTAGACAAAATATTCTTCTAGCGTGTGTTTTATATTTTCTAGTCTTTTTGTTTTAGTGTTTTTTTTTATTTTGTGTTTTTAAAAATAAAATAACTATCCCAAATATTTTTGTTAATTTTATTATTTGTGATTTAGTATAATATAATTAAAAAAAATTATTTATTTTTGATTTTCTTTTTATAATTTAATATATTCTTTTACTTTAAGACGAGTTGATGCGATTCTTGATTGGTTGAAATTTTATATATTCAACATAATCAAAATTATATTATAAAACAAATATAATATATTGTATAAATATTTTTTTAATGGATTAAAATCTTATAAATTTAATAAAAAAGAAAACAACCAAAACCGAATTTTTATTTGTATTTGTAAAATAAAAAAAAAAACCGCCCAAAAATTTCAACAATATTTATTAAGGCATGTAAAGCAATTAATTTTATGCTATGTAATTGGATTTTATAATATCGGAGGATAAAATATTGTCAATTGTTTACCAACCAATCAATAAAAGATATTTTGTCATCTTTAACTACATATCGCAAATTGTATATAACAAGGTGTTGCAATAAATATTGTTAGTTTTTGTTTCTCTATTGTATAAAAAAAAAATCTCATCAAAATAGTTTTTAATAATAAAATTATATAAGTTTATGTTTGTTTTTTATTGAGTAAAATGAATGAAGGAAAATAAAATACAATAAAAAATAATATAATAACTTGGTTTTAATTCATTTATAAATAATAAATTACATAGTACATACATAGTTACAAAACATAATTCATGGTGGGTAAATAATAATTAATAAATAAATATTCATTATTCAATTATTAGTTCATAAGCATCTACCTCCTCAAATGGTTTATTAAGTTCTGCAATCAATTTGTCAAACTCGAGATCCTGTATAAGTCATAATAAATATTGTATTGTTATCAAAAAATAAGTATGCTCAACAAACCTTTTTTTTCTTTTTAAGGTCTTTCTTCACAATTTTTTCTTCTTCGTCTATTTCATTATCTAAATTTGTTACAGCACGCTTCCGTTTCACACCATAACTGCGGCGTTTTTGCTAAAACAAATTATAAATTAGTTAAAATTAGTAATATAATATTTATATGATCGAGAATATGCTGCATAGAATAGGTATTATAGGTATCTTATTATTATTATTATTATCAGTATTATGAACATTCTGAAATTTTTCTCCGAGAATTAGTGAAATAATTTTTTTTTTCTAGCATAGGTTATTATTATACAAATTACCGAATAATATCGGTGATATAATTTAGTACTTTGAATTTTTTTAAATTTAAATCAAAATTCTCTATTGCCCCTTTTAATAGTGTATAATGGTACTATTCGCCTCGTGATGTTATTTAAATAGCATTACCAAAACTAAATGGCATTATATTATACTATTTAGGCAATGGTACTATTTTAGTCTGATTTGAAATTTGCCTATTCGTAGACTATTATTACTCATTTCTACTTGGTACGCATAGTATTCAATTTAAAAAATTGTTTTATATTAGTTTATTTTACAAATTTTCGTTTACAAAAAAAATATAAAAGTAAACATGCAACGATTTCACACAAGAAACATTTTTTTTTTGTTAATATTAACATTTATACGTTTAAGCAAGTAAAACATTTTTAGTGAATTAAACTGAGAAAGAATTCTTTATATGCGTATCCTTATGTTGTCATTCCTTAAATCAAAACCAGGAAAGTAAGAGTGGAATAGAATATAGCACCAACAATGTAAATTTTAATTAAATAAATCTTCTCGAGAATTTAGTCAAATAAAAACGGTAATAGCTCAAAAAATATTAATTAAAACAAAAAAAACTTACATTATTATGAATTATAACGACATCATTATCCAAGGAAGATTCCTTAAATAACTCAACCGGTGCTTCATTTTTATCTTCCGTGTTAATAACTTCACGTATATCTAATTGCTTTATATTTTTTGAAAAAACTGTTGGTGTAGTTATTGGTTGATTTTTAATGTTATTTTTTATTGGTCTGTTATTCCTTATTTGTTTTAAATTTTCTTTAATTTTAGTTTTGGCTGGTTCTTTATATGCAATATTTTCGTATTGATCATTTTCCAAAACATCAAAATCCTTTAATATTTCATATTTTATATCTATTTTGTCTGATTTTGTTTTTCCATTACTATCGTTATTATTATCATTACCAGATTTATTTAATGTTTTGTCCGTAATATAATCATTTTTTGCATTATTTTCTACAACACTTTTATTTATTGTGGCGTTTGAAATATTAGTAAATGAGTGATTGTTTATTGTATTAGTTAAATAATTCTGAGTAACGCCAGAGTTATTTAAAATTAATCTCCTTAAACTATTATTATTACTAGCCATAGAAATTGGTTTATCACCAAAAAGTATATTTGATTTGGTAAAATGATTCAACACACTTTTTTCAAAATCAGGAATATTTTGTTCAAATGACACATGCAAATCATCTGATAAATTTATTTCTTTTAATGGCGATCTATAAGTAGGTTTTAAAATTGATTTTAAGACTCCCGTTTTTTTTACTTTTGGATTAACATTTTCAATATTTGATATATCTTCTGTATTATTAAAACGTATGCTCTTTCTTGGAGTAGATGCTATATGAGGTAAATTTTTGCTGAACGTTTCTTCTGAAATGACATATCGGAATGGAGATGAACAGCTTGTAGGATTAAATGAATCATTACGAAATGTATTTAATTTATTCATAATTGAATTCTCATTCTCTTCATGAATGTCTACAATTCCATTAGTACTTTTTAATGAAGAATTTATCTTCATTTGATTTGTTTTTATCCTGTTTTCATTAGTTTCGTTTATTTTTATAATTAAATTACAGAAATGATCCAAGTCTCTGTTAGATAGTGATTTTTTTTTCGCTGTTTTAATTTTTTTATTTACTTGGCGTAATTTTTGCTTATCATTAAAAATATTCCACTTAGGTTTTGCATTTTTATTATTTTTTCTGTTGATCTTCTTAGATTTTACTTTTATTTCAAAATTTTCGTCATTGTCTGATGTATCAAAATCATATTCATCATTTTTTTTGTTATTCGCGATTGGTTCCAATTTTTTATAAATTGGTATTATATTTTTCTTGCACACCGGTTTTAAAGAGTTATTTTTTTCTGTTAAAAGTATATCTTTTAACTTATCATAACTGTTTGTATCTGTAATTCGATTTATATTTTTAAGATCAGATCCATTTAATAACTTATTTAGAGTATTTGAGTCTAAAATTTTTAATTTTACATAACATTTTTTATCTGGTATTTGACTTGTATTCACTGTTATTTTTGATGTTTTTTCTGAACTCATTTGTTGAATTTCGTTATTTTGAATGTCATTTTTATTTATTTTTTTATTAGATGAAATACTATTTACTTTTTTTCTCACTTTTTCACTTTTTGGAGGATCATTTTCATTACCATTACATGGGTTTTTGCTACCAAGTAACAAATTAGATGATGCTCTTGTTCGCATGGTTAAGTTATAAAAGTTACCTGTTGTTTTAATAAACCCAAATTATAATTCGGATTAAACTATATACGTTTTTTAACTTACTAAATACACTTTAAATTAATATAATTTTTTTCCCATTAATATAGAAAGCTAAATTATACTTTAATGGCGCTGTTACATTATATTTTGAAATTATTGACAATATGAATTGAATGAAGTATGTGACAATTAAATTTAAAAAAAAACAACTTGGAAAATAAATAAAAATATTATTTATTCAAAAACATATAGCGTTACGCGAATGTAGTTTCTTATGCAAAATAATATGCTTCATAATTTATGTATAATTTTTTTTTTTTAATTTCTTTAATTATTAATATCTTGTTCAATTATAAAAACTAAATGTTTAAATCTATTAATATATTGTGTTTTTATTTGATAAAGTGAAGTTAGTTACAAATAATTATGCATATATGGAAGACTTTGTATTTTGTCCGCTTTTTGTTGCTCGCGCAGTTAAAAATACAATGTAAAAGTTCAGTAATTGAAATTTGTTATTTCTAAAATATAAAAATGGCGTCAATAAGTGATGATGATAATATTGTTCCAGAAGAAACCGGTAAATATTAAAATATAATAAAACTTTTATTAAATAAAATATATATCAAAGGACAAATAACTAAATATTGTAGTGATTATAATGAAAGGAATCGCTTAAAATTTGTATTATTACTTGAAATATGTTTGCTAAAATTTTGACAATCGTCGCCATTAATTGTTTTTTTTTGTTTTATTCTACAATACCACGCTGCTAAGTTTGTTATTTCGATCAAACAATTATATTTATTTTATGATAGTATAAAAGCTATTTATATATTATCCATTTTTTTTATAAAGGACGTAGAACTCGTTCCGGTAGAACTATAAATTCACCCGCACTTCCTTCTACTCCTAGAAGTACAAGAAGAACCAGAAAAACTACTCAGGAACAAGAACATGAACAGGTATAAAATGAAAATATATGTATAAATTATTGATTATAAATCTAATTAAAATGATGCAAAACATTGCTAAAGATTGAAAGTGACGTTGTTCCATCGATCTCAGATTTTTATTTTTTTTTGTAAAAAGAAAATATGATGACAAAGCAAGGGCCAACTGATTTATTATTATAGTTTCCATTATATTAATTGTAAGTTATTATTGTTTAAATTATTGATTTTTTTGTAATTATCTGTTTTTAGGCTATGGAACAAGAATTAATAGTAATTCATGAACCCGAATTACAAGAAGAAACTACGGAAAATTATAATGAACAGGATATTATGCAAACAGAAATTGAAGTTAATAATGATACTGAGCAAATCCAAAATGATGAAAAAAGTTCACCTTATACATTCGAAGAATTGCCGTCAGATATAACACTACTGTATGAGCAGTCTTCAGCAGATAAAGAAGAAATAAATAACATTCCTAATCCAAACTCAAGGGACTCTATTGATAATTTATTTTTTGCAAATTTAGCTGCAGAAGATAATGCAAATAGTTTGCCATCGGGAATTGACGAAAATGAAGTTTCCGAGGTAGAATTACATGATCATTTTGGTGATCAGGAGTCTTTAAAAAAATCTGACGATGATAAATCTAGAGATAAAATTTTAGAAAATGCACAAGATAATTCTGAAATGATGGTACAAATGAATGATGAAAATAATATCGAAGAAAATAGTGTATCAAGTAATAATGATAACGCCATTGCTGAAAACTTGCCAAATGGCCAAGATAGCCGAGACAGTAAAGGTGATTTAGACGCGGAAATGGTTTCTGAAGACGAATTACCAGCACCGCTACAACCTAAGGTTCAAGATGCTGAAGAAGTATCAGATGATGAATTGCCTGGACCTAAATTAGCTGAGTTACCTGCAGATACTGAAGTAGTCTCTGAAGATGAATTACCAGCATCTAGTAAAAAGGAATCAGCTAAACGAAAAATTGATGAAGGTTATGATCCAGGGAGTCCAACAGAAAGCACTGAAGGTCCTGAGAAAAAATCTAAAGTTGAAAGTGATACGGGTAAATTGTAAAAATATTAAATCAAAATTATTATAATATAAAAACTTTTAATATTTTCCAGAAAAAGAATCGGAAGTTGAGAAAAAGAAGGTATTGCCAGAGTTGGATAAATATTGGAAAGCTGTGAACGATGATCCAGCAGATTTTACGGCTTGGACATATTTATTACAATATGTTGACCAAGAAGTGAGTTTTTATTTATAATACATATATTTAGTGAGCATTTTCTCACTATTTTTCTTTTATTGTTTATATTAGAATGATATTGAAGCTGCACGTGAATCGTATGATGCATTTTTAGCTCATTATCCGTATTGCTATGGCTATTGGCGTAAATATGCTGACTATGAGAAAAAGAAAGGGAATAAAAATAAATGTGAAGAGGTTAGTGGAAATGTTTTATATAAAATAATTTTCATATTTTTTTATCTTATAATATACTATTTTAAAAATTAAAGTATAATGTAATATTATGTTGGAATACGTGAAATTTATTAATTTTAATTAAGAATAGATTTTTTGTTAATTTATATTATTTATTTACAAAATAATTCTTAATCTGCAGCTAACGCTCAAGGGCACAGTTTGCTGTAATATTTCTGCACAATGAGCTACTTCTAGATATAAATAATATAATTTATTATCCTATTTTTTAAAACTAAAGTATTAATTCAAATACGTATTATATATGTGTATTATATTATCTATTTCATTTATTATATTTAATTAATTTAAATGTTATATGTTCAATGAAAAAAAAGAAAATGAGAAATAAAAAGAAAAATGTTATTAAAGTTTGGTGAAATTAGAAATTATGAAATTCTGTGATAATAATAATTAGTTAATATAATTATATAGATCTGTGATAAACATTTTTCTATTTTCTTTGTCATTTTTTTTTTTTTTTAATAAAAAACGTATTGTGATTATATAAATTATTTTTTTTTTCTAAAAAAAAAAAGTAAAATTGAAAAATAAAATATCAAAAAAAAATTAGTTTTAATAAATTAACTGACTTCGACCAACTTCCAAGATTTGAGAGATGAGATAAACTGTGGGAAAATGTTTTGTTTATGTTTTCTTCTAAATAATTTGGTTCTTTGGTGCACATTTTTGAGTTTTTTGTTTTTTATATTTTATTTTTTTGAAGCTCAATTATTGGGTTCATGTATTAATTACAATCTAAAGAGAAAATTGATTATTATAAAAAAAACTCATCGTTGGATTTATAAATAAACAAAGACTAGATAGAGAATCAACAACAAATATATGACCGTAAAAACAAAAAACTCAAACAAAAATGAAAAAGGTTCGCCAAATAATAATAAAATTACATCAATTACATATTTTTTTTTCTTTAATTTAATTTTTGTAATAAATTTTATTTAAAAAAAAAATACAATTTTATTTAATCAAACATTTTTTTTAGTTAAAATTTAAGGAAATTCTAATTGCATTATCTAATTTTTTTTTCTTTTCTTTTCTTCTTTTTTTTTATATAATGAAAAATCTAAACAAATTATTTTATAATTTGAAATAATAACTGATTAAATAAAAAAAAAATGCATAATATAGGTATTCGAAAGAGGATTAAAAGCAATACCATTATCTGTTGATTTATGGATACATTATTTAACACATGTGAAAACAAATTATAATGATGATGAAAATAATATTCGTTCACAATTTGAGAGGGCTTTAAGTGCATGTGGCTTGGAATTTCGATCTGATAAATTATGGGAGGCATATATTAAATGGGAGACAGAAGGTAAACGTATTATGAATATTGTTGAAATATATGATCGTTTATTAGCAACACCCACACAAGGCTATAATGGTCATTTTGATAGGTAATCATTTTATTCATTATTTACATTAATAAAACAAAATTATAAGAAAAATAAATTAATTTTAGTTTTCAAGAAGTTGTTAATAACAATCCTGTACAAAGTTTAATAAGTGTTGAAGAGTTTAAAAAATTACGCAAGGAGGTTCGTGATAAAATAATAGACGCTGTTGATACCGAGGAACAAGACCTAAAAAATGATTCTGATATTAAAATGAAAACTGTTGAAAAGACAGAGGTTGAATCAAAAGAAAATTCTATAGAAGAAACAACGATTATTGCTCCCGTTAAAAAAGATGATGAAGAACAAATAGAAGAAGATGAAAAAAAAGAAATAATAAAAAATGCAGAACCCATAAATGACGCAACTAATGAAATTGTGTTAAAAATTGAACAAGTGGACGAACCTGATGATGCTATTAAAAATGAAGAAGAAGGTCAAGCCATTAAAGACAAAATATTGTCAATACGTAAAAAAATACATAAACTTACTATTGCTGCTGTGACAGCCCGTTGGACATATGAGGAAGGCATTAAAAGACCATATTTTCATGTGAAACCATTAGAGAGATGTCAACTAAAGAATTGGAAAGAATATTTAGATTATGAAATAGAACAGGGGGACCGTAAGCGCATTTTGGTTTTATTTGAACGTTGTTTAATAGCTTGTGCATTGTATGATGAATTCTGGTTAAAATTAATACGATATTTGGAATTGCAATACGATAATATTACTGATGAAACTGACACAGAAAATAAAGAAGAGTTACTGTTAAAAACTCGCGATGTATATGAACGAGCTTGTACGGTACATCATCCCGATAAGCCAAGTTTGCATTTATTATGGTCAGCGTTTGAAGAATGTAATAATAATTTTGATAAAGCTGCGGATATATTAACTAATTTAGAAAAAATTTGCCCTAATATACTACAAGTTGCATATAGACGCATAAATTTAGAGCGTCGACGCAATGATTATAATAAATGTATTGAGTTTTATGATTATTATATATCATCATCCAAAAATAAAAGTATATCAAGTAGTCTGTCAATAAAATATGCAAGATTTTTAAATAAAATTTATAATAATATTGACATGGCGATTACAATACTAAAAACTGCATTAGAAAAAGATCCAACGAATACACGAGTAGCACTACAAATGATTGATTTAGCATTACAACGTTCCAATGTGGATGAGAATGAAGTTATTGAAATAATGGATAACTTTATGAATCGAGAATGTATAGAATTAGAACAGAAGATACTATTTGCCCAAAGAAAAGTTGAGTTCTTAGAAGATTTTGGTAGTAAAGCTAAAGGCTTACAGGAAGCACAACGATTATTGCAAGTGCTACTTACAAAAGCAAATGAAAACAAAAAAAAATCGAGGTTTGTATTGATCGTAACTAATAATTAGATTACTTTTCAAACATTTACAATATTATTTTTATAGTGAAGCAAGTCCCCCGAAAAAAACCTCTTCAAAAGAATCTGCAAATCCGCCATTACCAGTGTCTACCAGCGCAACAAATTACAATTATGCATATAATTTTAATTCAGGTCAAGGTACAGCAGCAGCATCTGGTTATTATGGCGGCAGTGGAACGCCCTCTGCAGGATATCAGTCGTACACAGGCAGTACCGGTGGTAGTGGAGATAATAATAGCTATGGTTATGGCCAATGGGGACAATATGCTCAATCAGGCTATAGCGGCTACGGACAATGGAGTGGATATGGAGGTTATTAATAATTGCGTAATGAAAAGACAGTAAAAAATATATTTGTTTATTTTTTTATATTATAAGGGTGTTCCAAAATTATTAAAGCCATTTATTTTTTTTTTCACAATTATTAGTGTAAAAAAATTATATAAATTAAATTTTTCCTATACCTAAAAACCATAAAAATAAAATTTAATTTTAATGAAATTTTTAGTTTTCTCAACAAAAAAATAAAAATAGAAAATTAAGATTTAGGTCCATTTGACTTTGTTTAAATAATCCTGTTTTAGCAAAATATGATTTTAATAAAATGGTTAATAATATAAATTGATTATTTTTTAAATGAATTAATTAATCCTTCAATGATCCACTATCCCACAGTGATACTTTTTTCTTTCTATTTGCAATCCGTTGTTGGCGATGCTTATTTTGTATCTCCTTAAAATGATTTAATAAACTCACAAAATCAATATTACTTTGTTCTTGTATTGATAATTCGGTTTTACTAAAATAATAAAATATTACTTAGAATTATTGTTATTAATATAAATATTTAATATACTTTGAAATATTTATTTTGTTACAACAATGTGTAGGGATGCATTGCAAACGATTTTTCAGCAAATCAAATGCATCCGTTTGTGGTAATAACATTAATATACCAAATAGTGCTTGTGCTAAATATTGAGCATCGGAGTTATTTTGACTTACTAATGTTAAACGTAATGCTGCAAATAAAAGATAGCAGTGTTAATTCGTTTAGAGTTATCACATAAATATAATCAAAACGTACAAGCAAATATTGGTGATTCAATTAATTGTACCAATTTATCGATTTCCGTTAGTATTTCAATTGACATTTCTAAATCAGCGCTTTATAAAAAAATTATTAAGAAAAATAGCATAAACAAAATTTAATTTTCTTTTTTTTTGTAAAGTAATAAGGATACAATATGATGACTAATTCAGAAACATGTTGATAGCATTGTGCTAATAAGCATAATGATAATGTTGATACTGGGCAATGTGACCAGCAATAATATAAACACATAAATAATGAACTAGAATTTTTATTCTTAACATCTTTTAATAAATTTCTTAAGTCAAATAATTCGGTTGATGTGAGCAATATCATATTCAATATTCGAACCATTGTCGACGAAAATTTAATATTTACATTTTCTTCTAATAAAATTTCTGCGAATGATCTGTAGATATATTCAGGGTTTAGTAAAACACACAGTTGCCTTAAAAAATAGATGTAATGAAATTATTTTTTTATGTAATTTTGAGAAAAACAGCCGCACACTCACCTTATTATAAAAGAACCTCGATTTTCTAGGAATGGTTTGTCTTCTTTAAATAAATTTAATAGATTTACTAAAAATTTCTTATAATGTATTTGATTAAAATTAGATTCTGATAAGCGAAATAAAAGAAAAACAAAATCAGTTCCAATTAATAAAAATATAAACTAAATAATGTTAAATATTAGCTAACTTTCAACATTTGAGGCATTTACTATTTCTGCCAATACGATTAAACCTTGTAATACAACTTCATCTGAAGTATCGGATAAAATTCCTAAAAGTACTGGGAATAGTGTTATCGCATACGCTGACATCTATTTTGTTTTTTTCATTGAAAAACAAGACAAATACTTAGTAATAAAAGCCTAAAACATAATTATTGTAAAGAATTTACTTCACTGTGTATTTCAGTAAATAAATGATGAATCCATTTTAAAACAGCCACTTTGGTATGCACAGAATTATGTCCTAAATATTGTCTTAATACTTCCATTACTGTGTCTAAGTCCAAACTGTTTAGATTTGTATTAATATTACATTGGTTAGTTACTAGTTCTAGCATATTTTTATTAACAGTAAATGCACATTCTTTAATATCTGCAGAGTAGAAAAAATCCAATCAATTTACTTAGATAAAAATGATTAAAAAGTGGAAATTACGTCTTCTTGAATCTCCTTCATATGCTAAACATGGTAGAATGGCTGTAAAAATACCACTTGTAAACTGCAACATATCTACACTAGATATCTGTACAAATTCTTTAATCCATGATATTGCTGTAAACTAAATAAACAAAGTTTTAACAAACACACACATTTAATTTATAAAATTAATAAACAAACTTGAATTAATTCATTATTGGACTGAGCATGACCTATTAATATATTTATCATTGTTAACATATCAATGCCAGTTTTTCCACCACTTTGATCATTACGAATGTTACGCAGAAATTGTGATAACAATGTTTCACACCTTAAATAGAAATAATTACTAAGAAACATTTAAGGGACAAACTTTATTTTATTCAAACTTGCATTTTTTGTATTTCTATCATATTATCTTCAAGCATTTGAAATAGTCCATCTAATATTTCCGGTAAATATATAACCATATTGATTTCGGGCACAGCATTTAGTACAGATATCCATGATATAACAAATTGCCTAGCAAATGAATTCTTTGTATAAATTCGTTCACGTAATAATGGTATAAATGCATCTAAATCAAATGTTTGTGATGATTCTGTAACAATATCCTTAAAAAGAAAAAACGTTCTTAGTCATAAATAAGAATCATTAGAATATCACTATTACTTTTAATAAGCGATCTAATAGTTCACTTCCATTTTTAACCGATTGATCAGAATCGGTAACTAAAAGACTAAGTGCTGAAAATATTTCTGGAAATAATGGTATAATGTCTCCGCGCGCCACTTTAACCACATTATATAGAGATTCACTAGCAAAATATCTTACACGTAAATCAGCATCGGATAAACAATTTAATATTGGATCAACAAGTTCACGTATAAATTTATCGGAATCCTTAAAAACAAAGAAAAAATCATATAATTCTTGCAAAAATTTTGCGATTTATTATTTCATTTACTTTTCCTAATGCAATACTTGTTGCCGCTAAGCCTATTAGGCCGCCCTTTCTTTTGTGTGCGTCTCTTGATGTTGCAAATTCTCGTCCAAGTACATTTAATAACTTTTTTATTTGATTTATATTTTTTGCATTGTTAAATTCACTGACCATTCTATAAATATTAATTTTCTATTAAAAAAACAAGTAATTTTCGAAGGAAATGACTAACTTTTCAATTTCCATAGCCGCTGCTTTCCGTTTATCATAAGTCTTATCACCTAATGCCTTTGCACAGGCTTCACTCAATGGTGCATAAGGTAATTCCATTTAAAAAAAAAAAACTTTAAAATAAAATTTAATTAATAAATCTTTAATTAATTAAAGAAAATACAATATGTTTGAATTGATGATGATGTTATTTTGACAGATAAACAGAAAGTTTGACAGTAATTATTATCATTCACAATTACTAATTTTATTGCAAGTTATATAGCAAATTATTTGCATTCAATGCAATAAAAGATCACAGCCTTATTTTTTTTTATACTAAAAATTATCAAAACATTTACAGTGAACGTCATATATTTTTTTATTTAACCTTTTTATATACTTACAAAAAAAAATTTAACACATCCTAATCATAACATTTGATATAGTTTTTGCTGTACTCGTACAAAAAGAAAATCATTCTTAAATTTGCATGAAAATGATAAAAAATATGATGAAACGACCTAAGGCATCAGAAGTATTAAATGCTTATATAAAA
This sequence comes from Ptychoptera contaminata, assembly GCA_963942525.1. Lineage (NCBI taxonomy): Eukaryota > Metazoa > Arthropoda > Insecta > Diptera > Ptychopteridae > Ptychoptera > Ptychoptera contaminata. The sequence goes on along the minus strand of OZ012637.1, from coordinate 15,354,369 downwards.
CAATGCAATGAACCGCCATGGACATCGTATTTTATTCGAGTATTTATGATATATCCTATATTTTTTATATAAATTATGTAATGTTATGTTCTTTAATCTTTATTCATTTTTTAAGTATAAAGACGTGTTAAATGATCAAAGAGGTTTGTCACATTTCAATTGGACTCTCGACAATAATGTCAATTATCACATTTTAAGAACCGGCTGCTTTCCATATATAAAATACCATTGTACTAAACGACCATATGAGGATTTATCAGTGGATGATAAGTTCTATCGAGTGATCAAAGTAATAAATTTAGGTATAATTAATTTTGCTTCTTAAAACGAAGAAAACAATCTTTGGCTTTAATTATTAATAAAAAATCATTTTACTAAAGGTTTACCTACATTATTTTATGGCTTAGCCGCTACTCAATTAATAAGTCATATGGAATATGTTGATATGGGAAACGATATTAAAGTACCGATATATTTTTTATATGAAGAAGATAAGGGTTCTAAATATTAAATAATTAAAAAAAATAATAATAAAAAGCTGACTTAAAAACGATGCCAAAGTAAGTTTTAAATAAACCGCCATTTTTGTATTATTTAAATATTTTTTTACTTTAGAAACAATTGTTAAAATAAACAAGAGAATGTCAATAGTATACTTTATCATTTCTTAACTTAAAATTGTTGACATTTGACATTTATCTCTTGAATTTTCTTAATTATGTAATTTATCATTTGTACATTATAGTTTTAAAAATAAAAAAAAAAAAACAAAACTTTATATAATCGTGATTTTTTATATAATTATTTTTGATACCGAAGCAAAAATGAGAGAATGCTTGGAACCTGGACGTAGAGGAATAACAATATCTGTAATTATATTGGGTGGTGCATTATTAACAATATTGTTTGCTTATTTAGCTTTTGGTGATAGCAATGATGATGAAAGTATAAGAACGTTAAGAATGGTCGCAATTGTAATTAATTTTATTATAAATAAAACACTTTTTCATCAATTTCACAAATGTACTACTTGTTTTAGGTAAACAGACATGGCGATCGTTCTCCTACGGAACTCTATCCAAATGATCCTCATATAAATTATCAATGGTTTGGTGGTCTCGGATCTTTATCACATGTACGTTTGTTATCTCATAAAGACAATATTTATTTTCAATGCTATTATTAATTTATATTATTTGTAGAAAGGATCCCAGCAAATGTATAATTTAGGTAAAAACTTGAGATCTCGTTATTATCGTTTATTACCATCAAATGGATTATATACTAAAGAGAAAATGTATGTTTTAAGCAGTGCAGCTGAACGTTGCTTAATGAGTACGGAAAGTTTATTAGCGGGATTTATGCCACCATTGGATACTAACAATCCATTACCAGTATTATGGCAGCCCATTCCAATTAATTCAATACCACGCGATAGAGATAATGTAAGAATGACTTGGCGAACAATAATTACTTACAGCTTTTCATAGACTTATTACTTTTTTAGCTTTTGGCGCAAAAAAAATCATGTCCCAAATATGACGAAGCATTGAAAAAATTATATACAACACCAACAAAAGACTTAAAGGACCTTTACGAAAAGAACGATGGACTGTTTAAACTCTTAACCAAGAATACTGGAAAGGTATCAATAACTTTAAATAATTAATTCTTCTACAATTAAAGTTTACTATGTTTGTCATTGAAAATTTACAGAACATAAGTACAGTATTAGATGTGGAATTCCTATATAATACATTAGAAATCGAAGAAAAAGCCGGCTTAGAATTACCGGATTGGACCGAGGGCATATACCCAGAAAAATTATTATTACTAGCGGAAAAGAGCTTAGATATTTTAACAGAAACAACATATATGAAACGTATCAAGGGTGGTGTCCTACTTACGGAAATTATTGATAAAATGTTTATTATTAAAAATAATATTAACAATTCATTTAAACGTAATATTTATATATATTCCGGACACGATGTGACTGTAACAAGTATATTAAAAGTTTTAAATATTGTGAATCAGACAAGTAAGAAGCCAGACCTTGCAGCAACAGTTGCCTTCGAATTGCACCACAGCTATGTGTATGACGATGATTATGAGATAAAAATTGTTTATTATTTTAATAGTGATGATAAATTCCCAAAAGACATAAACATACCAAACTGTGATAAACCGTGCTCGTTAACAAATTTTAATAATATAATGAAAAATATGCTTGTAAAAAATTATGATGAATTGTGTGAAATTGTTTAAACCAAAAAAGTAATCTGTCAGCAATAATATAATGTGAAACTCATCATTATAATTCGTTTTAAAATTGTAAATATATATAATTTAATAGTTGATATGTCGCAATTTTATAAAATAAATATTTTACATTAAGAGTGCATAGTAATTTTGTTTATCACTTGTTTACACAGAAATAAAAAACATTATTGATAAATAAATAAAACAATGCTCGTGTTTATCTTACAAATTAATATTTATTTTATTTTAATTAAATTACATATATTGTACCAATGTGGTTTTTTTTTGTTTATTAGAAGAAACAGTTGAATTGCATGACAAAAAATTAAACTTATACAACAGAAACAAAAAAATAATTCAAAAACACTGTAGTAAAAATTTATCTAAATTTGATTAAATATGTAAAAAATTTAAGTTTTAGATAAAATTTAATTTCTTAAAAAAAAAATGCTTCGGAATGAAAAATAAAATTAAACAACAAAACATATAAAAGTAAATTAAACTTATAGTATAATATTTCCCTAATTTGTATTATTAGATTTTGTTAAATTTGTATATTTCTATATAAATGAAATTCTTATTTACTTTTGTATTTATTAATAGAATTAATTATATCTCTTTATTTAATTCATATCATTTAATTATTTTATTATCTCTCCTTTTAAAAATTCGTACCTTTTATGTGGGTACTGTGTCTTAACTATAAAAAAAGAAATTAACGTAAATTTCCACAATTGATCTGCGATTTTAATTTTGCTTTTATGAATCTTTATTTTATTTACTTATTACTTATGGGGAATATTACCCCGACAACAAAATGATTGATAGCTAATTCTATACGCATAGAAAATATACATATATATGCGAAATTATTTTATTAATAAAATGATTTTTTTTTCAAACTAATAGTCATTTAAAAAATACCCTACGACGGGTATACCCATGTTCAAATTATATAAAAACTAAAATCAATGGAAGGTCTTATTAATTTAATCTTCCATACTTTCATTATTTTGACCTGGTGATCCACCATTATCTTTGGGTGAGGGTGAACGTGATTTGTGATCTTTCTCTTCGGATCCAGAACGGTCTCTGCAAAGGCAAACAATGAAATAAAATTATTAAAAAAATAAAAGGAAATTTAAACTTACCTTGAATTAGACTTTGCTTTAGATTTTGAACGCGATCGGGAACGTGAATCATTTTTGATTGAATGTGAACGAGAGCGTGAATCTCTCTTTAATGATCGTGAACGCGATTTAGATTTTGTATTATCACGCGATTTATTATTCGATCTGGATCGGGAACGAGATTTATTAACAGGTGATTTTGACTTAGAACGACCTCGTGACTTGGAACGGCTGCGAGACTTTGATCGACTTCTTGTTGACCTATAAGAAAATAAACGATGTTTAAATGCATTTTCAACAGAATATAATAATAAAATGTACCTTGAACGTGAACGTCTGCGAGATCGGGATCTTGAACGGCTACTTGACGAACGGGAACGTCCACCACGACCACGGCCGCGACGGTCTTCGACTAAACGCACACGACGTCCATTTAACTCTGTATCGTCTAACTTTTCAATTGCGGTCTTCATATCAGCAAGTGAAGCGAACTCGACAACTCTGTAAACAACATAAACGATTACAAAAATTATTTAAAAACAAATAAAGATTATAATTACCCCTCGTTTCTACGTTGCTTATGGGCATCAGCATACGTAACTTCTCCAGCTTGGCGCATATAATCTTTCAAATCCTATTATATATATAAAAAAGATATATGTTAAAATAAACAAATACTAAATCAAATTAAAAAGTTATAATAAATTAAAATATTTCCGAAATCATATTAATGGCGACACATTTTATTCAAATAATTTTAAGAGCTGATTAACGAATCTTTTTCTTGTTTTTAATAAAGTAGATGACATTCTCGCTCCCATTCTCTTTCCAACATCCTATCGTTAGAGACGAGGAGGAGACAACCACATCAGACCAGAATTGAAACCACCAATGTACGGTACGATCAACTAGAAGCAAAGACCACATCATTCTCGAAAATTAGTTCTTTTGCAGTCAAAATCCTAATTATTTAATAGTCTCTCGTTTTATAAAATATTTTACGAAGGATTTAAATTTTTTATAGAACCCCTAAAATTAATTAATTCGGTGGAACCAAAAAGTGACAATAAAAAAAAACATTAATCAACTCTTACTCTGTCACCAATTAATATGATTCTCATCTCTTAATTATAATCGCAAATGTAAACTAATAATTAATTTATCATTTCACTCAACAAAAAAAAAAAATATATGGTCGGTTTTCCTTATATATTTCAATAATTTTATTTTTAAATAAAAATTACTTTTTTCTGGCAAAAACACAAATAAATTGATCTTTTATTATTACCTTGTGGATTCGAAAATTAAAAAAAATATATATATACATTTTTATATAAACCTGCAAAAATGCCAGTCAGATCACCACCACAAGAATGGAACATGATGTTTTTTTTTGTTTTATTTTTTTTTTTTTAATTATTTAAATGAAAATGAAGAGATTGATCTTACTTTTATTTGTATTTTTTAAAGAAGAAAGTTGTGTCTTTTAAGTTTGTACATCTTATGACATCTCTATATTCACAGACTCATTTTATTTTGTTTAATTTGCATTCAATTTCATTTTCGATTTTATTGTATTTCGTTCGAGCATACATAACCACCAGGGGGTCCTGACCCAATGGTATATCTATTTTATTTATGGTTTGTTTTTATTTTGTTAAAGAGATTAGCATTATTTGGTTTTGATTTTATGGCACACACACACAAAGTCATCTGAGATTCGGATCACAGATCAATGGATATAGAGATAGAGGCGCCCTATCGCACGCACGGTTTGTCGGAAGCACCAATCACAACATGTCTGTTATAGCTTCACATTCGCCATGGACCAGTCTCAGTCCCTAGTCAGTCAGCGACCCCAAAAAGGAGGCTTTCTTCGAAAAAATTATAACATTTTACTGTTGTTTTTTATATTAAAAAATACACTTTTGATGATTTTTTTTAATACTGTCAAATATTTGAACAGTTTTCTTTTTTTAATTATAATTAAAAAAAAAAAATACATGCATTACAACAAAAATTTAACGCGTAATTTAAAACTGTTATGGTTGGAATAATTAAAATAATTTTTAATCAAATAAATTTAAAAAATCATTTTTTTTTTGCTTCGAAAAAAAAATTATTTTAACTATAAACGCGTTGTCATTTGTTTATTAAATTATTAAACTACATAAAATCCCAAAAAAGTATTCTTTAACCCCCATGTTAAGAAATAGTTTTTATCAAGATTTTACATGTACATAACTTATATTGTTTTTTATTAATCATTTAAGTAGCTTCATTTATTTTGTAAAAATTTATAAAAATATAATTGTCATGAATTGATTTTGCCAAATTAAAAAAGAGAAAAAAATTAATTCCTAATTCTGTAGTACCCATCCAAGTTGTAGTATAGTTTCACCCATCGACAAGCAATGAAGTTTTTAAGAATAATATCTCTAATGTCATCTAATCCATTATTTTCTATTTCAATTTTATCTTTTCTACTATTGGTAATAGGATCATCCATTTTTCCAAGCCATATAAATTACAATTGCCTCTTTTATAAGCAGTACGAAATATGTTTCAAGTGTAATAAACAAAACTAATAAATGATACCAATAAGACGTAGCACAATTCATGACAAAATATATTTTCAAAGCTTGTCTTAAATGAAAGAATAAGTGTAAATTTAAAAACCAATGATTTCAAAATATTTGCTTTTCGATAAAACTTCAAATCATAAAAATAATAATTGATAGCATTTTTAATTATGATAAACTACTATCTTAATTAATTTTTGTTTTTTAATAAAAATAAAAAAAAATAATGTCTTACCTGCCAGCTAACGCGGCTAGACAAATTTTCAACAATCAAACGATATTCAGTTCGTAGAGGTGGCCCGTATCTCGAATTTGATCTGGAATATTTATTAGATCTGCTGAACTTATTTATATTATATTTGGATTGAATTAAATCTATATATATGTTTCTTATAAAAAGCTTTCGCATTTTATTTATATATAAGATAAATTAATTTTTTTGAATCAAAATAATACTCACTTGTCATTATATCTTCCGCGACGATTATAACGATCATCGTATCTGTCTCGATGACTGCCTCGTGCTTGGCCTCTAGCTGCTTCTACCACAACTCTACTTAATCATGATAACAAAACAATTTTTTTTTATTTAATATTTTCAATTTTCTTTATTAAAATAATAATAAAATACCAACCTTTCACCTAACAACTCTTTCCCGTTTAACTCATAAACGGCGTCATCTGCATCGCGATAATCTTCAAATTCCTTAAAAATTATAGAGCACGTTAAAATTAATAAGTCTAAAAAGCATTAGTTATATTATTTTTAACTTACAACAAAGCCGTATCCATTTTTTATTAAAATATCCCTGGTGCGTCCGTATCCCTTAAAGAAACGTTCAAGGTCTCTTTCTCTTACACCATACGGTAATCCGCCCACATATACCCGTGATCCAACCATACTTTATATAAAAAAAAATGTAATTTTTCTATTAGTTTCACGTTAAATGTATTTAATTATACTGTATACAAGCAAAAACAAATATTTGGAACAACACATATATATATTATAGAACACTGAAAAATTTCTAGTCATGCGAAACAATATGGCGTATGCCGCATTGTTTTTAGTATTTTTGTTTTTAACCTGTAACTAACCGGGATATTCAAATTATTAATAAGTATATATATTTACCTTTAGAATCTTATTATATATATTATTTTAATATATAAAAAACTATTAACACTATTTGAAATTAATATTATAAACTTTCTTCAAAATAAAATCAATATGTCCGTACTGAACGCGTTGATCTTAATTAATGTTTTTATTTTTATATACGTTGCTTATAGACAGGGCTTGGTTTTCAGTTTAATTTCATTAAATTTCTTTCGGTGCTAGTATAGCAAAGCTGCCTAAATTGTTGCTTACTTTACGGGCGTCTTTTCAATTATCTCAACTGCAAAACATTAAAATAGTAGTACCAACATTAGGAAATGAAAAGGTGTACTAAAATCACTACTATATGCTAAAATTGTTGTTTTAAAATTGTGAATCATTTATGAATTGTTTATATGGCCGTTCTTTTTTTTACCTATTATTTTTTTATTACATATATTGCTATAATTAGATTGTGGCAAAAATTGATCTCTTATATATATATTTATTAATTTATTAAATTTATAATTATAGAAATATTTGAAAAACATATGTTGAAATACTTTATTAGAACATTATTATAAATATACACTCATACACAAACACCCATGTAAAGTATAATTTTCTTTAATAAATAAATATGTAGTATGAATCTTTTAATATAGGCACGTCATATATTATTTCAGTTCAATGTTTGCAATGTGACAGTTCGACTGGTTTTTCTCTCATTATAATAGAGAAATAATTTCGTGAAGTTTTGTATATTTTTTATATGCTAGTTATATATTAAAAACTAATAAATAAAACTGTGAAAATAATATTTGGCTGTGAATATAATTTAAAAAAAGAAATATTATATAAATTTAAATTAATCATGTTTACTTGGTTAAAACGTGAAAAAACTCACCAAGAGGTGGTTGAAAATGCAATTGGTGAATTGAAAAAAATTTATAAGACAAAACTTTTACCACTAGAGGAACATTATCAATTCCATGATTTTCACTCGCCCAAATTAGAAGATCCGGATTTTGATGCTAAACCAATGATTTTATTAGTAGGACAATATTCAACTGGTAAAACAACGTTTATACGTTATTTATTAGAAAAAGATTTTCCTGGCATTCGAATTGGTCCCGAGCCAACAACGGATCGTTTTATATCTGTTATGTATGATGACAAAGAGGGCGTTATACCTGGTAATGCATTAGTTGTTGATCCAAAAAGACAATTCCGCCCCTTAAGTAAATACGGAAATGCATTTTTAAATCGTTTTCAATGTTCTACTGTTAATTCACCTGTTCTGCAAGCAATATCAATTGTTGATACACCTGGTATATTGTCTGGTGAAAAACAACGAACGGATCGAGGATACGATTTTACTGGAGTGTTAGAGTGGTTCGCTGAACGTGTCGATCGTATTATATTACTTTTTGATGCACACAAATTAGATATATCTGACGAATTTCGGCGATCAATTGAAGCATTGAAGGGTCACGATGACAAAATACGTATAATATTGAATAAAGCTGATATGATTGATCATCAACAATTAATGCGTGTATATGGAGCTTTAATGTGGTCACTTGGAAAAGTTTTGCAAACACCGGAAGTAGCCCGTGTTTACATAGGATCATTTTGGGATCAACCATTAAGATACGATGTTAATCGACGCTTATTTGAGGATGAAGAACAAGATTTGTTCAGAGACTTGCAATCATTACCACGTAATGCAGCGTTACGAAAATTGAACGATTTGATTAAACGTGCACGATTGGCCAAAGTGCATGCATTTATAATATCGGAGTTACGTAAAGATATGCCAACAGTATTTGGCAAAGAAAGTAAAAAGAAAGATTTAATTAAAAATATAGGACAAATATATGATAGAATTCAACGTGAGCACCAAATATCACCTGGAGATTTTCCGGATATAAAAAAAATGCAAGAACATTTACAAAATCATGATTTTACCAAATTCCGTTCATTAAAACCGCAACTTTTAGAAGTTGTTGATCAAATGTTAGCTAAAGACATTTCGCGTTTAATGGAAATGATACCGCAAGAGGAGAGTCTACTAGTTTCAGAACCTACTATTTCAGGTAAAGTTATATCTTTAATACATAATTACCTTATTGGGTGTTATTTTATGTTATGTAATTTATGATTGATAAAGTTTTTTTTTAAGTATTTATTTGCACACACTTGATGATTATGTTATTCTTTTTTAATAAAAATTGATAAAACAAATTTTATTTTTTATAAAATCAAATTTTTCGTTATATTTTCCAAAAAAATTGATTAAAATGGAATGAATTTTATTAAAAAATAATGTTAATTATTTTATGTTTGTATGTATGTATTTATAAATATATTTATTTCTAGTTATTTTGTTACTTGTTGAATAATTTAAATAATATTTGTCATTGAAATGATTTAACTCTTATATATCTTAATTAATCTACAAAAAAGAAAATATTAACGCAATTTGAAAGAAGTGAAAATTTATTTAGAATGCTATAAAATTATGATTAATATTATTTATTGTCATCAAAAAGCATATTTATAAATTATTATATAACTTGTTACACATTTATTTGCTATTTCCACATACATAATTTATTAAAGTAATACTATTATATTATATTTAAATAAATAATAAAATATGTAATTAGATAAAATAAAATGATTGATAATTTGATATGTTATTTAATCTTAGGTGGAGCATTTGAAGGTATTGTCGACGATATAATATCACCATTTGGTTACAGAAAAGGAGAAGGTGTTGATGCAGGTTCCGGCGAAGTTGATTGGATATGCGGTCGTGACCGTCATAGAACTGATGTATTATTTGAAGAGTTGCGACCAGTTAATGGAAAAATATCTGGAGCTAGTAAGCATAATATAAAAATTAAAAAAAAAATTCGTTTACTAAAATTTATACTGACAAATAAGTTTTTTTTAATTGATTTATTTTTTTTATTACTAATAATTTGTATACTTAAATAATATGTCATAAAAACGAAACAAATATATACTTGAATGCATATTTGATTAATTAATCATAAACAGCAAAGAAACGACGTCATTATACTTGTTTTAATCTAATCGAATGTAAAACATTAATAGAATAATATTTGCCGATAGTTGCTTATTATCATTTTGATTATTATTATTATTATTGAATTGTTAAATAATCGAAATAGCGAACAAGGTTGTTAGAAAAATATATGGATTTTGTTTAGATTCTGTTGCATGTTTAGAAACTATAATATTTAACGTTAATTATCGTTAATCTATGTTAACAAGAGTAAGTTAACTTATGACGACAAATATGTATATTCATATCATTATTATGTGTTTATTGTCTTGTATATAAAAAGAAAGTTACTAGTATCTCAATAAACATTTTAATTGTTTATTGTTGTGTGCGATACACCAATTGTCATTTAAAATAAAATACAATATTTAAGTTTTTTTTTTAATACAATTAATAAGGTGGTATGCATTAATTACCGGAATAAAATATTTTAAATATGCTGGCAGACAAATATTCTGTAAAAAATCTTATTATTTTAAAACATCACCTACACACTCTTTAATTTGTCTGTGTCAAATAAATGTTTTCTCATTTAGTTATTTATGCATATATTTAATAGAGCTGCCTATTTATTTTATGTTAATTTGTAAATACAATATAACAATAATCATCTAAGTGGATAAATAATGAGCATTAATACAAGATATCTGTTTAGCTTAATTTACAAATATTAATCATCGGCGATTTTCTAAACAGAAGATAAACATCACAACTCAAACAACAATAATGAAACTAATTTTTTAATAATGTATTATTTGATTTTTTTTTTTGTATTTCAGCTGCAAAATTGGAATTAATTAAATCAAAATTACCAAATTCAGTTTTAAGTAAAATATGGAAGTTGTCCGATGTAGATGCCGACGGTTCTTTGGATATAGAAGAATTTGCACTAGCAATGCATTTAATTAATGTAAAATTGGATGGTAATGAGTTGCCTAATGTTTTACCAGATCATTTAATTCCACCATCACAAAGAGTCGGATAAATAAAATTCTATATCAATTAAAATAAGAATATAAATAATAATACAAATTTAAATAAACTGTGAAAAAATGAAAACCAAAATTTAAAAAGAAAAAATTATATATTTACTATACAGAAATTAATATAGATATTTCTAATTAATTAATTGATTTATATACTTTTGTTTGCTATTAATTAATATAATTATTATTAAAACATATTCGATTCATTTATAGAAAAGACGATTTATATGCATTTTGTGGTGTCACATGTAAAATTTATAAAAATAACTTTATAAATAAAAAAAAGCACACACAATTAATATTATTTGTAACTAAAAAATTAGTTAAAAAGAAAAGAATTTGTATTATTATTATTATTATAATTATGATTATTGTTCATGTTATTTAAATTTTAACTATGTAAATAAAAAGAAAAAACAAATAATTTGTTTATTATAGAAAAAGAATATATATTTATATATGTATATAATACAAATAGAAAAATGTTTGATAAGACGAAATAAATAAATTAAAGCTTTATATTTGGAGAAAATAAAAAAAAATCATAAAACATATGAAATAATATTCATATTTATAAAAAAGACAGAAAAAAAGGCGTTGGTGGTAGTTATCAAAATTTAATTGATAATAATTTTATTTTTTAATATTTTTTTTGTATTATGTTTTTGATTTTTGTTGTTTTTTTCATTAATATTTTTTTTTTGTGATTTTATTAAAGCTAAAAATGATTAAATAGTGACATAATAATAATTATTTATTTTTGCGTTTATTAATGAAAAAATCATGAATTTAATAATAATAATAATAATATATATATATATATATATATATATATATATATATATATATATATATATATGATAAAACACCCAAAAACTAAAATACATTAACTAAATTAATTAAATTATTATTTTTAAGTGTAAAACACTAAGCCAAGGATTAAACAAAAAACTAAATATGTTAACAAAATGACTAAAATTTTGTAATTTTATTTTATTTAAAGAAAATACACAAATATTTTATCTTGAAATGTTTATTTCATTAATTAAAAAGTAAATATAAAATTAAATCTTTTAATATTTTTTATTTTTTATTGTAAGTCAGTTGGTAACAAATTTGATATAACTACTGTCGGTAAATTCTTGTTAATAATTTGTTCTTTTTTTATATACAATTTTAAAAATAAACATTGGATAATTGGCTTTACACTTAATTAATTATCTACAAACACAATTACATAAATTAATATATATATATATATATATATATATATATATATATATATTTATATATTAAATCAATTTGTGCAATATAAAAATAAACAAATGTGTTAATGATCCTTTAGATAAAAATAAAATATTTCTATTATTTTATCATTAAATGAAAACCATCAACAGTATATAATTGTCTACAAAATAAATAATTGTCTTTAAGAAAAAAATTAATAAAAGTTGCAACACTATAAGCAGAAACACCAAATACGAGAAAATCTATTTATATTATTTTTTACTTCAATAAAGAAATTTAAAAAAAAAAAAACATTTATAAAAATAATCACACAAATTTATGTTAAATTTAAATTTAAGTAATAACAAAAATAATTAAATTATTTATGTATATTTATATATTTTATTAAATTAAATGCAATATAATTTAAATCTTTTATTTATTTTTTAAATAATTAAATTATAATATTTCTCCTGCTGTAAAATAATCAAAATGATGAGAGATAAGTATGTGTTATTTTTATAAATAAAAATTCTACATATTGCATGTGCTTTATATTAATTCTCTTATATAAAAATTGATTAATTAAAAATGCAATTTATTTTTAAATGTAACAATCGGAAGTCATATAATTTGTATTACCAAACCGACAATGCAAATTTTTAGTCACTTTTAGACAATTTATAAATGAACAAATATTTATATTAATTTAGCCTTTACTCTCAATTCACTTTGGAAATTTATAATTAACTTCCGTTTTTGAATTTTCGTTATTGTAAATTGTGCTTATTTTTGTAAGAATATTTATTTATTTAAAAAAAAAAACTTAAATCACTACAAATGTTTTAACGTATATCACCAGATAGTATCAGTGATATTATTTATCTAGTAACATCAAAACTCATTGGCATTTGGCAACAGTATTTGGGTAGTGATATTATTTAGTGCTTTGATTTTTTTTTAAATTTAAATCAAAATTTAACAAGTTAAAATTTTATTAATTTTCTAAAAACTTAATATCTTCATAACAGTCATTTTTTTATTATGCTATAATTATGTTATGTATATTATTTTTTTTTTAATAAGATTATTTTTTTTTTGTTTATAAATTAATTAGCACAGAAATAAAAATTTAGGATGTAATGTTACTTAAATTGTATCACCAAAACGAATGACATTTGGGGATACTATTTGGGTAGTGGCACTATTTGGCGGTATGAGTTATATAAATTATTTTATTCAAAATTAGATTGATTTCCGTGACAATGACAATTTATAAATATACCGATCAACATTTGGCAATAAGATTAACATTTATATTTTAGTAAACTAAAATATTATTTATTTTCTGTAATACATACAATTTTTTGGTTTTTGTAAGAAATTAAAAATATTATTAAAAAAGAAAGTCAAATGGAAGATTATTCGCCATAAATATAAATTATTAAATAAAATCGGTGAAGGTGTACATGGAGTTGTAATTAAAGGAATATGTTTATTTGATAATAAATATGCAGCTATTAAAAAATTGCAATTGAATATAAAATATGGTAATATATAAATAAATACATTAAGAGAAATAAAAGTATTGCCAAATTTTACCATGAATATGTAAGAGGTAAAATAGATAAAAAAAATGCAAAATATTAAAACAGAACAAAAAGTTCAATGTTTGCAATGTGGCAGTTCGAATTATCTTATCTTATTATAATAGAGAAATCATTTCGTGAATTTTTATATATTTTTTATTTGATAGTTACATTAAAAACTAATAAATAAAACTGTGAAAACAATGTTTGGCGGTGAATACAATTTTAAATAATAAATATTATATAAATTAGAATAAATCATGTTCAGTTGGTTAAATCTTGCAAAAACTCACCAAAAGGTGGTTGAAAATGCAATTGGTGAATTGAAAAAAATTTATAAGAGAAAACTTCTGCCACTAGAGGAACGTTATCAATTCCATGATTTTCATTCGCCTAAATTAGAAGATCCTGATTTTGATGCTAAACCTATGGTATTATTAGTAGGACAATATTCAACTGGTAAAACAACATTTATACGTTATTTATTAGAAAAAGATTTCCCTGGCATTCGAATTGGTCCAGAGCCAACAACGGATCGTTTTATATCTATTATGTACGATGAGAAAGAGCGCGTGATACCAGGTAATGCGTTAGTTGTTGACCCAACAAGGCAATTCCGCTCCTTAAGTAAATACGGAAATACATTTTTTAATCGTTTTCAATGTTCAACTGTTAACTCACCTGTTCTGCAAGCAATATCAATTGTTGATACACCTGGTATATTGTCTGGTGAAAAACAACGAACGGATCGAGGATACGATTTTACTAAAATTTTAAAATGGTTTGCTGAACGTGTCGATCGTATTATATTACTTTTTGATGCACATAAATTAGATATATCTGACGAATTTCGGCGATCAATTGAATCATTGACTGGTCACAATGATAAAATACGTATAATATTAAATAAAGCTGATATGATTGATCATCAACAATTAATGCGTGTATATGGAGCTTTAATGTGGTCACTTGGAAAAGTTTTGCAAACACCGGAAGTAGCCCGTGTTTACATAGGATCATTTTGGGATCAACCATTAGGATACGATGTTAATCGACGCTTATTTGAGGATGAAGAACAAGATTTGTTCAGAGACTTGCAATCATTACCACGTAATGCAGCGTTACGAAAATTGAACGACTTCATTAAACGCGCACGTTTGGCCAAAGTGCATGCGTTTATAATATCGGAGTTACGTAAAGATATGCCATATGTATTTGGCAAAGAAAAAAAAAGGAAAGAATTAATTAAAAATTTAGGACAAATATATGATAGAATTCAACGTGAACATAAAATATCACCCGGAGACTTTCCGGATATGAAAAAAATGCAAGAAGAACTACAAAATCATGATTTTACCAAATTCCATTCATTACAACCGAAACTTTTGAAAGTTGTTGATCAAATGTTAGCTAAAGACATTTCGCGTTTAATGGAAATGATATCACAAAACGAAAGTCAACTTGTTTCAGATCCTATTATTACAGGTAAAGTTATATCTTTAATACTTATTTATTAAGTGTTATTTTATATTATTTAATTTATGATTGATAAATTTTTTTTTTAAGTATTTATTTGCAAACACTTGATAAAACAAATATTTTAATTTTTTATAAAATGTTTCGTTATATTTTCCAAAAAAATTGATTAAATTGAAATGAATTTTAATAAAAAATTAGGTTTTATTTATATATATCTTATATTAAAATAAATAATAAAATATGTAATTAGATAAAATAAAATGATTGATAATTTGATATGTTATTTAATTTAAGGTGGAGCATTTGAAGGTATTATCGACGATGGAATATCACCATTTGGTTATAGAAAAGGAGAAGGTGTTGATGCAGGTTCCGGCGAAATAGATTGGATATGCAGTCGTGACCGTCATAGAACTGATGTATTATTTGAAGAGTTACGACCAGTTAATGGAAAAATATCTGGAGCTAGTAAGCATAATTTAAAAATTAAAAAAAAATTCGTTTACTAAAATTTATACTTAAAAATAATATTTAACAAATATATACATGAATGCATATTTGATTAATTAATCATAAACAGCAAAGAAACGACGTCATTATACTTGTTTTAATCTAATCGAATGTAAAACATTAATAGAATAATATTTGCCGATAGTTGCTTATTATCATTTTGATTATTATTATTATTATTGAATTGTTAAATAATCGAAATAGCGAACAAGGTTGTTAGAAAAATATATGGATTTTGTTTAGATTCTGTTGCATGTTTAGAAACTATAATATTTAACGTTAATTATCGTTAATCTATGTTAACAAGAGTAAGTTAACTTATGACGACAAGTATGTATATTCATATCATTATTATATGTTTATTGTCTCGTTGATAAAAAGAAAGTTGCTAGTAAAAAATACAATATTTAAGTTTTATGTTTTAATACAATTAATAAGGTGGTATGCATTAATTACCGGAATAAAATATTTTAAATATGCTGGCAGTCAAATATTCTGTAAAAAAATCTTATTATTTTAAAACATCACTTACACATTTTTTAATTTGTCTGTGCCAAATAAATGTTTTCTCATTTAGTTATTTACGGAAATTTAATTTATAAATTATCTATTTAATTTTTTTTATATTTCAGCTGCAAAATTGGAATTAATTAAATCAAAATTACCGAATTCAGTTTTAAGTAAAATATGGAAGTTGTCCGATGTAAATGCTGATGGCTCCTTGGATATAGAAGAATTTGCACTAGCAATGCATTTAATTAATGTAAAATTGGATGGTTATGAATTGCCTAATGTTTTACCAGATCATTTAATACCACCATCACAAAGGCTCAAATAAATAAAAATTTATATCAATTAAAATAAGAATATGAATAATATTAATAATAATACAAATATAAATAAACTGTGAAAAAATGAAAACTAAAATTAAAAAAAAAATTTTATATTTACTGAAAAATTAAAATAAATTTTTCTATGATTTATATATTTTTGTCTACTATTAACTAATAATATAATTCGTGAAATAGGAGCAAGAATTCAAAATCGTTTCTTAATGACTACATAGAAGGGTAGTTTTGGTTTTCGAAAATGTACAATATAAAGTTGTTTCTAGTACCAATAAAGAAATTACTGATTAATGATTAAATATTTATACTCAAAATTAATATATGTATATAATACTTTTTTAACCGATTTGGACCTGGCGTACAGTATACCGTATATGTATTTCTAGGTGCTTACACATTGTAAAATCCGAAAAATCGTTATTATCGAGACTCAATAGACACTTTATTACTCATAAACAGATGAGCGGAATTACTTGAAATTTGGCACAGAGCATATTGATCACATGTAAAAGGAATTCTTTGACCGACAATTAAGTCAATACAATTAATTTCGGTCTGAAGGGATTAAACAAAATAAAATTATTTTCGATATTTCGAAAAATGGGGATTTTATAAAGATTCTTTTCCGTGGAATTGTTTAAGTTTTAGTTGTAATTAATTGATAGATGGCGGTGACTACTGACAGCTATTTTGAATTTTTCGATTTTTTAATTTTTTTATTTGAAAATTGGTTTATTTCAAATAATTATCCTGCAATAATTAAAAGAATATTTGACATAATTTAGACACTAAAACAATAAATGTTTTATAAACTGTTTTACTTTATTTTATAATATTTTTATATTGAGTGTATTACAGTTGATATTGGTATTTGAATTAATATATGGCTCTTAAACGCCAAAAATGCAATGTATTATTTCATTTTTAAACGAAACAATCGGAACAATTTTTAAACGAAAAAAAAAACCCATAAAACAAATGTTTACAAATGTTAATTTTATATAAATTATATTGATTTTCGTTACTATAGCAATGATAATTTATAATAACATACCAATATCTGTCAATGAAATTAACATTTATATTTTAGTAAGCAAAAATATTTATTATTTTTTGTAATACATACTATTATTTGTTGTTTTTTGTTAAAAATTAAAAATATTAAAAAAGAAAGTCAAATGGAAGATTATTCGCCAAATAAATATAAATTGTTAAATAAAATCGGTGAAGGTGTACATGGAGTTGTAATTAAAGGAATAAGTTTATTTGATAATAAATATGTAGCTATTAAAAAATTGCAATTGAATACAAAATATGGTAATATATCAATAAATACATTAAGAGAAATAAAAGTATTGCAAAATTGTGATCATGAAAATGTAAGTTATAAAGTGAAAATATAGAAAATATGCAAAAAATTTAAACCAGAACAAGAAGCTATCGTTTTTCGTATATCGACCACTTTGTGTGTGTCTTTGATAATATTTTTACCAGTTTTAATTTCTTTTTTAGATATTAAAATTGATTGATATTTATCCTGATTTGTATGGCTTATCTTTGGTATTCGATTTTATTCCATATACATTACAATTTAAAATTAAAGATGATAATAATCCAATATCACGTAGTAAATGTTTATTATATATGAAAATGCTGTTATGCGGTTTGAATTATTTGCATAATTTAGGAATTATACATAGAGTAAGCAAATATCAATTGTTATGATTATAATAAAACTTATTAATATAAGAAATATAATTATATTTTATTAAAGGATATAAAACCACAAAATTTATTAATAAATGAAGAAGACGTTCTTAAAATTGCTGATTTTGGTTTGTCAAGACTTTACAATGTTAATGATGAGGCAAATGAGAAACCCTTATCACCACAAGTATTACAAATATTAAATAAATATTTCTTTCTAAATTTAAATTTAATGCAAAATAAGGTGGCGACAAGATGGTATCGTGCACCAGAATTATTATGGGGAAGCTTAAATTATGGCCCTTCAATTGATATATGGGCGTGCGGCTGTGTCTTTGCTGAAATGTTACGCAGTGTTCCATTATTTGGTGTAAGAAATGTTCTTTTTTTTTTTAAAATAATATAATTGATTATTGCGAGTAATTATTTTTGTGCTATTAAAGGGCAATACGGATATAGAACAACTCGCTTTAGTTGTACGAACGCTTGGAACTCCAAATGTAACTGATTGGCCAGAATTAACATCACTGCCAGATTATAACAAAATTCGGTAAAGTATTAAGAATTTTGTTAGTTTCAATTTATTAACATATTTTTTATTTAGATTTCCTTATTCAAACGGTTATAAATGGAATGAAATATTTCCTAGCTGTACTACAGAGACGGAAATCGATTTAGTTAAAAACTTAGTTCAATATAATCCAAAAAAACGTTTAAAAGCTTCTGAGGTTATACTATTAATAATTTTGATTATTATTTTGCATTAATTTGTTTTATCTTTTTTTTTTGTATATTCATTTCAGGCTCTTTTGCATGATTATTTTAAGGAATAATGTAATTTTAATAACAATTTTGTATAATTTTAAATAAAATAAATATATTGTTTTATTTTCCATGTTATTAACTATTTTATTACTTACGTCATGTTATGGTATCCTTTACTATAATTATAGCAGGTTGTTTAAAGAGCATAACATATATTACGCATGTTAAAAATTAACTTTTAATTATAAATTGGTGTTGTGTTAGTGTAAATATTTCCATACTATATATTTTATTTTTTACTATATTCTATATTTTTATGAGAAAAACTATTTCATCTCATTAATAAATTTAAACTTATTGGTGCAAACTTTTCAATCGATTCATATACACAATCCTCTCTTTTTCGCACATACAATTCAAGGATGTTTTATTTAGAGAGTAATTTTTAATATTCTCTGAGTGGAGCTTTTTCTGTAATAGGTTTTACCCCTGATTTTTTTTTGTATGGATCTGGTAGTTTTTGGTGAATCAAAAAAAAAAAAAATTAAGGACGTATAGTAAAGTTTTATAAAATAATAATATTAGTACAAATTATTAATAATTTATAATTTTTAAATAGTAGTAAAATGTAAAATGTTTTAAAACTAATATAGTTTAACGTGAAATGAAAGTAAGTCATGTTGTTTGTGAATTGTTTCTAATCAATGTATTAAAGAAAAAGTAATAATAAAGGAAGAAATCGTAATTTATCTTATATGGCGCCCGATTCAATGTTTGTTTTATTTACCTAAATATTGCCTAGAATTATAATTTAAGTTTACTATTTTAATTTTTTATAGGATAAATAAAATGTTTAAAGGAAAATATATAGAAATATTTTTATTAAATATATTTATATTAATGGTTCTAAGCCAGAGGCCTAGTTCTAGTCATCGTTCTGATGTGTATATAGCTGGTTTTTTCCCCTATGGCGATGGTGTTGAAAATTCTGATACTGGTAATTTATCATATTTCCCACATTCATTTTTTTTTAACTTAAAATTATATTTAAGGACGCGGAGTTATGCCAAGCGTTAAATTAGCACTGGATCATGTTAATGAGCATGCAAATATTTTAAGAAACTTTCGATTACACATGTGGTGGAATGATACCGAGGTAAATTATCATATAATTATTTTTATTGAAATACTATAAGATCCGAATATATTTTGTTTTTATCTAAAGGGTTAAATATTTTTTCTTAAAGTTTTATTAAAAGATCTAAAACGATAAAATTAATTTAAAACTTATATACCCATAAAAACTTTTTATGAATATAAGATAAGGTTTGTGTTCTTTTTTTAGTGTAATGCAGCTGTTGGAGTTAAATCTTTTTTTGATATGATGCATTCTGGACCACATAAATTAATGTTATTTGGTGCGGCATGTACCCATGTTACTGATCCAATTGCTAAAGCGAGTAAACATTGGCATTTAACACAGTTATCATATGCAGATACGCATCCAATGTTTACAAAGGATACTTTTCCAAATTTTTTTCGTGTTGTTCCATCAGAAAATGCATTTAATGCACCACGTTTAGCTTTACTTCGGCAATTTAATTGGACAAGAGTCGGTACAATTTATCAAAATGAACCAAGATATTCATTGCCCCATAACCATATGGTTGCTGATTTGGATGCTATGGGATTAGAAGTTGTAGAAACACAAAGTTTTGTCAATGATGTGAGTGAATCATTAACAAAATTACGAGACAAAGATGTAAGAATCATTTTAGGTAATTTTAATGAATACTGGGCAAGAAAAGTGTTTTGTGAAGCTTACCGGTAAATATTTATAATTTAAATCAAGTTATAAGAATATATACTTCTAACTTATTATTTGTTAAAACAGTTTGGAAATGTATGGGCGTGCGTATCAGTGGTTAATCATGGGTACGTATACAACAGAATGGTGGAATGTTAGTACAGATTGTTCTCCTGATGAACTAAAAACAGCGTTGGAATCGACTATTATGACAGATTTGTTACCTTTATCAACGACTGGAGAAATTACAATATCAGGAATTGTAAATATCTGATTTTTTATTAAATAATGATATTTAAATAATAAAATTATTGTTAAAAAATTATTGTCTTAGACTGCTGATGAATATTTAACGGAATATGATAGTAGACGCGGCAGTGAATATTCTCGTTTTCATGGTTATACATACGATGGTATATGGGCTGTTGCATTAGCTATACAATATGTTGCACAAAAACGTGATCAGTTTTTAACAAATTTTCAATATCGGGTCAAAGAATGGGAAAATATATTTGTAGAAGCGTTAAGAAATACGAGCTTTGAAGGTGTTACCGTAAGTGTATAAAGCAAAAATGTGTATATGAGACATTATGTGTATTAATATTTTTATTAAAAATGTTACAACATCCAGGGTCCTGTACGGTTTTATAATAATGAGAGAAAAGCCAGTATTCTATTGAAGCAATTTCAATCCGGTATCGAAGTAAAAATAGGTGAATACAATTCCTTACACACTCATTTAGATTTATCTATGGGAGAACAATTAAAATGGGTAATATTAAATCAATTAAATATAACATTATTTTATATTAATTTAAACTTTTAATTGCAGGTTGGTCGTTCACCACCTAAGGATCGTACTTTGCGTATTATTGAGCATAGCCAAGTTAATTTAACAATCTACGTTATATTAGCTAGTTGCTCAGCTGTTGGTATTGTTATGTCAATCGTATTTCTGGCCGTAAACATAAAATATCGAAATCAACGCTATATTAAAATGTCAAGTCCACATTTAAATAATTTAATTATAATTGGCTGCATGTTGACATATTTGAGTGTCATTTTTCTGGGTCTTGATAGTGGTTTAAGCAGTATAGCAGCTTTCCCATATATTTGCACTACACGTGCATGGCTACTAATGGCTGGTTTCAGTTTGGCATTCGGCGCTATGTTTTCTAAAACATGGAGAGTTCATTCTATATTTACAGATTTGAAATTAAATAAAAAAGTTATAAAGGACTATCAACTATTTATGGTTGTTGGTGTTTTGTTAGCCATTGATTTAGCTATAATGACAACATGGCAGTTTGCTGATCCATTTTATAGAGATACCAAGGAAATGGAACCATATGTATATTATGTCCTTGTGTATGCATTTATATTTTTAATTAATTTATATTTTATTGTTTTAAGGCTCATTCATCTCTTGAAGATGTAATAATTGTACAAGAAAATGAATACTGTCAATCGGAGCGAATGACTATTTTCATTGGTATTATTTATGCTTATAAAGGATTATTGTTGGTATGTAAAAACTATAAATATTTATTTTGCTAACTTTTTAATTTTTATATTTATGATTTAAGATCTTTGGTGCATTTCTGGCATGGGAAACTCGTCATGTATCAATACCAGCTTTAAATGATTCAAAACATATTGGTTTATCTGTATATAATGTAGTTATTATGTGTATTATGGGGGCTGCAATTGCATTAGTTTTATCTGATCGCAAAGATGCTGTTTTCATATTGATATCATTGTTTATTATATTTTGTACCACGGGTACCCTATGCTTGGTATTTGTGCCAAAATTAGTTGAATTAAAGCGAAATCCAAGTGGTGCAGTAGATAAACGCTGTCGTGCTACATTACGCCCAATGTCAAAGAATCGTCGTGATTCATCTGTATGCGAATTAGAACAACGCTTACGAGATGTTAAAACAACAAATTGTCGGTTTCGAAAAGCTTTAATGGAACGGGAATCTGAATTGCAAGCTTTGATAAGGAAATTAGGACCAGAGACTGCACGCAATTATCTAGATAGTGGCTATGCAGAACCAGATCAAAAAGATCAATCTAAATTATCGGTTCCAATGATTCGCCGTGATTTACCAAGTACAACAGAAATTACTGATTTAACATCCATTGGTAGTTTAACGTCCACACACGCTGAAATTGATTCTAATTCAATGACACCAATCAGTCAAATGTAACAAAGATTTAAAAATTTTAATAACTTAATTTTTTGAAAAATTAATTATATTATTCTCACAGTAAAAGAAGAACTCCAATCGTATCCGCATCGACACAAGATGTAAATAAAGTACAGCAGCAACTTAATCCAACCACATCAATATCATCTATAGTAGCAACAGTTAATGACGAGTACATTGTAAAACAGCAACAACAACCTCCTCAAGTATATAATAAAATGATTGAAACGAAACAGTTTGTTAAGACAATAGATGAACCAAACAATTCACCTGAATATAAATCTATACCAAAAGATACACCAAATAAAAGTGATAATGTAAAAACATCATCAGTGACGAAATTAAATAAATATGGGAAGTCTGTAAGTGCAGTAAGCTTAATATATAAAATATATAGATTTTTACATAGAATTATATTTTTTATTACAAAATAGGGAACAGAGGAAATAAAATCAAATCATCATACAAAAGTAAATGCTTCAAATTCATTAACACACTCAAACAGTGAATTGAATAATACCTGCCCACACAATAAAGGAAGCGTTAAAAGTAAGTTTTAAAAATATATATTTATAAATAAAAATTTCCATAATATTTAAATGTAAATTATAAAATTATAGACTTATGTAATGAGCAACAACGTCGTGTTAGTGTTCAAATGATGAGTTCCGGTATGAAAAGTAATTTTGTGGTGTCTCAAAGTGATTTATGGGATACGCATACGTTGTCACATGCTAAACAACATGCACGACAATCACCAAGGAATACTCCTCGATGTCAAGAGCATAGTCATATTGCACATAGTCCAGCCGATAGTGGTGGTAATGCTGTACAAAAGACAACGTCACCTGGTCATAATGTAGTTATAATAGGTGGTGGAGGGCCACCAATTCAACGAAGTGTATCTGAGAAGCAAAAACACACAAAGCATCGCCATAAACAAAAAGCAATTCTATGTCAAAGTGAAACCGACAGTGAAAAGGAAAAGGATAATATAATAATAAATAAATCAATGACAACACAAGGTATTACGATGTGTCAACAACAGCAACAGCAACACCAACACCACCAACAACAACAACATAGGAAATTAAGTAAAACTGTACAGCATCCCCAGCATCACCATTCAACGCCAAATGTTGCACCAAATTTACAACAAACTGACGATGATGACGACGATAATTTAAATAATATAAAAAATCTAAATAATAAAATAATTATTAATAGCAAGACAGTAAATAAAAAATCGAACTTATTATATGGTGCATGTTCTGAAACTGAATTAATTGATAATAATGATAAAGCCATATTACCAATATTTAGAAAATTATTAACAGAAAAGGAAACACGTTATCGTGGTAGAAATTTAGTTGGTGCCAGTTGTCCTAATATATCTATAAAATGTGATATTGTTGAGTATTTATAAATTCATTGCACAAAATACATTATTGTTTTATAATTTACTTTATAATAATCCTTATCAAAAAGTATAAGATTAAATCTTTTTAATATTTAATTTTCTTAATAAAAAACTTCCTTTGTAAAACTTAAAAAAAAAAACATTTTGATAAAATAGAATAATCCTTCTTTTAACAAGGTAATTAAAATCTACTTATAACTATGGAGGCGCCTGGTATTAGTTATCATTTTTTATCAAATACTCAATTTGACTGTTAATTTTTTTTTCGTTTTTTACATTTATT
The DNA here is from genome assembly GCA_963942525.1 of Ptychoptera contaminata. Taxonomy (NCBI): domain Eukaryota; kingdom Metazoa; phylum Arthropoda; class Insecta; order Diptera; family Ptychopteridae; genus Ptychoptera; species Ptychoptera contaminata. The sequence continues at coordinate 15,329,365 of OZ012637.1, read as the reverse complement.
TCAAATAAATAAAATAATGAATTTATCAAAATTAACTACCTATCTTAACAAAATTTAAATCACTTAAACATAAAACATCGAATAGTGTTTTTCTTTACGGCTTTCTAAAAGAAACTTGTTAAAGCTTAGCTTAACTAATTAAAATAATGAAAAATGAAAAAAATAAAAAAAGAAATATGATTATTCATTTAATATAATGTGTCCAGGGTTAGAATTCTATAAAGTTGTCTAATTTTACTAGTAAAATATATAATTAATAGAGAAATTTATTCTTAAAGAAAATAAGCAATTTCTTCTTTTTTTATTATTTTAAATAATTATTGTCAACTATTAATGAATTAAATAAATATAATAGATTTAAATAAAATAAAAATTGTATGGTAGTATTTTAGAATAATGAAAAGTAAAGAAAATTATATTAATTAATTAAAAAAGCAAGGTAGATAATAAAAAGAGGAAACAAAGAGGCGACAAATTGTCGTCAATTGAACATATAATATTTATTTTGTTTTTTGTTATTTTGCTCAAGTAAAATAAATGAAAAACAATTTCCTATTCATTTTCATAATAAATTATAATTAAACGAAATTAAATTCCAATTATGTACAAAAACGATTTCTCTTAAATAAAATTAATAAATGTTTTCTAATATATAATTAAAAAAAAATATTTTTTTTTAAATAAGACAATCGTTTGTAGTTTATAGTCAAAAGAAATGTGTTTATTTAAAACTTATATTTAATAATCATAAATAATGGATATATTAAAATACAAAAATTTCTTTATATTTTCAAAAAAAAAAAAAAATCATGGGCAAATTGTTATTTTATCTGGTGTAAGTAAAGTAATTAGCCTGCTATTTATGCAATTGTCATTACATTAATTTACATTACAGCACATCTGTAAATAAATGTGCACACTGCCTAAAATATTATACATTATTTATATTAATTCATCAATTTCATTAATTTATTATAATTATTATTAAAAAGACATTTTTAAATTAATAATTATATAAAAATCATGTAATTAGAGGGAAAATAAAGTATGCCATAATATAAGATAATACATAATGGCAATTTAAATGTAAAATAATAAAAAAAAAAGTAATTAATTGTTGTAGTTTAAAAAAATAATAATATAATAATTAAAAAATCAAATAAATATTTAATAAATTAATTATATTATCAAATTAAAAAAAAAAAAAATTATTTTTAGTCTAAAATAGTGGAATTAATGGTTTGGTGGCATTAGTCTCCTCTCTCCTGCAAGGCGAGAAACCGTGTTTAATAGATGTTAGAGTAAAGTACTTATGATACTAAAAATAAAGTACTTAAAATTTAAGCATAAGCTATTTTATATAATTTCTTCGAGTAAAGCAAAACTTTCGACTTCAAATTCATACTAAATGCATAATTTAATTCGTAATATTGAATAAAACGTTATATTGATTATATTTATTGAACAATTAAAAAGAGATAAATTATTTGAAATCATTTTGTTGTAATAACCTTATTATTTTGTTAGTTATGTTAAAAAATTTAAATTTTAAACATTGTTTTTACTTGAAATGAAAATTTGATCAACTTTGCCAAGAACATTTGACTGATTGGCTGCTACAATTTTTTTTACTCAAATATTTGCATAAATAGCGTAATAGAAAGAAAGTGACTAAAAAATGTGTACATTTCATCTACATATGTATAATTGGAAGTTTGATATGGATGCTCTTAATGGTATTGTTAAGTCATTTACATTTAAGACAATGGCTTTCCAAATAAATAAGTTAATATTTCCCACTTATATGCTCATTAAGGATAATAATATAATGTAATATATATAATAATAATAACGGTTTAAAGTTACATCTGAAAAACTTTCACTCGTAGAGTTTGAAAGATTTACACTTGAATCAAATCGACTTTTAAAAGTTCCTTTCGTTGTTAAATCATCACTTATCATTATTATGTTCACCAAAAGCACACATTAAGTAGCATATATCCTTAAAACATAAACAGTACAGAAATATTTACAAAACACTTTACAAAATATGCATATATTACAATGATTAATATAATATGTACTATGATCAATAAAGAAAAAGTGTAAAAAATATAGTAATAAAAATACTATTTATTTAAAAAAGTATGAAAGCTTTATATTCCGCTTAAACGCATTACTTGTATAAATAAGTATATTTATCGCCGGAACATTCAGTACAAATTTTCCAGTATTAAATATATCGCATATAATATCTCTTGAAAATATAGCATAGGAAATTTCCTTTCTATACTTAAGAGTTTCCACATTGGAGTCGTTCAATATAGGCTAGCATATTGTCACTGAAATTCCTGTGAATGAAGAATGTGCCTTACAAATATATTTTTTGATGTAATGTTTACGTTTTGTAACTAAATCTTCTTTTCATAAAATTTTCAACTGAAAACTTCATCACAATCAAGAAAAATCAAATAGAAACGGTTTTATTTTTCCAAGTCATTTATTTGAACATAATGCATTTAATTTTACTTCATTCATTTTCTTCATTCTTATGCAATAATCATTTATACATTTTACAATATATTTTATACAATTTCTATTTATACATTCAATTAGGATACAATTCTTTTTTTTTTTAATTAATTATTTATTATATGTATATAGTTCTTTTTATTATTTTTTTTTTTTTTAATTACAACAAACAATTTTTTTTCTTTTTTAAATAATTTATAATATTTTTTTTTATTATATATCTATAATAATTGTGTATGTACTTAAGTATATTAACTACATTTAATAACTATCATCACAGATACATTAGATACATTATTATTGTTATTTTTTTTTCTCATTTTTATTATTTATAGTATTTAGTAGTTTAATTATTTTATAATGCTTTTTTTTTTACAATAATTATAATAATGATAAACAACCTTTTTTGCTTTGAAAAAATAATTAACTTGGCTATTTTTTTTTAAATAAAAACACATTTATCATGTTTTTTATGTCTTTTTCGCATTTATTATTTTAGCATTATCTATAGAAAATTGTCATCTAATATTTGGCACGTTTGAAGAAGAAAATATATAATAATTATATTAAAACATCAGACAAATGAATATTTATGTATATAACTAATAAAATTAAAGCTATTAAATTTTCATTAAAATAAAAAATGCTGCTTAAAATTCGCAATTTTTTCTTTGTGGCCCTTGATTCATTTACCGTTTGATTTGTATAAACTGATATTACTTTGATATTTCTTTAAGTAGAGAATGCCTTTTTCTATATTTATTTAATCACGGTTGCCACAAATATAGCATATTTAACATTTTTAGTGTGGCCAAGACGACAAAGCATCTATTTCTCTACATATAAATGGGTTATCATGGTTATATCAAACTACTCAATAAATAATATTTTTCTGCCATTTTCAGTGTAACATCTTTTTCAGTATATTATATTATACTTTTAACTTTTATCTATTACACTGATTATAAAAATAATTTATTTATCATACCGACCGTTATTAATTTAAGCAATTCAGTGCATATCTTTATAATTTTTATTAAACATATTTTAATCTTAAGTAATTTCAACTAAACTGTTATCGTTTAAAATTCAATTCATTTGTTTTATAATCTTAAAATTGCATAATTGACACACCTACAATAACACGTTTTATATATAAGTATATAATATATTCATCATTTTTACATGCAAAATATACAATTTTATTTTAACAGCATTCTAACACATCAAATTAAACGCATAATAAATATTATTTATACAATTTAGCTACTTTTTTTCTTGATAAATAAAAATATTATTAATAATAATAAAAAATAATCCTATTAAATAAAATGTAAAATAATTATATTTAAAAAAAATTGATAAAAACTAAATAAAATGAACACATAAATCAATATCAGAAAGCAAATACAAAAAAAAATCACAACCCATTGTAAGTAGCATCGTTATCAAATAATAATATTAATAAAAATAATTAAAATGATTTATTTTATTTTATCAATTTTTTATACTAATAAGAAATTGACATAAAGTTTTTCTTTCCTTCTTTCTCTTAATTTCTATAATCATTTTCATCTTGTAATACCATCGTTATTGCACTTGCCGTTGATGGACTTTGTTCTTTCGGTATTGAAAACTTTTTTTTAAATGCCCGATCAAAATTAATCGGACGACTACAACAATTCTCCACAATTGGTTTAATAACTAAGGAATTTGATGTTAATGAATCTAATTCATGTGTTTCTGAATTTCCATTAATTATTAAATCACCAGCTGCCGAACTAGAAGTTGATAATAATTGTTCAGATATTGCACCATGATTTGAATCCCTAAAAAAAATTATTTAAAGATAATAAAATATATGAGATATAAAGATGAGATACGATAATTACCTATTAATGTCACTACAATGTCCTTCGCCGCTACTATTACCGCCCGCACTACAGCATTTATTTACATTTTTATGATTACAATCGTTACGTCTTAATTTCGGATAACGAAATTGTCCAAAACCATATTCCGGACCGAACAAAAGTAATAAACTTGTAAAAAAAAAAGTCGCATATAACCAGCTAATGGTCATGGTTATAATTAAAAATACCCCAATCTGTATATAGGCTAATAGTTTGGATGGTAACATTAAACCTCCAGCAACACCGGTTGTTATTGCTGCCATAGATGTTGGACCAATCATTCTTGAGAGTGCAAATCGTGTCGCAGATATACGATCTGCATCTGGTGATAATCTATACTGGACACCATAATGTAAGCTAAAATCAACAGCTAAGCCAATTGCTGTTGTTACAGCAACACTTTCTAATACATTTAATTTCCATCCAATTAATATTAATATTGATATTGTTGTTAATATAGTAAATGTTATTGTTATTATTGCATAAACACTTATAAATATATTTAAAGTTACAATTAATAATATAATTAATGCCACCGACATTGACATACATATGGCTAATATTGTTCCTTTCGATAATGTATCCTGTAAGTTAAAAAATTTTAAATCACTTGTAAACCATCCATTGTGCATACCATCCGGTGCTGTACGTAATTCATTTAGAAACCATGTCTCAATTTTATTTACAAACATAAACATATCTGAATATGACATAGTATATGATTGTATACTATCATATTCAATAACTAATGCTTGAACAATCGCTTTATTCATAATGATAGAACTGTTATACGTTTTTGTATTATCATTGTTGTTGTTATTTGCAATTGTTGTATTACTATAATTAGTATAATTATATTTTGAAAATTTTGGTCCAGCAACACCTGGTATAAAAAATTCTCTTGGTGTTTCATATAATGATGTAATTGATTGTGGTAAACATTCATCAAAAATATTTGGTTCATAGGGAAATGTTGATATTTCACAGCATGGAGTCCGATCAATGCTACTCATCTCATCAAAACATCTACGAAGTAGTAAATGTCAATAAAATACAAATGAACAAATAAATATAAGTTATTTCAATTACCTGCGTCCCATCCACATTATAAAATTTTCGATAAAACAATTTGGTAATAATGGTCCAGCATAACTGATTTGATAAAATGATTGTTTTTTCAAATTTTTACAAAAACTCAAAAGCCATTTTTGCGACAATATCGATGATATATTAAATTTTGTGTCCAATACAAGGTTTCCACGTGCGGTTGGATTTAAATAATTTCCATTATCTATTGGTAAAATACCCCATACAAATCGTAATGGCATTTTAAATGTATCTGATGACTAAAATCAAAAATATTTAAATGAATTATTGCATTCTGTAATAATAACAATAATAATTACCGTGTATAACTTCTCGAACCAAAATTTATCACGATACAGATTATCATAAATTTCAAAAGGGTGATTACTATTAAACAATTTAAACTCTGGTGAATCTGGCAGCCTTAATTTTGGCCAATAAAATACAATAACACCACTCATTACACCAATTATACCAAACATTAATATCCATACTTTTGGTGAATTTATAATTATTGCCACAAGTGTATTTTCAATACTTGATCCTTTGTGCTTTAATTTTTTAATCGGTGTTCGTATTTTCGAGGATAATAATTTCATTGATGTCGGACAATAATACGATACACGTTCAGCTACTGACACAGATGCTGGTAACCATGTCACCATTAATATATAATTAACAATAACCGCTGTACCAGCATAAACGCTAAAATTAATTAAGAACGAAACTTATATAAACATATTTTTTACAGAAATAAATCATAAATAAGTACCCAAAACATCTAACAGCAGTTATAGAACTTATAAATGATGCATAAAATGCTGCGGCTGTTGTTAACGATGTGACTAACATTGAAATAGCAGCATGCCTTAAGGTTGCTGCCATTAAGCCAGCTAATGTATCAGAATATGAGGTATCTGATATATAGGAAGATGATGCACCAATACCACCGCCAATACAACTTACACCGCCAATTATTGATGATGACGTTAAAGGTTGCCCAGATGATTTTAAACGCTCAACTAATGTACAACGCCATACCTTTACAAATATAAATGCATCATCTGCACCAATTCCTATAACAGAATTTTTTAAATATTAATAAAAATAATTTTATGAATCAAGAATGAATATTAACCAATAACGATACTTACCAACAATAACGACTACTGATAATAAATTCATAAATGGAAAAAATTGCAATTCGAATATAAATGTGTAAATAAAATATGCAATTCCCAGTGAAAAGAATACTGCTAATATTGTCATTAGTGTTATAAATAATGATGATGTATATAGCCACATACAGCATATAATAAATAAACCCCCGAGACCAATTAACCAACTATCGGATATTAGACATTCATCGAATAATGCATTTTTTAAACCAATATCCATTCCATCTATTTCCACTAAATCATTTGTTAAAGTCCTATAATTAAATTATTATATAAAAATTAAATAAAAAAAAAATATTTAAAAAATAATCTAACGCAGCGTTGTGTTATTTTGTCATTTTAATTCTAAATAAAATTCACATTTCGATTCATTTTACACAAATTTCGCTAAATGATTGTTGTATATTAGTAAAAATATTGAAAGTATTAAATTAAATTAAACGTTAAAAGATGAATTCAAATTGTAATTTTAATACAAAGATAGCAAATTTACATGATTTTTGTCCTGAATTAAGTGATAAATTGAGAGCACAATTATTAAATTCAAAACAAAATGATTATCAGGGTAAAATTAAAACGAATCGGAATTATTACACAAAAACAACCAATATGATTAATTATCCAGATTATGGCCCAATAAAGAGACGAAAGTTAGCATACTTAAAACAGAGCGATCCATCATTATTAAATTTCAGATTTATGAATAATATGCAAGATTCTAGTGTTCCGCGGAACACACAGGCCTTAGATTGCAATGATATTGAATCATGCTTTAAGTATTCTAAGGATGAGATGCCAAATGACATGGAATATATTAAAAAAACGTATAGTGATCTTTGTTCTAATGCTTTTTCTACAACTTACCAGGTAAAATATATATAACAATCAATAAAATCCAAAATGTATACTTATGATTTTCAATTTAGGCATCTTATGATAACTTATCTAAATGTATAAATGATCTTGGAACACATTTTGTAACAATTAAACCGTTTAAAGAATCAGATTCTATTGCGTCACTAGAAAGAGTAAATTATAAATTTGGAAAAACAATTTATCAGGCAGAAATCTGTGGTTTAATTGAAAAAAAAATGAAAAAATTAATTGATGAAAAAAAATTAGATAAACCACCAATTGATAAATATACAAAATTATAATTTTTAAATTGCAATTAAAATGTACTCTATATGTGTACATAATACATACATATGTAATGTTTTTTTTTGATAAATAAAAACTGTATTCTTGAAATTGTTGTAAAAAAAAAGCAAAACAAGCTTTGAGGAAAAAGGAACTTTATTTTTTGTAATGACAGTTTTTTTTCATTCACTTTTATTTTTACTATTTCAAGCCGAAGTAATTGTAATATTTTTCTTTAATAATTTTTATATTAAACCAATACAAATGGCTACGTATCGTGATTTTTATACAAAAACCACAAATATGGTTACATATCAAAATCCTGGCAGGGTAACAAAACCAAAAATATTAACGCAAACATCGCTAGATCCTGACTTAATTAATGGAAAATTTGAAAATAATATAAAAATACGCAAGGATAAATTAAATAACCATTTTCAAGTGGATAGTGAAGAATATCTGGAGTTTATTAAACGAACTGATAAATTATCAAAAGTTTTACATGATAAATTCTTTAAAGATCAAAAAATTAATGTTGATCACATGGAAGACGTTTACAATCAGCTAATAAAATCGTGCTATTTAATAGACTATTGTCCAAATCAATTAAATATTGTTTCAAAGAAAACATTAGGCCGTATTCGTGCTAACGAGAGAATAAAAATAAATGACAAATTATGGCCATATCCATACACAACATTTCAAGTAAGTATTTTTTTTTTAATAACAATTATTTAAATTTTATTTATTATATTTGATCACGCACATAGAGTTCTTATCGTAATGTAATTGACGGATTAAAGGATATCGGTATATCTATTAAACGAATGGAATCGGCTAACCCACGTAAAAAAGTCGATCCATTAATTAAAGCATTTCAAGAAATTTTTAAATTTGGTAAAACAACTTATCAAACAGAAATATGTACATTAAGTGGTATAAATCTTAAAAGATTATTAGAACATAAAAAAATATTACCAGAACCAATAGATAAGTATACAGTGTTATAAATAATTAAATTAGTAAAAAAAAAAGAAAAAAATTTATGTATTTATATTTATAAATAAAAACTTACTCTTTAGCCATATTATAATAAAAATCTAATGCCTTTGTACTTTTAGCAACTGGTAGAAATATCATACTTAAACGTAAATAAATATTTGTTTCCTAAAATACAAAATTATATTCAATTAAATATTTATTAATAGTTGTGCTTTATTATTATACAACATACGTTTAATTTAATAAAATCGACATCCGTTAAATAATGTAATATATTGTAAACAGCATTGTGTTGCATACATTCGACTGGCACAGTACATTTACTTTGTAAACAATCATTACTTAATTTTAAACTATGATAATATTGAAAACAATCTATTAATAATTGTTTTACATTATTGATATCTTCTTCCTAAGAATGAAAAAATAACGATAATTATTAATAGTAAAAATATTAATTAATTAACCTGTATATCATAACATGATGATTTATTTGATAATAATGCTATATAGTTTGGCAATGACCATGGTCTACAGCATTTATTTGACGTTACTTCACGGTCACATAAATCTTCATATGATTTTATATTTATCAATTGATTTTCAATTTTACAAATACTATGTAAGGCATTTATCTCATACAAAGTATTATTATTGTTAATATTATCCGTTATTCGATGGACAACAAAATGTGCATATTCTTTATCTAAAAAATTAATTGATGAAATTAATTAACAAAAAATGGATCTAATTATTAGTTATATATTTACTTGGTGATTCACAAAAGAATCCATCAGATGTTGTATGAACATCAGTAGTCAATGGTGGTGGATTTAATTTCGTTAAGGAAGTCCATTGATATTTTTTCATTTCGATACGTTTATCATCTTCATCACTAGTATATGATAAATTTTTACCATAATCCCAATGTTCATGATTTATTGTATTATTATTACCATTATTATCATATTCATCGAAATTTATTAAATCATAATTATTAAATATTGTCGTTCTATTACTATTTTTTATTAAATTTAATTTTTTATTGAAATTTGTTTTTGATTTCTTTTTATTATTTATTTTTATTATTTTTGTCGTATTTAATTTCTTTTTACGTGGATGATTATTATATTCATACTGTTTATATAAATCAATTAAATCTTTTGGATTTGATACTAATATACCGGATGGTTTTGTTTCTTCAATTAAATTATCCCATGCTGTTAATTTGTCGCCAATCAACGTACCACGTGCTTCAAAACCCTTGACAAACAAGTGTAAAAATATTGAAAATAATTGCAATGTGCTGATAAATATAAAAAAAAATTGTTTGTTCTTACCCTTGTCGGATCACTAAAATCAGGTATTTTTCTAGTTGTTAATGACACAACAATACATGCAACAGAAAATACAAAGACCGCCAATAATACAAGATGTGGCCTTTTTGCTAAAAGTTTAAAATACCAATTCATCCTTCTAACTTTTATCTGTTTTATATTTGTAAACACTTTTTATTTAATTTATTAAAAAAATAACAAAATAATGAATACTTTTCACTATTTTAATCTTTGCAAACGCACTTAATTTTTTTTATATATAATACACTTTATACATGTTTTAATTTTAAGAACAAAATCATAATACACATTGTCAAATTAAAGGTAATCAGACTTTTAAACTTCACCATCACAAAATTCAATACTTATTAATACACATCTTACTATGAATTTATTTATCTTTTGTATATTCTTTAATAAATATACAAAAAAAAAATTTAAATTATTTTATACAAAACAGATTGACAGACGTAAAGATGTTTATTTTATTTGCGTTACGAGACAATTCTTTTGACGGCGGGGATAATGTAGTAAGGAATCGTATAAATCTTTAATATGTTTATGGGGGTTGCACAGCATGTTTTTGTGTGTGTGTGAGTGAGTATAAAAAATCTACCTTTTCGTCATCTCGCTCACCTTCATGCATTTATAAATGCATTTTGCAGGACAAAAAAGAAGGTTATTCGCTTTAGTATAGGCTCTATGTCAAATCACATCATAAGGCTACCAAATTGGAAAGTAGATATATCTGAGCATAGGGGAAATTTTTGCATTGTAGTGCTACCAACAATTAAAAAAACCATGCAAATGTTTATAAATGAAACTAATGATTGTATTAATTCAAGAAAAAATATTTATTCAATTATTATTATCAACAAGTATTTTAGGGTTAGCAACTCTAAATATATGTGGTACCATGCCAGCTAATGTAGTAAATAGCTCCTCAGATATGTTATGCGGTAATAACAGTTGTAATGTACTAATTGAAATAAAAATATTTAATAAATTATACGGTATTTTTACGGCATTTATATACGGTATTTATACGGTTTTTTATACGGTATTTATATTAAAATAAGGATTTACCTTAATTCAGAACCACCCCATGTTGCTGATTCAATCATAAAACCCTTAGCACATTTAAATATTAACTCTGCACGTCGAATACACCAGGGTACAGTCATGTCCTCGCTCATTTCGTGTCTTAACAGGCCTGGTATTGTTAACATCGTTACATCATGCTTACTGGAAATTTTCAAAATATTCCTTAATCCTAATATAACTGGATGACGTGAATTAATTTCTTGTGTAGATAAATTCGTTTCATCCGATATTAAATGATAAATAATATGTGACTGTGATAAATTTGAGTGTTTTGTTATAAAAAAGTCACCCGGACGTAATTTCATTTTTGTTGTTCTACTATTTTCATTATCAATATTTAATTTATTTAAATCACCTTGTATTTTTTCTAATTGTTCATCAATCTTAAAAATAAATTATATCATGTAATTTTTTAAAATTTGTAAGTTTAAAAAAAAATCTCAATATTAATTTACTTGATCAAAATGAAATTCTGTAGATAAATTAGCATTTTTCAAGATATTCGGATTTGTTTGTAGCCAACCTGATGGTGTTAATACAACCACACCAAATAAAGAACTTGAGTATAAACCAAGTGCCATATTTAAACCATTTAGACTGAAATTAAATCAAAATGAAATTCATAAAAAAAGAGAAATTTAGTTGAATTCAAACCTTTCATCATGATGCAAGGGACTACATAAATCAGTAACATTAGCACTAAGAATTCTAATGTTATGCATGTGTTTCAATTGAGAACCTAAATGTATTGTAAAACTTTCCTCCATGGATGGTGTTTGTGTTAGAAACATTGACGATTTATTACCAATGCTTGTTTCCATTTTGATTTTCGTCAATAAAACTTCATCAATTTTATTTGTTATCCAATTCCTATATTCATTCTTTTGATGTCCCTTTTTTGCTTCTATTTCAGATTCCCATTTTTTTCTTATTAAATTCTGAACTGAATATTGTTGTGCTAATAAATTATTAATATCCTTAAATAAATTAATTTATAAGTTAATCACAGTTTATAACTGAATTGATTTAAAATTACTTCTGATGTAGTGGAAACGTCTAATTGTTGTATTTTATTTTCCATTTCATTTTGTTGATCATCATTCAATGACGTTATTTCTAAATCTTTTCTGTTAATCATATCTGTTATTGTTTTGGCGTAGGATTTCTCTTTTGCCAAAATATCTGTTAGAAATGATGAATGGACTAATCTAAAAGCAAAATATTGTTGAAAGTTAAGAGTATTTATGTGTTTTATTTTTGTTGAACAAACTGATGAAATGAATGCGCAAATATTTCATTATCACTTGGGCCAATGCGTTCGGCATATTCAATTGTTTCATCACGATATAATTTTTCCAGACTTTTTATTTGATTTTCAACATCAACATTATTTTTTAGTAAATTATTTATTAATTCTTCATCGTTTGTATCGTAATAATTTTGATTTTCACGAATAATATATTGTTGAAAGTGGTTTTCGAGTTCTAAATAAAAAATTCTTATTTATCTGTAAAAATGAGTGGATTTAGTTATAAAAATTAGTTCACTTGCCTTTAGTATTCATAAATGTAATAAAAGGATCAATGTCGTTTAATTCCTTTCTTAAAAACTCATTAACATTATTTGTAAATGGTATTTTAATATTTAGTAAAATCTTCTTTTCATAATTATCATTTATGAAATTATAACAATATTCTTTGTTAAGCTCCATCATTAATTTTTGAATAAAACTTCATAACTATATTTTTGTTGCTGATGAATTTTTTTATCTGATTAAACACTTTGTAAACGTCATTTTTAATTAATAAATTTCCCATAATAATACAAAAAAATCCCTCATTTGGCTACCAAACAACTGTCAAAAAAGCGGCTCTCAAAATATTTATACAGTTAAACAAAACATAACATATTAATATTTTATTTTTAATTATTATCATTTTAAATAAAATAATAATTAAAATAATTTTGTATAATAATGAAACGAATATGGATTAAAAGAGATAATATATATTATAAACCATTTTACAAACAAAAGTCAAAAATATTTTTAATTATGTTATTTATAATAAGTGTTATTTTCTTTTCATATCAAATATTTTATATGAATCAATTAACTAATTCAAATGATAAAGTAACTGATAATAAAGGTAGTTACCCAAATAAACGACATGTTATCAGGTAAATTAAAAAATTAAATCTTTTTAATTAAATGAGATATCAATTTAATCTTGTAAAGGGGAATTCGGTTAAAAGATGCAGACTTTTATATGCCTAACATTACTGGACGTTTTAAATGTCGGAGTTCCGATAAAGAAATACCATTTCAATATGTTAATGATGATTATTGTGATTGTATTGAGGATGGTAGTGACGAACCTGGCACAAATGCCTGTTTAAATGGAGTTTTTTACTGTAAATTTCAAAAAAGGTGAATTTTTTATCATTTATTATTTATATTAAAAATATAGAATAACTTTTTTTTAGACGTGAAAAGGAAAAATCAATACAAAGTTCACGTGTAAACGACGGAATATGTGATTGTTGTGATGGTTCAGATGAATGGAACGTTACCAATGACGGTAAAGGTATTTTTATAGTTATTATTCAAGTAAATGTAAATATAAATTTGTTTTAGAAATTAATCAAAAATGTCGTTACAAGTGTGTATGAATAAACGTTAACTTTTTTATGGATAAATAAAAAATACATCAATCAATTGAATATACTGACTTATTTGTTAATTGTATTTTTTTTATACATTTTTAATAATATATTACAATTAGTAATAATAAAACATGTTTTTTAAAAATAAATTATTTGTTTAATTCTTTTTAAATAAAATGTGATATGTTAATTTTTGTTTGTACAACGGTGAATTTTTAGTGAGATTTACTTTTGATTTCTTTATAAATTAAAAAAAAAAAAATTATGTGCTTTTAGCTCAGATCTATGAAAATACCAGTTTTTCGCGTTTTAATTAATTGGAATGACTTAAATTATTGAACCAATTAACGCTTTAAAAACTGGTGCAATTTCACTATATGTTGATTGACTGTTTTATAGTTTATACAGTAAATTCTCTCTCATTAATGTTATTATTATTATTATTGGTAAATGTGCACTAAATAATATAAAGGTAAATCACAGTCAATTTATATCTTTTTTTTTGTTTTGTGCAATTTGTTTCCATACTAGAGAGTAGTTTAAAGTTCTACATAATTATTATTGTTAAATAATTAATTTTAAATGTCTTCTTTACATTTTTCATCTTATTTAAAAAATAAAATATATTTTTTCTTTTTGTTTTTTTACAATTATATTCGTTTAAAATTAATAAAATCTTTTTTTTGTCACAAAATACTTTTGTTTTCATATAAACACAACATTTATGTCACTTATTATTATTATTGTTATTACTAATTTGTTGCTGTAATTGTTGATACTCTTGCTGTTGTAACTTATGCTGTTCCAACATTTTAAAATGTTGTTGATTTTTTTTATTAAATAATAGTAACATATCAAAATGGGTATATAAATTCTTTATATTTGATGGATTAAAATGGATTTGTCTTATGAATGGTGCACCAAGTGCCCTTAATAATGCTGAAAATATTTTTTCTTCTTTTCCTATCCATGGTCTACGTTCATCTTCTACTTGATATGGCGTTACATGTATATGAATATTTATATCTGAACAATAAAAGACAATTTTTAATACAAATTGACAAATTAATATTTTTTATTACTATACCTAATCTAGTTAATGTCTCCAATAAACTACGTGATGTTATCCAAATATTTTTACTTCCACCGTGTCCACCGTCTAACCAATAAATATCTTTTATTCGTGAAACCAAGCGCATCATAGTTGAATCATCCGGTGTTAGTGTTTTTAAATAATGAAATTCATACAAAAACTAAAATAAATAAAATATGCTTTAAATCTATTATTTTAATTATAAGATATTCTTTTCATACTAACTTGATTTAGAACAACACATCCTTTGCTAAATCCTATCAATGTTAATTCTGATTTATCTAAATATACATGATTTTGCCACCAAAATATATTATTTTCATATTCATTATATGGCATCGTTTGTGTACTTGCATTTGCTGTTGTAACATCTTTTTTTGTTTTCGTTGCATTAAATATGACTTCCTATAAATAATAAAATGTTGAGTACAAATTAATTATACTATTATAATATAAATAAAAATAATAACTAATATTGCATCTGATATCTGTAGTGGCTGCATTGAATAACTTGAATGACCATTTTCATTGTCATTGTCATCATCATCATTGTCATCTACACAAGGGTAAATGATTGTATCTTCGGATTTGTCAGCAACCGGTTTTTCTACCTTTAATCAATTTTAGTTTATAGCAATTAAATAATTTCTTATTTATCATAAAATTATACAAACTTGAAGTAAATCAACGTCCATTTCATGAAATGCAGTTTTCATCTTCATAGTTTGTACATTCGACACAGTGCGTTTAATAATATCAACTTTAGACATTGTTCTAAGAATAAAAGAAATACTTCCTAACAATCTAAAAAAAGAAACTAGTAAATTAATTTAATTAAATCATATTTGTTTATTTAAATATACTCTTCTAGATGATTTAATGCATAATTCATTGGTGTATGATCTGGAATGCCAACAGTGTTTCCACGAACAAAATTATCATAACAACTAAATGTTCGAAATTCTCGTCTTAAAAAAAAAAACAATATGTGTATTTTACAAAAATTTTTAAATTATTTAAAAATAATTACCTAACTGCTTTAATAATAACAATATGAGAATTTGGATAGTTATTTCTTAATAACATTGCAGTACTATCTAAATTATATCTTACATAACGCATACTATCACGATTATGTTCCATAATTTCAGGATAATCCTAAATTATCAAAAGAAAAAATACATATTTTAATTACCATCAATGCACACCCATAAATAAAATATATATTATAACTATAAAAACATTAAAGAGAATTGAAAGTAGAAAATACTAAAAACAACGCATTTAAAAACATTAATTTTTCTTTTTAATAATAATATTATTATATATAAAACATCAAATATTATTTATTAAATTCAATTTCTTTCTGTTTTCTATTATACTATAGTTTTTATTTATATAAATGAAATTTTAATTAAATTTGGCACAAAGCCATTAAAAATCTAAACCTTCCAAACTATTTTAATTTATATACGTTGTTTTTTTTTGCCATAGAAAGGGTGAATCATAAATAATAATTTCATTTATTTTTCTTATTTACACTTAATTGTAACAACATAAAACTATTACCTGTACATCACCACCAAAATAAATTACCGCCGGTATGGTTTCATTTAATTCTTTTGGTTCATTCAGTGGATAACAGTAACTTATATCATTAATACGACCATCATAGCCAATTATTGATTTTAAACGTATCGGTCCATGTAATATTGATGTACTGCAATTTTTTTTCGTTATTGTTATTGGTTTTTCCGTATTATTTGTTGGCAATGATTTATTATTGTCATGATCATCACCATCAGCAGCAACAACAGTATCTGGTAATAATGCACTTGTTTCCGTTGTTGCTGCTGTAGTTGTCGTTGTTGCAGTAGATAAATCTGTTGCTATTGTTGTTATCTGATTTGTATTAACGGTTGTGTTGTTGATATTTAAACAACGTGTGGATGAATGTTCGTCAAGCATTACCGCCTTTTGTTATTTTCTTTCTATTTTTTTAAATTAATTGTTTATTGAGATTTATAATAATTTTGTTTTGTCTAATATTGCTAAATACTGGAAATAGAAAAAAATTAAGAAAAAAAAAAGATTTTTTTATTTTTGCTATTAATTCTATTTGAGTAAAATAAATTTATTACAAAATTAAACATAAAAATAAAATTTGACCTCAATTTGTTTATGTTAAAACAAAGTAAAGTAAAGTTAAGAAAATTTATATACACCGAAATAAGAGAAATTAATGTTATTTTTTTTGTTTGAATTGATTCGCCTAGTTATTTTATATTAATAATAATTGGAAAAATATTTATTAAAAAACAATTGTTCAGAATAATTTACAATTTATAAAAATATAATAAAATTTCATTGAACAAATTCAATGAAGTTACAAAACTAACTTACCATTTAAAACTTAAAAAGAAATCAGAAACAAAAAAAAAGGTAAAAAAATGTAAAATTATTTATACTAATGGATAATATCTAATAGTAATAGTCATCTTCATCATCACGGTAATTATTACAATTTCCACCACAACATTTGGTAAAACGTAAACGCAAATCCTCTAAACACAATTTCATATCCTCTTTCATTTCTTCCATTTTTACACGAACATCTTCACGCATTAAATTATAGCACATTGCTATTAAGCCCATACCTAACAATATGTAAATAAAATTTATGACTAATTTTGTCTGTTTGCCACTTTGTGAATCTTGTATATTAGCACCGGGTACAAAATCACCAATACCGATTTTACATAAACTAGTCACACAAAAATAAACAGAATCTAAATAATTCCATTTTTCCCATTCGGCAAACATTATTGTGCCCGTAAATATGTAAAATGTGATAACCCAAAGACATGCTGTTGTTGGAACAATAATTTTCGGCTTTTGTTGTTGGCTTGCAGAGAGTGACTGTTGTGGTAATTGCATTTCACTAAAAATTAAATCAGATGATGTTATATCATTCTTATCATAGTCTTTATTACATTCATGAAGCCATGTGTACAGCCACTTAAAAGTACCGGCTAATATTTTTCCCATATTTAAAAAATACAAAATATACAATGGTATTCCAAAGGTTGCGTAAATAACAGTTACACCTTTGCCCCATTGTGTTCGTGGTACCATATTACCATAACCGATCATCGTAAAAACAGATAGGCAAAACATAAGTGCAGCTGGATAAGACCATATTTCCTCTGGCGTGCGACCATCATATCCCTGTTTCATTATACTTGTTACATTATCCTGATAAATTTTTAATACCTTGTCTAATTTAATATTGATCAATGTTATATTAAATAAATTATCATTTTCAATTATATTCCACAAGTCAAGGCTACAATTTTCACGCAGATCTCTTATTGTCTCAATTTGTTTATTTGGTTCTTGTGTTTCGATTGTTATAAATCCTGCAGCTCCCACTAAAGCATAACATACAATTAAACCACCAACACCAACTTGTGTACACATAAATGCTATTAATTTGCGACACCAGTCTTTAATTTTTTCACGTGGATCACTTTCTGTTGAAGATGCTGTCGAACCTTTACTTCGCAATGACGGCCGTTGACGTATCATTTTATTAATAATTTATGTTTAATTCAATTTACTTTACTAAACTCAATTTAATTAGTTATTTTAAATTAACTTCAATTGTACATAACCATCACTTAAAATTTAAAGGTTTGATTTAAATTAGAAACACAACTAATAAGTATTAAGTCATGTTGCAATTTGAGTAAACGACGGGTAATACTGAAAAAATTTAACCGAGACAAAAACGAAATTTAAATTCTATTTTTAAATTTCAATAATATTAAATATAAGCAAGGAAAATATTTACAGGGTGATAAATTAGTAATTTCCAATATATATTTGGTTAAAATTAAACGAAATAAACTAAAGTATAGAAAAATATTCAAATTAGAAGTAGATAATCTTATTGGACAAACACATATATATGCATCTTATATAATTATTTCGTATTTAAAGCAATAAATTATTTTAAATATTACTGTTTTTTATAAAATAATAAACAATACATTTCACAGGGAACGTATATTAAGAAAATATAAATCAAATGATTGATTATGACTTAAAATTTTTTGAAATTTCTATGGACTTTAAAACTGCTCAAAGCACTTCTTAATTAATAAATTACATTACTATTCTAAGTTCCCAAATATAAATTTAACATTTTAGAGCATCCTGTATAGTATGTAAGTTTTAAGGATAATTAAAATAAAAATAAATAAAGAAAATTTATATAAAAGAGAAAATAAATTTACTAATAAATTAAAATACATAAATTGTATACACATACTGTACGCTTGTGAATTTATTGATCAAACGCGATTTATTTATATTTATTGTAATTTTTTATTATTTTACTTTTTTAATTTATTATTTTTAATTATATTTCACATTCCTATATTATAAATTTCCTCTTAAAATTTTTTTTTGTCGTATTTGAATTCTATGTGAAATTTCTATATACTATGTCAATATTTTGCAGTAATGGAATTAAATTTATATAAGGCACTGAAAAACTTAACAGAAAACAATAAATATTATCCATTTTAAATTTTTAGCTATAATCTATAATCATTAATAAATACAATTTATATATTTAATAATTTTTATATAAACATTTATATATTTAAGAGGTTAGTTTATTTTCTATGTAATTTTTTAGGGGGGAAATTTTTTGCTTCGGTATAAATATAATTTAATAACTGTATCAGTGACTGATAAATTTAATTAAACAAACAGATTTTTTAAATAAACTATATTATCCTCTTACTTTAAGTAATAAATTTAAAAACAAATTATTTAGTTATTAGCCACTGTATAAAATTTAATTATTTTAATACACTTATAAAAAAAATTATAGCTTTTAGGTTATAACATTCAATAATAACTTACCTCAAAGCATATTCAATTGACAATATAAAAATATTCAATTTAAGAAATATAATAGCACATTATATTAATTTTTGATGTAGAATCATTTTTAGATACACAATAAAAGAAGTTTTTATTTAAATTATTTTGACATTAAAACAACACATAGACGACATTTTCTTGTTGTATTTCTAAAATAAATAGTCAATTTTTTTTATTGCAAATTAAATATGGCCGTGTTTATAAATGCAATTACCCCTGCAACATGTATATAAAGTCAAAAAACACTGTGACGGATATGTCACTTTCTTTGCACAAATATGTAATTCAATTGTTTTTCTAACGAAGCAGCATCGCAATAAGAATTGGTGGTACAAGAAATAAATTGCCAGAGTTAAATATTGTATAAGTGTTGTTTTTAGTGTGTGAAATTATTAAGTTGAAATGACAGAAATTTCCTTGATCACACATATACATTGGTATGTTTATGCTATTCATTTCAAATGTAAATAGCAATAATATACATATTTCAAAAAACAAATTACCTGTCAATTGTTGAAACCTTTCAATTTCCTAGAATAGTATTTGATAAATAAACATATTAGATTTATGGCACAATAAAACATGATAAAAAAATGATTTATTTATTATAATTTAATTATATGTTTATACAATTATTTTATTAATATTATAATTATTAATGTTTATATACAAAAATTTTGATTTTATTTTATTCTTTCCTTTTTTTTTTAAATATTATGTACATTATTCTTACAATAAAAAAAGAAAATTACAACTAAGAAAAAAAAAAAAACGATATGTCCAATGATTTATTTAAAAAAAAAAAACATAAGAAGCAATTATTTCAATAATTTAGATAACTTAATTAAATTTTATTATCTTTACAATAAATAGCATCAATTAAATTATTGTTATGGCAACATAATTCATTAAAAAAAAAAATTAGAGAAAAAGAATTAGTAAAAACATTTGAACGGTTTTAAATTGATTATTAATTTATTTTTATATGAATTGATTTGAAATTTGTTAAATAAAATAAAAAAAAAACACATATTATTGGCACACATTTTATTTTACATTTATTTCTTAGTTAAATTTAATTAATATTATTATTTATTTTATAAAATTGAAATTTACATTTAATTTAATTAAAAAAAAAAAAAATTTAATAAATTTTTCTTTTAAATATTTAATTATATAAAAAGTCAACAAAATTATGTATACAAAATGCTTTTATATAAATGCTTTAATAAAAATGTTAATAAATTTTAATTTTAATTTTAATGTATTTTTTCTTCTTTATAAACCAACAAATGGAAATAAGATTTTTTTTTATGGCAATATATCTTCTTTGATATTTTTTTATTTAGTATTTTCTTCGGTTTATTCGGTAATCAATGATCTTAATTATAATTAACTTAAAAAAAAATTATAACGTTTTTTTTTTATTTCAATGACTCAAGTATGTGAACTAATTTGTTAAATAATATAATTAATGTACCACTTAAATCTCTTTTGTTCTCTAGTAACTATAACTTTGATAACAATGTAACTTTTTTCTGTTTTCTTAAGACACAAAGCATTTTTACAGTAAAAATAAAATTAAATAGGTTAAAAAAGAAAAACTGTTGCAAAAAAATTAACAAATTAACGTTCATTTTCATTTACTATAAGAATCAGTTATGTCAGTTTGATTGAGCTTAATAAATTTATGTTATCTTATACATTAATTATTTTATAAATTAGTTTTTATTTTCTTAAATTAAATTTAATACCTAAATCAGTTAAATACGAATATCAACAAATAAAATAATGAATAATTTTGACAAATGTTACAAATAAAAATAATAGTGACTTCATTAATTATTTTTCTTTTTTGATTAATTATTTACATATAATTATTATTTAATTAAATAAATTTAAAATTTAAATTACATAAAGAAAATTTATTTTAAATGTATTTATACTTTTGTTACTTTATTTCTTTTCACATTTAAAACATTATTAATAATATTTTATTTTTCTTTTTCTTTAAAAAATATTAGATTTTAGGTACGTCTTATCATCAATATCACATATAAATTTTTTTTTTCTTTTTAATTAATTAATTCATTTTTTTTATTTCTTTTTTTTTTGTTTTTCAATTTTAATTTTTTACACCAAAAACGTGTATTTAATCCTTTTTTTTTAATTAATAATAAATTTATATATTTATGTTTTTTTTTTTTTAAATTTATTTTATGTGTGTAGTATGTGTGTTTGTGTGTATATTGTGTTTTGTTTATTTCTTTTCTATGCTTCCGTTTTACCTAATTTTATTTAATTATCTTGTTTTAAACTTTAAAGTGCTTGGCACTAAAATTAACTACATATAAGATTTACTTTTCTATTAATCTCTTGTAATAAATTGTTACCTTTAGTAATAAACCGACAGTTTTTCTAATAAAATTTATAATGCTTTTTACTCCAATTATAATGTTAAACAATTTTCAAAAAAATTATTGTGGTGAATCACTACTGCGAGTGATAGTAAATGATATTGTTGAATTAAAATACCAAATTTTCGTTAAACGATATTTTGGCTTAGTTAATTTTTAAAAAACAAATATCGATCAAATAATTTCTGTATGCTGTTTAATGTGTGAGTATGTGTAAGTTGTGTTCTTAATTTAATTATTATTTTAATTAACATGCAAATAGCAAAAGTATTATTATTTTTTATATATATTTATATTATTTTAAATATAATTTACTGAAAAATTATGAAAATGAACAATAATAATTACAATAATATAATTAGTGTCTTAGCTTAGTAGTTTTTTTTTAATTTTAATTAACAATAATATGTCTTGGCTTTTGAATTGTTTTCTTTTTTATTATTTTTTTCATTTTCTTTTTTTAAATAAAATTGCTTTTCAACAACAATCTTTAAATTAATTAAATAAATATAATTATCTTAAAAAAATAACCAAAAGAAAATTGACTAATTTTTTCTTTACAAAATACTAAGCATAAAAAAGGCAGTGCTTTACCCGTATAAAACAATAGTAATTAACATTAAAAATTAGTAAAAAAAAAGAAGAAAAGTAAATTAAACAAAAAATTAATGAAAAAATAAATAAAATATTTATATTAAAAAAATTAATTAAAATTCCATAATTTCTCAGTTTATTCTTGTTTTTTTTTTTTTTTTTTTTTTTTTTTTGTACAGCAAAATACTTTAATTAATTTTCATTTTTTTCTGTTTATTTTCTTTCATTCAATCAATTTTTAAGTTAATTTTTATTAATTATTTTTACCTTAAATAAATAATAAAAATGTTTTCTTGTTATTATTATTATTATTATTATTATTATTATTATTATTATTATTATTATTATTATTATTATTATTATTATTAATGATGAGTATTTTAATATTAATATTAAAAAACATTTATTTGAAACCTTTATTTTTTATTAATTAATTATTATTTTTATAATTGAGCTTATATATTATATACATATGTATATAATTAAATAATTAATCTTATTTATTTATTTGAAATAGGACGAATTAATTATTATTATTATTATATTTTCTTTTATTTAAATGTTTGAATAATTTTATACTATTCAAAAAAATGTGCTAAAATGGTATTTGAATTAAAAAAAATTAATTATTTGCAACAAGAAAATGTAAATAATTTTCTGTTAATATAGAATTATTGTTTAATTAGAAAAATAAAAAACGAAAATAAAACAATTAAATTAATTTTCTTTTCTTTTTTTTTAATTAACTAAAACTCGAGTGGTTTTATTTTCTTAATCTAATATTTATATTCAAATTTATTACACAATTTTAGCACGTTTTTATCTAATTACTAATTATTATTTTTTTTTTTTAATTTTTGATTTAAAACAACAAAAAGGAGAAAAATCCTTTTTTTAAATATAATTTTTAAAAGCTCATTGAATAAATGTATCATTATTAATATTATTATTATGTTTTAAATTTAAATATTTATATAAAATATAAATGTATAGCATGTGTTGTTGGGTATTTTATAGTTTTAAATTTATTATTATTTATTATTCTTGTTATTATTATTTATTTTTTTAATATTAAAAACTAACTATTATTTAAATGTAATTATTATTCATTTAGTTATTGATTTATATAGTAATATGACTAACTGTAAAATGCTAAAAACATTTAATTTTTAGAATGAAAAATTTTTATTTTTTTTATAGAAATATGTTTTATGGACCAATTTAGTTAAAAAAAAAAATTAATTTGTAGAGAAAAAACAATAAACGTTAAGAACTGACTCATTTTATTCACTTGGTTTACTTTTAAAGTAAGTTTTACTATTAAAATCACTCATATTATGTGCATCTTCTTTTATTTTTTTGCTTATCTGTATTGCCAAAATTAAAAATTTTAAATTAAATATATAAATCAAATAGTATGTATATACATATAACTATCGTATATAAAATTTTAAACTATGTTATAAATTGAGTTTTATTGGATATCGATAATTTTAATGGACATTAATTTGTCTTTTTGTTTTCAAAAATTTAAAATAAAATATATTGTAAATGGTAAAATACAAATTAAAATTATTAATTATTTTATTATTATTATTGTTAATTTTATATTTAATTTAACAAACAGTATGATTGACATATAAATGCAATCTTAGGTAATTGATACGTCTATATGTGCAGCTGGATAATATATATCGGATACCTGGAACGATGCAGAATTTCTCAATGCTGGCGAAATCATTGATTTGCATTGTTTATTTTATTTTTCTTGTTGTTTAGCTGGAACGGCTATGAAATATTATAACAGGATCATGTGGCATGTTTGTACATATTGTTAATAAGCATAATATGATTATGCTAATGTTTAATTAAACGATCCGCATGTTTGACTCTTAAATGTGATCGTAATGTGTCTATGCGGCTATAAGTTGCTGGACAATATGGACACATTGAACGTTGCGCTGTATGCGAATGATAATGATGCCATCGATTGGTAACTTCTTTGCCACAGGAACGGCAACGCCACATTGTACCAGGATCCCGTGATTGTGTAAACATATTGTGATAAGACATCTGATGATGATGCTGATGATGTTGCTGATGTGATGTTCCACCACTGCCAACACTGCTGCTGCTCAGCCTTCGCTGTGGTGATGTCGGTGTTATTGTTGTTCCTGGTATTGACAATGGCGGTGATGCAGCAACCGATGCTCCTGAAGTAGCAAAATGCAGTAATGATGCATGTTGCTGTTGTTGTTGTTGAAAAAGGTGATTATGTTGCTGACGATGCTGTAGTTGTTGATTTAGATGGTGATGATGATGATGATGATGCTGAAGCTGCCCCCCCGGCCCTGCAACCAACAAACACACCATAGGGCAATCAGCCCGTAGAAGAAGACAGAGAGAAAGTAAAAATTTTATGCGGGAATATTTGTTGGTGAAAATTGTATGCTTTTTTTTATTGCTTTTTATTCATAACAGTAACAGTAAAATTTAAGTAGCTTATAATTGTTTAATAATGATTTTAAATAATTAAATTAAATAAAAAATAAAATAAGATAAAAAAGGAAGCAAGGATAATCAAATTTAATATAAAAAAAATGTATATATATTGAAAAAAGAAAAACAAATAAAAAAAAATATTAATACTTTATTTCTGTGAACAACACGAATTTTTCTCTATCCAAAAATCCTTTAATTCTTATTTTCTTTTTTTTTTTTCTCTTTTAATTAATTTAAATTTAGCTTTGTTTTGTCATTTATAAAACTAAATAAAAAATTAAATAAAAAAAAAAATTAAATAAATATTAAAGAAAAAATTAAAAAAAAAAAAAAATACATAAAAAAGCAAGATTTCTTTCAATTTTTTTCATTTTTTTTTGTTTTAAACAGGCAAAAGTAATTATTATATATAAAAAATAGGCAGAACAAAATAGATTGATTTTTAATTATATATCAAAAAAAAAAATAAGTTTTATTATTATTATTTAATTTTCTTTTTTTTTTTTTTTTTTGTTTTAAATAAATAATTAAAACATAAAAAAAATTTTATCACCTTTTTTTTTTTTCTTTTCTTTTTAATTACGATAATTTGTTAAAAGTTTTTTCTTTTTTTATTTTCAATTTTAATTTAAATTAAAAATGAAATTTAAAAAAAAAAAAGAAAAGAAAAGAAAATAGAAAAATAATAATTTTAATAATAATAATATTAATAATAATAATAATAATAATAATAATAATAAATAATAATAATAATAACAATCAAACACAATCATCAAAAAATAAAAATAATTAACAAAATAAAAAAATGTTTCTATGATATTATATTATCACTACATTTGTAAGTAGTGTCATTATAGGGCCGAGGGGTGCCCAACGTTGTCATTAGATTAATTATTGTACATAGTTTATAATGAAGTTTCGAGCTTTTATAGAATAACATTTAAAAATAATATTTAAAAAAAAAGATACATTTAACATAGTATTAAAAAAAAAAAATAGAAGAAGAAAACCAGAAGCAATTTTTATCCATTCCATATATTTAATTATACATTTTTTTTTATATTTCTGTTGCTTTCTTTATAACTGGTTTGCAGAGACTTGTCGTGTTGTCTTATTATTCCACTATTATTATTTCATTTATTTTTCTCCTTTATTTATTAAAATATTTTCAATGTATTTTTTTTTTATTTTGTATAATAAACAATCAAATCTATTCATGAATTTGCCATTATTTAATTTATTTAAATAAATAATATTGATTGCTGTATATTGAGTATCAATTATACAATGATAACTAGTAAATATATACACACTTTTAGCACATATAAATAAATAACAACGATGACGACGACAATAACGATGTTAATTCAATCAAACATTTGAATACATAATTACTGCTAATATTTATAAATACAACATTTTATAATAATTCTTTAATTATTTTAATAATACACAAAATAATAATAATACAAGGATATCGAAAAATAATATAACCAATACAAATTTAAGTAGATTTATTTTATTTTAAACACTGTGTTTATTGTTGCTGTTATTATTATTATTACTATTATTAAGGTAAGACAGATCATGTACTTAAACACAAAAAATTAGCATATTTGTTTTTTCTTATCAATATTTCAAAAAAAAAAAATAAAAATAAATAATAGTAAAAAAATAATAATATATAGATATTAAGAGAGCGAGAGTTTTCTATTTAAATTATTATTTTCACACTTTTTACACACATTAAAAAAAAAAATACATCAGCCTATTATCAAAGACAATATATATATATATGTTTAATAACGATAAACTAATTATAAAAATGGAAAAAAAAAAATAAAAATAAAACTGTTGTTATTTTTTTAAAGAGATTTTTTTTAATAAATATTTGAAAAAAAAAGAAGATATTTTTTTTTCTTTTATATTTTTCTTATTATATATAAACAGACAAAAATATATAAAAATAATTTCAAGTAATTTACTTTACATTAAAATATAATTAAACAAAATTTTTTATCCTATTCAATAAAAGAAAAGAAATAAAACAAATAATAATAGTAAAGATGTGTGTTTAAATAAAAATAATAAAATTATCATATAAAATCAAAATAGAATATAAAATAAAATATAGATTTATAATCTGATAAAGACACTTGTTGTTAGCAAAACACACCAATTATTTTATCATTTATAGTAAAAACTTAAATTATTATTTTATATATAATAAATATATTTTTGTTTTTCTTGTAAATACAAACATTAAATGCACAAAATGTTTTTGTTTTTTTTTTGTTTTAAATATAATTAATATTATTAACAAATAAAAAATAATAAAAGAAATAAAAATATTTTTTTTTTTTTGATTATGATTATTATTATTATTATTATTAATTTTTAATCCAAAAATTTTAATGCAAACAAAAATTAAATAAATTAATTTAAAAAAATTTTTAATAAAAATATTTGAATTATTATTTTTTTTTTTTGGAAAATGACGACTAATTAATATTATATAATTTAATTATTATTATTAATTTTTATTTTTCCTTATTAACTCATAGAGTCTTTCTTTTTATTAATATAAGTAATAATATTATAATTATTATTATTATCATTATTTTTATTATAAACTGACTGATAAATTTATTAATAATTTTATGAATAAAAAAGAAAAGAAAAGAAAAGAAACTGCTCAATGAATTAGCTATTATCAAAGACACACAATTTTTACATTTATATATTCAATAGGAAATTGAACAAAAAAAGATTTAAGAGAAAAAATTAAGAAAATGTAATTAATTTTTTGTTAATTTTGTTTATTCATCTAAATTAAGTAATTATTATTATTATTATTATTTATTTTCTTTTTGTTGCATTTAGGGTAAAAAGGTACTTTCATTTTAAAGAAAAATAATAATAATAAATTAATTTTACGCTTTATTTTACACACAAATCAATCAATAATAATAATAATAAGTGAAATAATTATTATATATTATTCTTGTATAAGATTATCATTTTTTTTTTTTTTGATGAATATTTTATTATATAAATGATGGTAACTAATATGGTTACTAAAATGCTTATTATTATTACTGTAATTATTATTATTTTCAATTTGATTTATTAAATTTAATTATTTGACGTAGTAGATGTGCTTTATGTTGATTGTAAATTCAATTTGTATTCTACTAAGTAATCGATATGATATTATTCTATTGTAATTATTGCCATCATCTATAAATTGTACATAAATGGTATTGGATGTAAGAAACATAAAGGGTTTTTTTTAAAGAGATTTAAATAACACCTTTAAATTATTAACTTCATTAAAATAAATCTAAATGTTTTTCTTTTTTTTTTTGGACAATACTTAAGAAGGGAAAATTCAAATAATTGTGAAATTTCTAATAAACAAGAAAAAAAATTAAAATTAATAATAAATTACGATTATTAATAAAAATCAATTCATGCTCTATTTGCTTTAATAAAATTAAACCAGTAAATAAGAATCATAATATAAGCTAGTTATAAGTTTTTCATAAATAAATTAAACAATATGTATTTACTTAAAGATATTTTCACTTGAAATAAAAATTTTTATTTTGATTATTTTTTAATGTTTTTATTTTTTTATGCTTATATTTTATGATAAGTATTTTAATGATATTGTTTGGCAGCATTTAACAAAAAAAAAATAAAGTTATTGTATCATAACTAAACAAATAATTAATCAATTTATAAAGAAAAAAAAAAACCATTTTAAATGACAATCTTATATAATTAAAATTAATTCTTTTTATTTCTGTGTTTTTTCTTTTTTTTTTTAATTATTTTATCTTTGACATTTAATTATTGCTTTATAATTTTTTTTTTTTTTTGAGAAAAAAATTATTTTTTGATTTTACAAATAATTGAAAAAAAATTCTTTCCTTTTTATTTGTTTATTATAATTTTTATTACATATCATTATTATTATTATTATTATTATTATTCTTATTATTATTATTAATTATATTATTAATTATAATATTATTATTATTAATATTATTATTGTTATTATTATTATTAAATTATTACAATTTTCTTTATTATTTTTTTTTTTCATCTCATTTTTAATATTTCTGTTAATTAATTGGATTTCACCACAACCAATTAAAATTATAATCAATAAATCTTTATAGAATTTTATATTTTCTTATTATTTAAATTAAATAAGTAAATATTATGTTTGTTTTCTTTTTCATTTTATTTTTATTTGATAATAATAATAATATTAATTAAATCTATTATAATATTTACTTTGTGTATTTAAAAGTAGTTTTCTTTTTTTTGAATTATTAATATTATTATTATATTTTTTTTTTTTTCATTTTTATTTTTTATAATAAATTTTTTATAATTAAATTATTATTTTAAGAATAGAAAAAAATCAGGTATATAAATTTTTTTATTATAATAAAAATTATTTAATAACAAGTTTTTTTTTTAATTATTAATTTATAATATTTCATGTCAAGCTTTGTTTGTTTATAAAAGATTTTTCAAAAATTTACCACCCATTGAATAGATAAAAATGGTTTTCATTATTTAAATAATTTTACATTCACAAGTAAGTGTATTAAGTATTTAAAATATGAATAGATATTTTATTTTTTGAATTTTTTATTGTGAATGTAATAATTTTTAAAGAGATTTTTTTTTCTCTGATGATATAAATATAGTTTATAATTAATTAAATATTAAATTTTGTTACACTAGAAACTAAAGAAACAACAAAATAATAAATAACAAAAAAAGTTTTCTTCTATGAAACTAAGCACAAGCAAAAAATAATTATGTTATAAACTCTGCAATTGATTTAAATAACGTTAATATAGAAGAACTGAAAAATGTTTTTATTTCTTGGAGTAAAAATAAAAATCTCAAGCACAAGTGTGTATATTTCCTTGTTTACTTTTCGAGTAGAAATTACAAACAAAGCTTGCACAGCTTGTTAGTTTGGTTATTAAAACAATTTACTTTTATAATTATTATTATTATTATTATTATAATAAGTATTATTATTAATAATACACATATATGTATATTATTAAATTAAACAAATAATTTTTTTTTTTTAATTTCATTTAAAATTAAATAACTAGTAATATTGCACGTACGGTTCGATTTTAATATATATATATATATATGTATGTGTATATGGTTTAATTACATATACATGTATAATATTATATATAATATTTTCTTTAATTAAATTATTTTTTAATTAATATTTTTTATTTTTTTATTAATTTTTTTCTTTTTTTTTTTTTGGGTTTAGCACCATGCCATTTTTCTATCACAATCTTAATTTATTTTGTTTTATATAAATTTTTATATTTTTTAGCTTTTTCATTTTCTTTTTTTTTTTAAATTAAATTAATATATAAAAAGAAAACTTTATTCTTTCTTTATATAATTAAAATGTTTGCTTTCAATTTAATTTTTTCAAATAAACCAATCCATACCCTACAAAATGCAAAACAAAACAAAAAAAAAAATAAAAAATACTAATTCTAAGTTTCATTATGTGTGTTTTTTATACTGTCCATAAACTTATTTAATTTAAATAAATGATCCAAAAGTCAATTGTTTAAGTTTAATTTTTTTGTTAAATTCTTGATGCGCTAATTTAGAGTAATGTATTTAATAAATTTCTTTTTTTTTTTACAATTAATGGTAATAAGTTTTCTTTAGATTTTATTATTTACTAATTTAATTTAATTTAATTTAATTTTTTTTTTGATTATTTACTTATTTTAAGAATGAAAAAAATTCATATTTTTTTTTTGTTTTATATAAATTTAAATTAGTATTTATAATTAGCTTAATTTATTAATTAATTTTATTACTTATAAAAATTAAATAAACTTATTTATGCCCGTTTTTAATTTCATTATATTGCAACGATTATGGGGTTTGTGTGCGTTATTATATTATTTATGTGTGACAATTAATTTTTATTTTTATAAATATATCTATAAATATTATATTAATTATAATTATAATAATAAAAAAATATAAAAATAATTATTTATAAATGTATGCAGCACTAGTATTGAAAACTATTATCATAATTTTTATAATGGTTTAAAAAAAAAATTTGCTATTTGTGTTATTTCTTGAATAATTTTGGCATCTTGAGATAGTTTTATTTTATTACAAAAAAAAAAAAAAGAGTACTAAAAATTTATTAGTGGAAGTGTAAACAAATTAATTAGAAAAAATAATAAGAAAAAAAAAATACATAAATGGTTTATCAGAAATACCAGGCGTCTACACTGTGCCTTATTGTAAAAACAATTAAATAATAATAATAATAAATAAACCACTTTGTTTACTCAAATGAAATACACGACACATAATATTGTATCATAATATAAATTTCACTAAAAACAAATCAAGCAAAATTATTTATTATATTTATAAAAGTTTTATGAATAATTAATTAAAATAAAAAAACAAAAAAAAAAAAAAACAACCTAGCAAGCAAATAATTTTTTTGTATTTAATTAAATAGCTTAATTAAAATAAGAATTATGATAATAGATGTTTCAAACATCTTTTATGTATTTTTTATTTCCTTTCTGTTATTACTAATATTAAATAGTAATTAAATTACTATAACTAAATTGGTATATAAATGATATAAGAAAATTACTAATAAATAAAAAAAAATTTTAATTCAAAAAATAATATTTTTTTTTTTGTTATTTTATTAAAAAAAAAAAAAATAAATAAAATATTAATTTTTAATGAGTTGTTTGTTTTTTTTTTCTCTTTTCTTTTGTCCTTTTTAAATAGTTAATTTTTATGTAAATATTGTTTTTTAAAACTAAACGTTCATTATATGAAAACAAATATAATTAAAAATAAAATTTACGTAAACTATATTAACAACATTTAATAGAAAATAATTTTTTAACAATTTCTTTTTAAATAAATAAAATTTGTTATTTTAAAGACTTTTTCTTGTCATATGATTATAAATTATCTAAGGAGAAAAGGTAAAATTTATTTTTATTTTTTTTTACAACGTGATGTGTGTATAAATTAAAAAAAAAATCTTTACACTTTAATTCTAATGTTAATTAATTAATTAAATAATTATCTGGCTAAATTAAAAGGTTTTTTTTTATTTTAAACATAAATAAAATAAGAAAACATTATTTTCTTTCGTTAATAATTTTTTTTTTTTTTTTACTTTTCAATAAATAATCAAGGCCTCAAAATTACACATGTAAATAAAAAATAATAACAATATTTTTTATCTCTTTTCTATATATGGTTTAATTTGATTTAATTGACAAATGTGTTTGTTCCTTTTCAATGTTTTAAGATGCTAAAATGTTACATATTTAATTAAATAATTTATATTTTTGAAAAAAAAAAACGATTGTTTCAATCATAAAAGAAAAAGAAAGTGGAGAGAAGAAGAAGAAGAAGTTCATTACTCCAGAAAGATATTTAACATTAATATAAAGATAATATATAACCAATTTGGACGCAATAAAGAATTATTGAATAGCATTTTTTTTTTTAATTAATATAATTGTTTCAAATGATTTCATAAATAGTCCAAAAATATATAAATAAATAATATATTCTGCACAAATAAAATATAATTCAGTAATTTTACATTAATAAATACATTAATTTAAAAAAAATAATTATAATTATAAAAATTAATTAACAATAATCACAAAGAAGCAACAACGAAAATTTGTTTATCACTTTTCCTAATAATGTAACATTTTCTTTACATTTTAAAATTAGAAAAATAACCCGAAACACATTATTTGATTGCAATTCAATTAAATTAAATTAAGTAAATATTTATTAATTTTTTTATGTTAATATTATATTATTTCCTATCAAATTTTTTATATTCTTATATTTTATATTGTTTATTATAAATAAATAAAAAAATAAAATAAAATAAAATAATAATAAAATATATAAAAGAATTCTCTCTGTGTATATATAAAAAAAATGAGTTTTTACTTGTTGGTTTATTTCCATTAATTATTTTTTGTTTTCATTTATAAAATTAATTTAATTAATCATCATCATTATCGAGATTCCATAAAAATGTATTACTTGTTTTAATGTTATTATAATTATTGTTATTATTATAATTATGAATAAATTTATAATTATTATAATTAAAATTAGTATTATTGTTATTATTAAAATTAAATAAATTGGCGTAATCCCATCTAAATTGGTTATATCAGTCGATTGATCCTCCATGTGTTGTTGCTGTTTGTGCTTGGATTGGTGTTGTGGTTGTTGTTGCTATGGTGGTTGGTGGTGTTATTGACAATAGTCTAGTTGATGATGTTGATAATGTTGTTGGTGTATTCGTAGCCGTTATATTTGTTGTTGATCCACCATTACTTCCAATTAGACTACTAATTAAACTATTATTGCCACCAACAATACCAATATTGCCAAGGCCACCACCACCCCCAATAACAATACCACCGCCAACACCAACTCCACCACCAGAATTATTATTTGCACTATTTAAAATATTTACAGCTGCGGCAGCCGCTGCAGCTTGTGCAGCTAATGCTGGTGCCATTAAATTTTCAAATTTTCTTGTATCTGGATTAAATAGGGGATGTTTAAATTTACAATGTGTACGTAAATTATCACTTCTTGTATATGTAGCTCGACATAATGGGCACTCAAAACGTCCAGGAAAATGTACATGATAATGATTTCTAATATGAGTGACGACTTTACCACATAATTTGCATCGATGTAGATTGCATCCGCCAGATAGACGTTCAAATGTCAGCCGCATGTGCCAGGCCTTTGAGCCTGCAACACACAATTATATTCGCGTTTGTTTTTCTTTTTTCTTTTATTTTAATTTAATTTAGTTTTTTTTTTTTATCAACAATTATTTATTTACTTATTTATATTATTATTATTAATTTTATGATTAATTGTTTATATATATATATATGCTTTATATACACATATGTATATATATATATATGTATATATAGATATAGAGAATGTTATTATTATTATAATTATTATTATTATTATACTTGTTTTATTTATTATTTCAAAATTAATAAAACAATACTAAATTATTATTACTTAAAAAATAAAAAAAAAATATATATGTATATATAAATTTGATCACCAATTTACATTTATATTTTTATTTCGAATAAAAAAAAAGGTAAATTAAATTAATAAAATTAGAAAAAAAAGATAAATAATTAAAAATAAACAACCAAACAACACAACCATAGTTTTAATTAAGAAAATTATTTTTTTCCTTTAATTTTTTTGGGTGTTAAATGAAACAAAAATATTAACTTTGCAAATTACTTTCCAAGGAATTAATTAATTAAAAAAAAAAAACAATAGATTGTAAGTAAAGTTACTTTCTCTCAAAACAATTATTTTGGTTTAAAATTTTTAATGTATTATACAATTAGTATCCAATTAATAATATCAATACCACCACCCAACACCATTATAAACAGTTAAAAAAAGTATGAAAGTTATTTTATTAACGCGTTCATTTTTTATACAAAAAAATCATTTGATCATTATTAAGTCTATATAGGGTTTCTTTTAGGGTTGTGGTGTACTTTTTATAAAATTATTATATAAAGAAAATAAAGTAATTATATATATAGGCGGTTAAACTATTCACAATTATGATAATATTTACTAATCATTTTGTATAATTATATTAAATTAATCATTTAAAAAACAACAAATTTTTATCGCATGTTGTTCCCATAATACAAATATTATTTAAGATTTCATTTTCTTTACAACAAAGTAATACTAGGAAAACAAATAAAATATTTTTGAAATATTCGCAAATTGAGCTTACATAATACTTTATAAATTTTATAATAAA
This sequence comes from Ptychoptera contaminata, assembly GCA_963942525.1. NCBI lineage: Eukaryota > Metazoa > Arthropoda > Insecta > Diptera > Ptychopteridae > Ptychoptera > Ptychoptera contaminata. The sequence goes on along the minus strand of OZ012637.1, from coordinate 15,293,904 downwards.
AAACGTACGAGAATTTACTATTTTATTAAAGAGAATATAATACAAAAAGAATAAATAACACCTCGTCGTTGTTGAAAATAATTTTTATTAAAAAAATACAAAAATAAAAAAATAAAGAAAAAAAGAAGAAGAATTAATTATAATAAAAATAAATAAATATTTTAGGTTAAAAATATGATTTTGTTAAACACAATACATGCAATTCATTATTTAAAATAATTAATTAAAATCTCTTTATATTTTCTTAAAAAAAAAAAAAAAATTAAAATAGAATTAAAAGACAGCGAAAAATATTATTAAATTTTATTTTTTTTTTTGCTAATTAAGTTAATTTTAAAACAATATATTTCACTCTCCTAAACGCTCTCGCTCTCCGCACATTAAAAATAATATTTTTTTTTTTTGTTTTTGGTGAATTTCTTACAAACAAAAAATTAATTTAATATTTTTTAAATTCAAAACAAATAAAAAAGAGTATAAGATTTGACTAAAATTGATAAATTTCTTATTAATTTCGCCAAATATGCGGCAACTCTAGTCATTTTGTGAAACAATTAATAAATAAAACGCTACCAATAATTAATTTTCAATAAAGTAAATAGATTTTCAGTAAGTAGTTTTGTTTGGCTTTTAATTGTGTTAAAAACTTTGTTTAAAAGCTTTTAGTAATCAGAATTAAATTCAATTTAATAATAACAAAGTAAATAATGTAAACTAAATATTGTGTTGTAGCTTTTAAAAGTGTTACAGAGAAAAAAAAATTAAACAACATAAGAAAGTTAATTAAATTTCAATTTGTCATCAATGTGCAATAGAAGTCGTTGAGTTATTTTTTCCTTTTTCGTTTTTTTTTTTAATATTTTCTTTAACATCGATAGTGCTCAACATTAACAAAAATTTGTTAAATTACTAATATTATAGATAATTAGATAAATTTCACATTGAAAATTAATGATTATATTATAACCATACAGACAATTATTATGCTTTTAAATTTCAATCAAATAATTCATTCGTCAATTATTTAAATAAAAGCTTTAAGCTTAAACGAAAGCTAATAGATATTTAAACGTACAATTATTGTATTACTTCATTTTCTATAATTTTATTATAAACCCATAATAATACAGTTTTGTATTTTAAAATGAAAATAAAACATATTCAAACATAAAACATCCTTCGATTAAATAATTAAGACAAATTTATTAAAGTTTAAGTTAAGTTTAAGACAGAAAAAAAAAAACTCATAAAAGCTTCATGCTAAGAAAGATTAATAGAAAAAAAAATTAAAACTTATCGACAAAAAAGTTGAATAATTGAAATATTAGAAAAAAATAAATAAATATGATAAGCAAAATTTAATTAACATAAATTAATTACAATTGTAAATAGAATTAATAAAATTTACTTTTATGGCACATTTATGTACATTCTTATGCTTAATTATTTTGTTCTGTTTTCTTTTTCTTATTATTATTATTATTATTTTATAAGTAAATGTTTAAAATTATTTAATCGTTACTCAAATTATATATAAATTAGTAAAATTTTGTTTTTATATTTACAAATAAATAAAATAAATTATATTTTAGAATAATAAAAAAATTAATAATAATAAAAATAATAATAATGAATTAATGTGTGTGTGTGTGTTTTCTTTTTTTTAAGATCCAAGAAAATTTAATTATTCAATATGCATGATTATAGACTAACTTTTTGAATACTAACATCAAATAACAAACATAAATTTGATCACTGATTATCTTTAACCTATTCTTTGTAATAACAACTTAAGATAAGAAAATTATTTGAATAAGAATATGTTTAAGGAAACGCAAACACCAGTATAACACAAAATTATAATAAATATTTCGAAGTAATCTTGGCATCATTTGTATTAATTAAAATTGTGTTCAAAAGCAAAAAAAAAAAATAAATAAATAAATAAAGAAAAAAAATTAAAATAAAAACAAAAACCCATTATTATTTTTTTTTTTTTCTAAAATCAGTTTCTTTCATTATTTTAATTAATTTCTTTTCTTTTTTTATTATTAATTTACAATCAATTTTCTATTTATATAATTTAAATATATATTTATTTTTATTTACTTTTTTTTTTTAACATTTAACAACATAATAAAGAAGTTGATCACATATGTACATAATGACTGTAATATTTGTCTTTAATATTTTCATTATTATTTGTATTACTACTTCTATCATTATTATTATTATTATTGTTATTACTTAAATTATTATTTTCATTATTGTTATTATTATTTATATTAATATTATTATTATTATTATTACTACTACTACTATTATTATTATTATTGTTATTATTATTATTTATATTATTAGTTGTATTATTATAATCATTATTTATATTATTATTATTATAACATTGTTGTTCAGATATTGCTGTCCCGGAAGTTGATGTTATATTATTATTATTATTATTATTATTGTTTAATGTACATGAAGATGACGATGATGATGATGATAATAATTGCAATGTTGTTGATGACGATGACAATGTTGTATGCTTAACTTTACAATGTGCTTTCATATTATCTCTACGTGTAAATTTTTGACCACATATAGGACATTCATGACTTTGTGGACGATGAATATTAGCATGATGCCACCGATTAGATACTGTTTTATGACAACTAACACAACGATATAATGTTGGAAATGTTCCTGACAATTGTACAAATAATGTCGAATAATCAATATTGTGATCACGACGTGTCGCAGCAGCTGCAGCGGCAGCGGCCGCGGCTGCAGCGACTGCGGATGATGAAGATGGTAATGACGATGACAATGACGACGATAACGTGGTCGTTGCTATTGCCGATGCAGCTGAAGATAAAGTAGACGAAGTCATAATCATCAGTGATGTATTATTTGTTGACGCGCAAGACGGTGTGACATGTTGATCAAAATTATCATAAATACATGTCGGAGTTGTTGATCTGGGCGATATTGATGTTGGAGTCGAAGCTGTAGAAGCTACAGTTGTTGCTATTGATGTGGTATTCAAAAGTTGTAGTTGATCAAGTAGTTGCAGATCGTGATGGTGTTGTTGTTGTTGTTGTAGTTGGACATCATCGATATCATTGTTGTTGTGGTGACCACGTGACGCCATCATCAATGGTTTCAATATGCTGCGATCACCTGCAATACACAGGCAACAATGGCGTCACGGTGCGCCTCACCACACACAATAAATTTTCTTTTTTATTTAAATTTTTCATTTAAGGATGCACTAACACTTAATAGATACGAGTTTTATTCAATTTTTTTCATTTTAAATAATTTAATTTATTGGTTGCAAAGGTTTTTATGGTTTCTCTTAAATAATTTTCTATTTTTCTTTCTTAATACATAATTAAAAAAAAAAAATCTAATGAAATTAACAACAGACAACTACTTTTATTTTGTAAATAGCTTTCTAGTTTTATAAGACTTTATATCTTAATTTTTTTTTATCTAATATAAAATTTATGACAAAATTATAAAAAAAAAACAATAATAGTTGATGTGAAATAATAATAATAAATATAACAAAAACTCAAAACAAAATAAAAATAATTAATAACAAACAATAAAATGGTGAAAAATAAAGTTTCAACAAGTATTTGAATATTTTTAATAATTTTATATATTGATGGTTACTTTCTCTTAACATAAAAGAAAAGAAAAATGTTAAGTTTAACACAATATTGAATGCACAGGGAGTACACGCCGCCATCAATAAATAAAAATATCACAAAAAAAATGAAAAAAGAAAAGAAAAAACACTATGTGATAAAATAACTATGAATAAAACTATAATTTATTCATTTAATAATTAATTTTCTGTTAAAAAATTATTGTCAAAACTAAGTACCTAAAATTAATTAGCTATAAAATATGTTTTTCTTTTGGAAAAAAATAAAATAAATCTAATCATACAGTAAAATGATAAAAACATACATAGTACAAAGGTGTAATGTTTTTTTTTTTTCGTTTTCATCTAATGAAAGCATTAAATTATGTTGATAGTGAAAAATAGAAAAATAATTGAGAAGAATGTATTAAAATTTTAACGCGACCTAAGAATTTAAAAAACAAAAAAAAAAGCCTTATATATCTGTGGCTTTGATATCAGTGCTTCACCACCCAATATAAACTAAGAAGATATATATGAATATATTGAAAATCAACATGTGCCCACATTATATGTTATAAAACTGAAAAATCACGATCAGATTAGATTTATTGTGCACATGTCACAAAGTTCTATTAACCACAAAAAAAAAAAATACATGAATAAAAAAAAAGAAATAATAATTTCACAAATAATAATTGTAAGACAAAAAAAAAAATCATTTCAATAAATAAAATTTTCTTGACTTTAATCATAAAATTGAATTAAAAGAAATAAAATAATATATGAAAAAACGAATAACAAACAAAAATTCTATTACTTTTTTTTTTTGCTTATAATTTCAACGGAAAACAACAACAAAATATTTATATAATTTATGTTTTATCATTTAAATCATCATCATCATGCATCATGCGTCTAATTGTTATTATTATTATTATTATTATTTTTATAAATATTATTATTATTATTATCATTTTTATTCTTTTTCTTATATTTATTTATTTTTCATTTTAGGTTCATTTTTTTATATAAATGTATATTCTTTCATTAAAATTTCAAGTCTTATCGCTATAGACTTGTAAATTACCATTTTAATTGTGTCAATTTTATTTATAATATATATGCATATATTATACATATCTCTTAAGATGTTTTATGTTTCTACATACATTTGTCTTATTTAAATTTTCTGTTCACATGTGGATATTTATTTATAAAAAATAACACCTTCTTTACAATAACAATTAAAACAAAATAACAATATAAACCTGTCAACTAGTAACACTATATAACAATCAATAAATATATATCGAAAATATTTATGTCTTCATATTGGTCAAGATAAAAGATAAAATGAAAATAAAACTCACCTAACATGTGAACACGGTTTTTGGATTTATTTAATCATTATGCTTAAACAAAACTGGTAAAACGTTTGTAAAACGAAACATTTTATAGAATAAAAGCACAAAAAAGAAATTAAATTAAATAAAATAAAACAAAACGTAACAGAAAAAAAAAATTATTTTTTTTTTGACACAATTAAAAGCGAAAAAATTAAAAAGTTAATTAATTAATTAAAATTATTAATATTTTTATTATTATTATTATTATTTAATTTTAATAAAACAACCAACATTTAAGATTAATTTTAATTTTTTTTTTTGTTTACTTTTTTTTTTTTTAAGGAAAAAAAACAAAGATAAAATAATAATAATAAATAAGAAAGAAAAAAACATGCAGCTTATTAAAATTATTTAAAAAAAAAAAAAAAAAACTATACAATAATATTACCAAACACCCACATAAATAATTTTCTTTTTTTTTTTTTTTTGCTCTTTTATTTTAACGAGGGATAATAATTTAAGGGATATTTAAACATAAACGATTTATTATACTTTAAATTATTTTTTTATACACAGCTTTTGCTTGCTAGGCTTGGGTCAAATTTATGTACATTAAAAAAAGAATTTAATTTTTATTCTTTTTTTGTTATTAAAATTTAATTGAAAAAAAAAATAGATTAATTTTCTCTATTTTGTTTTTCAATTAAATTTATGAGAAACGATCGAAGTTTATATATGATTATAAAAAAATACCAAAAAAAAAAAAAACAGTAATAACTAGATAACAGATCAAGAAGAAATAAATAAATTTTTAAATTTGAATGGATTTAAATAGCGACCTTGATTTCTTTTTCTTCTTTAATTTCTTATTATTATTATTGTTTTTTTTTTTCGTGACATATAATTTATTTAATTAAAAATAATAAATTATTATTGTTAATTAAGTAAATTATATAGTCTTTTATCTAATTTAAATATTTTAATATAAATAAAAATACTCACCATCAATATTATCAATTTGATCCATGTGTGGATGTTGTGTATCATTATCAGATGATTCAACCTGTAATCCATGTGATAATAAAGAAGAAACATCTTCTGGATGTAGAGACATTGTGCCAGACTAAAAATAATACAAAATACATAAAAAATCAATTTTAAAATAATACTACAATATAATGAAATTAATTAGTTTCAAGAAAACTATTTAATTAATTATCGTAGAAATACAATATATTTATTTAATAAGAAATCAACAAAAACTATACTATTCATAAAAATATAAAGGAAGAAAAAAAAGTTGTTAAAAAATCCGTAAAGCATAAATTTCATTTTTTTAAGGACACTTGGATTTTACGGACATTTCGTGACGCAGTACACACTGATTAAGCAAAATTTTTAATCAATTATGTATTAAAACAAAGCGAAATATTTATCATGTAAATTTATTAATCTTTATAATCATTATAAATCCGATGTACTCATTTCATTCTTTTGATATAATTTCTATTAATTCTTTACCTACGTCATATTTTTATAGAAAATTAACGAAATAATATTTTTTCTATAAATAAACAAAATAATGTAAAAGAAAATAAAACAGTTTATAATTTGTACTAAAGCATTTTAATTTTATTAAGGTTTTTATACTTTGTTCTATGTACTTTTTTGTTTTTTTTTTTTGGATTACATATTAAATGCAGATTATAGTAATAATAATTATAATAATAAAGGGTATGTCAAACATAAAACAACTAAAAACTATAAATAAATCTCATTTTATTTTCACTTTTTAATTTCTTTTCTTTTCTTTTTAAATTCCTAATAGGTTTGTTTTTATTTTCATTTTTTTACTTTTTTTCATATGACTAAACATAATTTTTTAATAGCTAAACATCACAAAAAAATACCACATTTTATCTATTTTCTCTCGTTTATTTTACCTAAAATCAATTTAATTGTAAAAAATAAAATTTAATTTTGTCCAAAATTCTTTAAAATTAACAAATAAAAATAAAATGACGTAAATGAGATTTTTTTTTTATTTTATCTATTTACTATTTATTAAGGTGTATAAAAAATGCTTATAAAATAATAATTATTACATTAATGTATGTTAAATATATATAAACGTATATTAATATAGCATGTTATGTAAGGAGTTACAATTATAATTTGTTTTTTTTTTTGTTATCGGTATTTATGTTAAATATTTATCTATTATTGTAATTTCAATAAATTTTGTGTTTAAACATTTCAAGACCAATATTTACTCTTGTAACATAAAACTGATATTTATTTATGTTATAAAGGAGTAAAGTTGTGTCGCGTTTACTTCAAAATAATTATTAACTTTTTACAATATTATAAAAATTCAATAAAGTTCCACATTGTGTTGCCTTCCTTTTACAATTCACGCTTTTCAAGTTTAACATTATAAAAAGATAAACCAGCAAAAACAATAGGTAATCAGGCAACACATTTTCATGTTCTATTTTATAGTATTATACATATTGATAGGAAAATAAATTTTTAATATTATTTCTCTTAATTCCACCATAATATAGTTTCCTAGTAACATAAATTCTGTTCAATATTGTTATTTGAGTTATTTTAATCAGATAATAACTACAAATAAAGTAATATAAACTGAAAAACTGTTACGCGACTCAAAGATATAATTAAACATTTAGAAAAACTCAATATTTTTATAATAAAAGAATGTAATTTTAAAACTTTGTGTTAAATGACTTCAAGGATAATAATAATTTTAAAGAAATGAAAATATAAAAACAATATTTATCACATTTAATTTTAAAATAATAACAACGTATAATTAAAAAAAAGATATTATATAGGTAAATTCAAGTTGTTCCGCCACCATCACCTTCACCTGTGTCCGCTTTTGCTATAGCACACTCATTACTATTTGTTGTTATTATATTTTTGTTACAACTCTTTTCATCGTCCTCTAATTGCTGTTTCTGTTGCTTTTCCAATAGATCTTTTTTCTGCTGTTGAATTAGTAAATCTCTATCCTTGCACATTTTATGTGCTTTACATTTATCATGATGATTTACAATTTCTAATCTAAAATTGGAATTTCCTTCAACAAAAGACGTACGAATATCTGGTATTTCATTACACCATTTTCGACAGTAGATGCAGTACATAAAATTATTAACATCATCATACTTTAACCATGAAAATTGATCTAACCAATTAGTACGAAAACGACCACCTTTACGTGTTGTTGTTGGTGTACTGGCTGGCGTTGTTGATGTTTGTGTTGTTTGTTGATACTGATGCTGGTGTAAAATATTGTTATTTAATATATTACGGTTACTATTGCAATTACGAGGACTTGGTGAACGTATTACGCTTTCATGGCGTTTGTCATTAATCAATAATAAATCATTATCGACTAAATTTCTAGCTAATAATTTAGTATTATATAATCTTAAGTCAACTGTTGAAGATGATGGTGTTTGTGTTGTTGCTGTGGTTGACGTTGTTATTATATCTTTGCTATATTTATTTTGTACATTTTTTTGCTGTTGTTGTTGTTGATGATGATGATGGTGATGTTGTTGTGCTGATAGTAAATATCTATGCAATGTACTATTCATTTGGCCTTCTGGTGGTATCCACGTTTTTGTTAAATGCTGCTGCTGCTGTTGCTGGAGTATTTTTTGATGTTGCTGTTGTTGTTGTTGCTGATAACCAACTATTCCTTGCAAATGATGTTGCGGTTGTTGTTCTAACATCTCACATCTCGTCCCCAACATTACAGTTTTCTGTCAAAAATAGAAGGGAAGGACTTAAGCTCGTTTTTCTTTGTTTTATTTATATTTTGTTGTTTAAACCATTTTTTTTATATTTAATGCTGTCATGCTCTGTATTTTTTTTATTTAATTATTTTTTATCATTTTTTTTTTAATTTTATATTATTTAAACTATTTTTGTTAAAGATTTTTTCTTTTTCTCGGTTTTCATGGTTTTCTTTAGTTTCATATTTCATTTAAATTTATTTAATTATTTTTTATTTATTTTCAATAAATCCTTCATCCTTCAATTAATGACATTTTAATACTGTGCCTCAATGCAATTTTCTTATAAAACTATTCTAATTTTCCGTTTTCTTTTATTTCTAAAGTTAAAGTGAAAGAATTTAACAAAAAAAAAAATAATAATAATATTTAAACTTTCACACTGTTTTTGGGTATTTGTTTTTAATTTTACCACAAATAAGTACACTTCACTTAACACAAAAAAAAAAGATTAAAATTAAACGGTATTTTTTTTTATCTTTTTTGCAATGTTTCTTCACTGATTTTACGTATTATTATTAAGCGAGCAAAAATATATTTTTTTGTTTTTAATATTTAAAAATATTGTATAAATAATTAGTTTTGCTTTAATTCTGTGATTTTTTCTTTTAAGAAAGTGATCTTAATTAATTTTGGTAGTAAATCACAGTGAGATAAATGCAACCAAAACAAAAAAAAAGAAGAAAATTATTAATTATAAAATTAATTTAAAGAAAATTAAAGAATCCAAAAAAAATAAATAAATAATAAAAACAATGAAAATAAATTGAACCAACAAACCGGTCCAAAGAAAAAACCAAAACAAAAATTTGTTTCCTTTTTTTTTTCTTTAAATGTTAAAACTTTCCTTATTACATAATTTTATTGTATTTAGTTGTTTTGTAAAATAAATCAAAAATAAAAATTACAACACAATAATTACAAAAAAAACATGCATAATATTTGTTAAAATATAATTGAACAATATAAGATAAGATAAAAATAATTAACTTACAGGTAATAATTCTGGCGGTATACCAGAATGTGGACCAACATCTTGTAATTCTTGTTTAATGCTAATTGATTGGTTAAGACCAGTATTGTTTGCTGGTGAATTTCTACGTGGTTCATCTCCTTCGAGAGGATTTAATTTTGGCAGCGGGCTTGATTTGTAACTACTATGTGAGGATGCCTAAAAACGGGAATTTGTTTAAAAATTTATCAATATATTTTTTTAATTTAATTACAAAAAAAAAACAACAACATCAATACCGGATATTCCGGAAAAAATAAAATTGAATTTTATCATTACTAAATTAAAAGGTAATAACAATAAAATACAACGCATTACCTATATAATATTAATTTTTTTTTCATCGTATAAACAGTTGGTTAATGTTAAAAAAAAACCAAAAACTCTATTAAAATTCAATCCGGTTGCTACGCGTATTGCATTTTTAATTAAATTATAAAAAGAAAAACCACTACACATATTCTAGGATAAGAATATTTTTTAAATACAAAAAATTATTTACTTTGTTAAAAAAACAGAACGAGTTTTTACATTTATTTAATTATTTATAGTAGCTCTAATTATTAAATATTTAGGGTGGTTTCTTAAAACACCCTACAATGATTAATATGTATATAAAGCGACAAATTAACATGTGTTATTCATTTTTTGTATTGATTTATCATAGTGCTAACGTACAAAGTGAATAAAACGTTGAAGCATAATGTTAAGATAAAGTTTTTACGTTTTAAATCTTAATGATTAGCTTTAGCAAACGGGTTTAAGCTATTTATTTAATGTTTATGCAAATTATTTATACATGAAATGAGCACTGCGATTGACAAATTTTATAAAAAAATAATAATAAATACTTGTTTAAACTAAATGAAAATGATCAATGATTTTACATTTACCGATATTTTTAACGATTACAGTAAACTTTAAAGTTGCTTTTATCATATAAAAATTGAAAAGAAAAAAGTTTCCGGTTAATATAATAAGCACTCACAAACATAAACTACATTCAAATCCTAATTTTTTATTATTAATTTTGATTTATTCATTATTTTATCGCTATAAAATTATTAGTTTTTTTTTTTTTTTTGTATATTTTAACTATTATTAAAAGAATTAGTAAAAAGATATTAACATTATTAACAGTTAAATTTATAATAAAATAAAATAACTGTAAATAAATTCTTTTACCCTAGATTTTAAATTAATTAATTTTTATAATTTTTGATGAAGGTAATTTATTTCCCATATTTAATTTAATTTTTTTTCTTTTTAGTATTTTATTAATCTTGAATAGAGTTTCTACTTTTTATTTCTTTTCTTCTCTATCTATTATCATAATCACTGTTTTTATATAATTTTGCAACAAAATCTTAACAATATAACAGTTTTTTAGATTTAAAGTTTTGTTTTAATTATTGTTCATTGATCTTTACTGTTTATCGTTGGCAAACACTTTGTTTATATATATATATAAAAAAACACCGGAATAATTTTTCTTTGAATAAGAAAAAGTTAAAACTAGTAAATACTTCAAGGATTAAGATTTTAATCAAATTAATCAAGTATTTAATATTTTTATAACTATTTAAAACAAAACAATATTAATTATAAAATATATATATACCTGGGAATCCTGAGAGTATAGTCGATCCTGTACATTTGCGCTATGCGTCGAGGTCAACGAATTATCACAGTTGGATGAGTTTTTACGTCTTCGCTTATTACTAGTATGATGATCCACTGGTGTTGTGGATGTTTCTCTATCACGTTCTTTATAATCTTGTTGGTGATCATCAATAATATTACCACCAGCACCACCATTGTTACCACTAACACCACCGGCACCACTGCTTGCACCACCACTACGCCTTTCTCTATTTTCTCTATCACGTTCACGATTACTTCTCTCGCATCCTCTATCATAATTATGTGGTTTATTACCACTGGATGATTCTGATGAATCACCACCACCACCATTATTGCCACTTCGTTCTTTCATATCAGCTCGATAATTTATATTATTAACATCTGTCAATCCACGTACCTTTAATTAATCATAATCGCATTAAAAATACAAAATTTAAAATTAAATTTAATGTTTAAAAAATACCTGTAGACTCTCAGCTGTTTTTAAAAACATTGACAATGAACTTTGTCCAACATTTACTTCACCTTTATAAATAAAATCAAGTAATAAACGCATTTCTGAATAGCGCACATCTTTTAAATATATTATTGGGTGAGGATGCGCATTTTGTAGAAAAATACTTTCAAAATATGGACTACAAGCTGATAAAATTGTTTGATGTGCCTTAAAATAAATAGAAAATACAAAACATAAGATAATATTATAAACTTTACGATAATGAAAGGTTTTAATCATACTTTGACTGTTTCACCATCACATGCTAAGGTTACATCACATAACGCTTCCCTTTGCAAAAGGGAAGTTAAAACTCCTGTCAAATTGGTCGGATGATTATTCCAGCGAAGACAGTATTGCTGGTCCATAGTGTCTTGGTCAGTGTTGTATCTTTATAAAAAAATTAAAAAACCATAAAAATCCAGCATATTGGTTAATAATCAATTATTATGCTTGTAAACATTTAATTAAAAATGTTATTGTAAACCAAAATAAATCAAATTTTTTATCAACAATTTCAACAATTATAATATTTCTTTTATCACATGGCTTTTTTTAATTTTCTTGTCATAATTTTCCATAGACAGGGTGTTGATAAATTTTACATATTTTAATAATATTTTTTCCAAAAATATACTATCGTTGCATATTTTCAAATGATAAAAGCTTTATATTTGATAATTATAATAACAATAAAAAAAATAGTAATAATAATAATACCAAATGCCATAAATGAAGAATTATTATTATGTAATTAATTTTAAATTAATTCAGCTCATGGTCATTTTACAACCAAATTTTTTATTTACAAATTAACTTTGTCTATTAGTTTATTCGTCCTTACGAATAAGCAAAATAAAATTAATTTAATTTGATTCAATTTTATTTTATTGATTATAATTGGAATGGTTTAAAGAAAACGATAAACATATTTCCAAAAAAAAAAACTTTATAAAAAAAACTAACAAATAAAAATTGGAGTCAACCAATCGAACTTAAATAATGTTTTACTATACTGCTGCACAACAACCTAAACAACATTGCCTCGCTAAATAAACCTTCATATACCATTACATAATTTTGTTGGTTTTTTTTCTTCTAAAATTTGCAAACAAAATTTATTACATATCCAAAATGACCAACCGCCCTTGACTATTTTTCACTAAAGATAATTTTTTACATAAAACAAAAAATATATTCCGCATGAGTGGCGGTTATTTTATTATGCAAATAAAATGCAAAGACATACCCTGTAATGTTTTTGTTATCAAAATCAAGTACATTTTTTTTTTCATAAGCAGTATATTTGTCTTTCTAGTTAAAAAAAGAAAAATGTCTTATGAGGAGGTGACATTGAATTTTAATTTGTACATTTATTATTTTCGCTACTAACTAATAATAATAATAATAATTTTATTTTGTTAAATTTTGAAATATTTTTCTGTAACTTATTAACTAACTTTAATGCCATGCTTTGTCACACCAAAAAAAAAATCAACTTAAATTCTTCTTCTTCTCCTCCTTCGTCTTTTACTGCATTAAAAATTTTGGCTAAATTAAAAGCGTTAAATTTTATCTATTTTATAATTTAACATAAAAAAAAAATCGAAAAATTAACAAAAAACATTCGCACACAAATAAATAAAACTTCATGGTAACAAAATTAGCATTACAGTTTTTTTTTTATTTATAATATAAAATTTTTGCTTCTCAAAACTTGTAAAATTTTAGAAAAAGCGCAAAAATTTTTTTTGCTTTCAAGGTAATTGCCCTTTATACTCAAATATTTTACCATTTTTCTTCTTTAATTAGCACAATTCTAATTTTTTATATTTTAAGTCACATAATATTAAAAAAAAATAGTAACCTTATTTCTTTCATTTATTAAATGAAATAGAACAGCAACAATACTCCATGAGAAATTACACCTTTAATTTTTAATAAATATATTTATATATGTTTATATTTCAATTAAATAAAAAATTAATTATTAAACAAAAAAGCACAAAAATTTAATCCATTTAAAACAAAAACAAAACAGTAATAATAATAATAATAGTAAAAAATTGTCCAAAAATATTTACTTTTCAAATCAGCGAAAAAAAAATTAGCAACAAAAAAGTACAAGTTTGAAGGTCAGTTTAGTAGATGTACTGTGAGTGTGTTTTTGTTTTTTTTATTCATTTAAGTTAATGTAAAAAATTCGCGAATTTAGGACACAACAAACATTTTTACACAACCACCACAATATATATATTTATTTTATTTTTGCTTAAAGTAAAAAATAAATAAAATCTAATTTTGATGCTACTAGCATACTGTTGAATAAAAATATAAAATAAAATTCACAACTACACCTACCAAAAAATTTTAATAATCGCAAAAACATTCTTCTTCTTCTTCTGTTAAAAAAAATAATAATAATAATAATAAAAAAAATAAATTAGCGACACAAACATTTTAACACGTATTTAAAGTTAAATAATGTAAACGCAAAAAAGCTCACACAGTAATAGAAAACAAAAAATTAAATATATAACTTACGTTTGTTATACAAAAACGTTAAAGCATACAAACACGCGCGCATAACATTCTACACGAAATTAGAGAGCCGCGCAAATTTTTTTAATTTTTGCGAACGTGGTTTGACGCGAGAAAGATTTGCATGGATGGATGGCTAAATTGTTTATTTGTCAGATTTGGAGAAGGCAAGCAACAAGAAATGTAAATTTTATAAAATAAAAAGAAGGTTTCATATTTATTTTTTCTTTATTAAATTAATATTATTTGCAAAGAAAAAATCATTAAGAGAACTAACAAACGAACTTTAAAGGAACAAACAACCTCAAACTGAGAAAGAGAAATGATTACTAAAAACAGTTTTTCTAATACATTGCAAAAAATTGTAATAAAATTATTTTTTTATAGAAATATGATGAGGAGACGATGAACAAGATGTAGAAGCGAATATTTTTGCGATTTACTTTGTTTGAATGTGTATTTTACTTTGTTTCTGTGACTTTGTGTAATTAAAATGAATGAACGGCTTTTCGATAAGCTAAACACTAAACAACTCTCCCACCAAACTAAACCAATTTTATTTATTTATATTTTATAGTAACAAATTGCAAAAAAAAAATAAAATAATAATAAAAAATACTTTACTTGAGCAGCGCCCAGCCTGCTTTTTTTTTTTACTCGGCTGTAGCTGTATGTATATAATAAATATTGAGTTTGTAGCTTTTGAATAACTTCAAAGTTTCTTGTTGGACACTTGGATACCGGACAAGTTAAAATAAAACTCGAAAATAAATATTATTTTTTGGTTTGCGTTAATTTCTAAGCATGTGTATGTGATATTATTAGGGAGCCATTCGATTTTGCAAAAGAATTAAAAAAAAAAATAAAATAAAAATAGAAACAGAGTGGAAATAAAATTTTATTAACTAATATAATTACGATGAATAATTTGATAATTATTTATACTTTAATATTTACTTAAATACTATTTTTATCACAGTATACACTTTACCAAATATTTTCAAAGAAATTAATAAATATATATTTGTTTTAAACCCGTATAAAGTATTTTTCTTATCTGTAAAAAAAAAATTGCAAGTGTAAAAAATGTTACATTTTTGAAAAGCCCTGTTCACTTCTATTAAATGTCATTGTCAAGCCTTTTTTGTATAATTTAATGAAAAAGGTTGCAAAAACTAAAGAAGGTAAAATAAAAATAACCAAACCATAAAACATTAAAAAAAATAGTTGAAATTTTTTTTTTTCTAAATGCTAAACAAGCCCAATGGCAGAAAAGGAGAAAGGAATACCAGCACCAAAAAACCCATCGCGATTTTTTTTTGTTTTTATTAAAATTTGGATGAACAAAAAAATAAATACACAACGGGCACACGCGAGGCCTAATAAATGTCGTTGTAGGTCGTCGTTTTTTTTTTTAATATTATTATTATTATTTTTGCCTACTAAATACTCTAAACAGTGTGCATTGCATACATGATTTTTTGTTTTATTTATCATCCCATTTCAATTTTATTTTTCACATATGAATATTACTGTACAAATTTATTATTTGTATGTATGTAGCAGCGCGCGGTTGTTATTATTTTGCAAAGTAATTTATTTATTTATTTTTTGCATCCAAAAATGTGTTTACTTCTGTCATTTATCACAAAAGTTGTTTGTATTTTTATTTTATTTTTTGTTTTCTTCAAGCTAAATAAACAACAACCACATGTAAGTAAACGTAAGTTAATTAACACACATGACATTTTAGCCCGGTTTATTATTATTATTTTTGCATTTGTGTTTGTTCTGCCTTTTATTTAGATTTTTTTTTGGTTGCCTTCAACCAAAAAAAAAATTCGCGATTTTTTCTTTCTTTCTTTTATTTAATTTTTCGTTTAGCTTCTTTTTATTATACATTTTGTGTGAGTTTTTTTTTTGCGTTTTTGCTTGTTTCTTTATTTTTTTTATTACATTTTAATATTGCCATCTTGTTTTGTCCTTTTTATAAATTTATTAAAATAACTAAAAAAAAAAAACTAAAAAATTCTAATAAAACAACTTAAAATTTGCAAAAATTTATATTTGCAAATTTATAAAAACTACAATAACAAAATAAAAAAATGGACAGCTTCTATGTTATATCAATTAAAGTTTACTAAATCAATAAACAACGTTAAATACAATACAAAATAAAATAAGAAAAAACCAAGAAATGAGCAAATAACAACACGAAAATATATAAAAGAAAAGAAGAAAATAATAATAATAATAATAATAATAATAATAATAATAATAATAATAATAATAATAATAATGAAATAGCATCAAAATATACTTTATGTGTAATCAAGAATAAGTATTAAGAAGACAAAAATAAAATAACTGTTATTATATAAGAATAAAATGGTTGGCCTTTAATATGAGCTTTTTAACAAGTTGAAACATGAAAAACATAATAAAATAAAAAAAGAAACGCTATCCCTCAACGCTTGTATATACAGGCAACTAAAAACGAATATGAATTTAAATAGAATTATTTTATATTGTCGGCTGTATTTGAATATTATTTTAATATAGCCCTAAAAGCTTTTTTAGTACTTTTATTAAAAAGGTTTTATCTTAATTATTATGTATGATAATTGTGCTTCAGTATGTTTATTCTACTTATATTTGCTTAATATTTATTTAAATTGCTTTACGATAAGGCACAAAGCTTTCAACTTTATTAAACTTTCAAATTCAATATAATTTCAAAGTTCACTTTAATATTAACCAACATAATTCAATAAAAATTAAATCAAGACAAATTTTATTATGTTAATTTTTTCATTTTTTTATATTTGATATTTTTTTATTTTATTTTTTTTTTTTTTGAAACTAATATAAATTGCAACATTTGGAAGTTAAATAACAAATAAAAAAATAAAAAAAAATAATAGAAATACAACAACAACATCAGGGCCGATAATTAATTAAAAGAGCTTATAAAAGCACGGCAAGAGTTATAAAATAAAATATATAGTCAAACTTTTTTTTGTGACTAGCAACATTTTATTTTTGCACTTTTTTTTTTTTTGGTTTTGTTTCGTTATGTGTGACTTAAATTAATGCAAAAAAGCCTCGAAAAAAAGCCCTTGGCATAATAATCGCGGCCATTTTTTTCAGCTTAGTAAATATTAAACAAAAAAACTCATTTAAATTTAGGCAAAAAATGAGAAAAAAATAAATAAATCAATGGATTAGGAATTAAATTTGTAACAAGAGTAGAAGTCATTTGTATAATTTGACCAGTAATTAAAACAATAAATAAATTTAAAAAGCAAAAAAACATTTCACGAATAAATGAAAAAAATCAAAATACAAAAAAACAATCTTTACCTTTTGCTTAAAATTATCTGATTTTTTTTTTTTGTTTTTTGTTTTTTGGTTCAACAGTTTTGTAACTTTTCTATAATCCTAATGTATTTTTGGTTGCAAAACGTAAACTTTTTTTCCAACACCATGTGACTGTTTGCAAATGTTCACAGTTTTCAAAAATTAAGTCAAAAAAAAAATTTCTTTTATTGTTCTATTAACACTTATGGTTAAATAAAATTGAGGGCGCATCAAATAATATAATTTTATTCAAGAAACCAATATTCCTTTTCTTGTAATTAAAATAAAAAAAAAAAAGAATCATTAACCATCAAATACATAAATTCAACACACTAAATACAAAAAAAAAAAAACACTGTCAATTTCGTAATAAAATAAAAAAAGAATACAAAATACATTAAAATGTATAAAGCTGTTTGATTGCAAAAAAAAAAAAAAAAAAAAAAAAGACAAAAATAACATGCGCCCTTGGAATTATTTAATCGCACAATTTTTTTTTTTGGTGTATAAAATAAATTAATTAATAAGTAAAATCACTTCTGTCCTTTTCTAACTTTAACTAAATACATAACAAATAAAATAAAAGCAGCGCACTACACTCATCCAACACACAATATATTAAAACCAATATAATAATTTTGTTTTTTTTTAATTATATTATTCACCAAAACAAAACTAAAAAAAAAAAATAAATTAATTTTTAAATTAAATTTAAACATTCCATTGACTTCTATTATAATTATTATTTATTTTTTTTTTTGCAACAAAATTAAATTAAATTATATTAATAAAAAAAAAAGAAAAAAAAAAAAACAATTATATATTTATAATAATAATAATAATTATTATTATTATTAATTATAATAATCAAATCATTAATTAAAATTAAAAACAATTGAAAATTAAAAAAACAATTGAAAAATTTTATTTTGGAAAATAATTAATTAAATATGAATGAAATAAATTAAAAAAAAAAAAATAATTCAATAAAAAGAAAAAGAGTCATTAACGGACACGGACAGATGAGCATAAAATATAAATAAAAATAAGTTTGTTTAGTGAGGACTATGACTATACACTTAATAATTATGCTGTTTTTAGTTATTTTATGCAATTAATTTATTGTATTTTTAAATATAATTCTAATATTTATATTAATAATGACCTAGCAACAAGATGAAAAATGTGATTTTTCTTAAAATTTGTTTTTGGTTTTGTTTTGTTTGTTTATTTATTTATTTATTTATATTCTTGTTGTACGTAAACAAAGTTGAATTACATTTTCATTATAAATTATCGCATGAATATTAGTCTATATATTGTGGCAATTAAGTGTAAATTTTATTTACAATATTTTTTTTTTCAGACGCAAAAATGAAGAACACTTTAAGAGTTAAATAAAATAAAATGAAAGAAAAAAAAGTTGAGGATTTTATTTTTATTTGAAGAGAATTGTGCGCAATTTATACTCCAAAGAAATATTGAAAAATGCACAAAACAATTATTAATTAATAAATTATACAAATAAAATACTTATGATTTGTATTTTAGAGGGTTAAAATCTGTTTTTAATGAAAATAAAATAATTTTTCCATATTCATTTTCTATCTGATAACAATTAAGGATATTCCACGCGTAATTCTCTGTAGCTATAACAACAAATCTTACTCACTCCTGTCTCATTATAATATTAAATTTTATTAAAAAAAAAATCATTAAAACTTCTTTAATTTAATAAATATAGAAATAATTTTGTTTTTAAACTAAGGTCATCTCTATCACAGTAAAGACAAAATAAATTTGAGGAGAAAAATAAACAATATTAATTAAAACTAACCGCATTTGTAAATAATATCATGTGCCTAATTATTTCATTCAATTTTTTTTTTTTTATAGAAATTCAAAATGTTTTTCCTTTTTCCGTTTATTTTTTTTTTTTTATTTAATCACAAATAACGAGAAAATATATATTTAAACTGCCAAAAAACTCACAGATTAACACACAACCACCAAACACTTTTCAATTAATTTACTTTATTTATACGGAGTTTTTCCTGTCTTTCTTTTAGGTCACTTAATATCCAAAATAAAATATTTATTATGAGGTAAAAAGGAGAATTAAAAAATAAAAAATTAAAAAAAACTTTGCAGTATAAAATTTTTGCAACAGAAAGAAAAACCTTAAACTAAGTAATGAAACGTATTTAAAAAAAACAACAACAACTATAACAGTGCAAAATACACCAAACTCTAAACTAAACTAAAAACTTTAAATGTTTTTTTTTATTTTACGAATGAAAATTTGTTTTTTTGCTTTACACATTCGCGATTTTTTTTCATTCTTTATTTTTGGTTTTGTATAAAATAAAATGAAAAATAAATAATTTTTTTTTTATTTTTATAATACATAAAAAAAAACCATCTAATACAGTTTTAAAAAGCAAAAAAAAAATAAAAAAATTTGGCAAATTTAACCAAAATAAAAATAAAAATATAAAAAAAAACAAACAAGAAAAAAAAATGAAGAGAATTTAGAATGCGTTTGCGAAAATTTGTATATATGTTGATTCGTAAATTAAAGAGATGAGGAGGCTAAACGGCAACCCAAAATATAAAATTATAATAATAATATTATTACACAACTACAAACAAATTGTATATTAGAAGTGAGCTGCTGCTGCTGCTTTGCCTTTTTTCTTCTACTTCTTTAACTTTTTATCGTTTTGCTTAATTTTTTAATTTATTTATATTTTGGAAAGGAATCATTATTTCTTCTCCTTCTTTTGCATATATATTAATATATATTTAAAGTTATTTAACGTCATCATAACATTATGATAATCATCGCCCATCATAATCAGCAAGCGATGCCAGTTGTTTCTTTTCTTTCATCTGTTACTTTATGAATATTTTAATTGTGTGTTTGTTTTTGAAGAACCTAATTTATATCGTTAATTTAATTGAATGACGTTTTTTACACTTTACACTCTACTTGCGATAAAGTTAATATTTTTTTTTTTTATATTACAAATTAACTTTCAAATGACTCAGTAAAAATATATTATTTATAAGACATTTGTGTAACGTGTAATGATTTTTATGGCGTTATCAGTATATTTCGTTACTTTACTTTTTAATTGTACATAAAAGGGATATGTTAAGTTTTTTAGAACTTTTCATTGATTTAGTTATGCTTAACGTTTTGTCTGAAAACCTTCTTGTCATTAGGTGAAATAGAATTAGAATTTTTTTTTTACTTAAACATACTATTATTCAAAAAGTTAAAGAAACAAAAGTTTAATATAAAATGACAATTTAAATATTGAATTTTTTATAAAGAACATAAAAACTAAACACTTAAGAGAATTTATTTATAACGAAAAAAAAAAGAAAGAAAAGAAAACGGCATCACTGGTCATCATCATCATCTTCATTAAGCATTTAAAGTTTTATATCTTTTCCTTTTAGTTAATTTTTGTATTTATTTTATTTTTATTATTATTATTTTTTTTTTGTATGTAATTTTTCGCTATTTAATTTTTTGCCAGCTTGTTTGATTTAATAATAACAGTACCATCGTTTCATAATCATGCATATATATATAAGTGTTACTGCTACTATTGTATATGTATATAATATAATAATATATCCATGATTGTATAGTTGAGTATGTAATGTATATTATTATTTTTACTGTATTTGCTTATTTATTCATTTATTATGATTTTAAAAACTTCTTAAGCACGTTTTAATAAGATACACAAATGAGTACTTACATCTTAAATAAAATAGTACAGTAAATTATAGAAAAAATGTGCGTTATTTTATTTAAGTATTTGTTTCGATTTTCTAGCTGAGTTTTATAAAAATATATGTGATGTTTAATGCTCATGCGCTAATTACTTATTTTCAACAACAACACAACGATCTAGATTGAATTTTTCTTCTTTTTATTTGACAAATTTATTTCCTAATTTAATTAATATAAATTAGCAGTTACGTTGAAATTTCTTCTTTTTTTTCAATCAGTTTTGTGACAATTATCATAAAATAAATATTAAAAATTCTAAAGCTTTTAAGTTGAAAGCTCATAAAGATAACTTAAGGAACAATATAAAAAATAATTTCAAAAAAGAATTCTTTTTCAATAGTTTAAAATTTTTGAATATAAAACAATACATAGTAATATTTGAGTGCAAATAAAACACAGTTTTTTGGTTTTTGCACAGAAAGAAAACAGCTTTATTTAGTTAAAACATATAAACATACAATCAAGCCAAAAAATGCAAATAATTGTGTTTGTATTAATATTAAATATTACCAATTTTAGTTAAAAATTAAAACAAAACAAAAAAGCAAGAAAATTTTTACTGGTAGCAGCATGGTTGGTGATCATATTAAAAGACAAACAAACATGGTCACAGCTTAGGCAAATACCAGAAAAAATAATCATAATATTATCAACAGCACCAGCAGTAAAGAACTTAACAATACAATTAAGAAAAAAGCAACACAACAATGATGGCAAAGGCTAAAATACTGTTCTCTCTCTGCAATTTTAAAATAAAAAAATATTCTTAATTTATAAGAAAATTAATAAAATTAAAATTAATAAAAAAAAAAATTAAACTATACAAAGTTATATAGAAGACGTTATTTCCTTGTGCCCGTGGCTAAAAACAACTGTTCTTTAAACATAAAATAAAATAAAACAAGTTTGGTAAAATCTATTACTCTTAAAAAACTCTATTTTATGGCTATTATACTCCACAGGGTGTTCATTATTCATTATTATCATTATCTATAATCATATACGTAACTTAATAGAAGATTAAATAAATTTTTACAAAACTTTTGCTTGATTTTTACGTGATACAAATTTTAAAAATAAGATTTGTAATTATTGTTTTTAAAATTTTAATTATCTAAAAATAAAAATTTATTACAAGTGTAATAATGAAAAGAAAAAAAAGTTCTTTTCGCAAGCATATGTGTGCATGTGCTAAGTTAATTAGCAACATATATACATATATTGCGTTAGCTAAAATAATCCTCTAGCAAAAGCAATGTAATCAATTTATAATGCTGTTTAACAGTTACATAATTTTTTTTTAATAAATAAAAATAAAGATAAGTATTGAAAAGCAAAAAACAACCTGTTTAACAACAATAAATGAAAATTCACCTTTAATCAACATTTTACTGTACTATACTGTAAAAACTACTAAAAATAAAAACCAAACAAACTAATTATGTGTAACTGCAGTTTTTTTTTTGTTCCATCATTAAATTATTTTTTTCTTCTTAATAATATCTTAAAATTTTTATTTTCATTTATTTAAATTATTATTTTTTTATTTATTCTTTTCTAATTTATAACTAATATTTCTCTTAATCGAATAATGGAAAGCAACAAAAAAAAAATATTTTTTCTTCGTCTTTATTTGCAAAATTAAGAATTTTTTTTTTTGTTTTTTTTTTAATTCAAAGTTTTAATAACAATTTTAATAAGAAACTCATAATACTGTAACTTAGTGTCTTGTAACTGTATTTTCGATGATGAATAAAAGAAAAAACATAAAATAAATAAAACAGTTTTATGTTTATAATCAAACAAAATTCAACAATAACAGCATCCATGACTTTAAAAAATTTAATTCGTCAAGCATACTGCGCAGCTAATTTGATGCCAATTAATAATTGAATAATTAAAACATAAATATGTTTTGTGCTAATGTTTATTTAGATAAAAATGAAAAACATTGCAAAATATATATTGTATATTATATATTTTGTACATTTTAATTAATATTAACAAAATAAGCGTCTAAATTGCAATAAAGGCATTCAAAAATGATGTTGAAATTTAAATAATTTTAATCGAAAAACCTGAAATGAACCAAACTATAATATTCGCAAACTGATAATTATATGTATATGGCATGTTAATAGATATTATGTCACGTGAATTTTTATTGATTTTCGTACGTAAAATATCATAACTGTTACAAAAATATATTTTTAAAGGTCACATATTAAAAAATTATTAATTATTTTTTTTCAATATTTTGATTACAATATTTATTAATTTTTTTTTTTTTGGCAAAATTAAATTTTTGAGGGTTACTTATTTAGTGGAAGGGTAAGAGGATGTTATAATAATGATAATAATAATTTATCTTTACTCTTTTCATAATACTTAGTTAGCAACAAATTATAGACTAAAAATTAATTTTCACTGAATCAATGACCTTTTATTTACCGAAATTTATTAATTTAAAGTAAATAATTAATTATTTTCTCTATCTATAATGAATTATGCATTTTTTAATAGTTTATAGTAGCTGTTCCCTATTGCAAATTTGAGTAGGTATTTTTAAACATTGCAAGGTATCTTCTATGATATATATGACATATCATGTAATATTTTGATCTGTAATGTATTTTTTGTATAATATTATATTTGCATTAATTATATTTTTAAACAAATATACTTTACTCATTTGCAAATATATTAAATATAAACAAATAACTAAATTAACCCATTGCGTGTTCATTTAATCACACCACGACTGTAGCATTAACGAATTAATCTTAATATAAATGCGAAATATATTAATTAAGAAAAAAAAAACACCGAAAATATTAAAACAAACTTAAAAGTTCTTTATGTATGCATTTATAAATGTGCTTATTAAATAATAAAAGAACAGTAAATAACTAGAATATAAAGCAGCACTATAAAAAAAGTTATATAAATTATTTGATTAAAGATATTGCTGATTAATTTGATTGAACTTATTTTAAATAGTTTATTTAAAAAATTTATTAATAAAAAAGTAAAATAAAAGAAATGCAAAAAAAAAATATATATATATTTAATAAGAAGAAAAAATATCATCGCATATGGCACTACAGTTACATTAAAAATATAAAAATGTTGCGAAAAACAAAAAAATAAATAAATAAAACAGAGAAAAGAAACATTAACAAAAGAGTAAAATTAAAATATAAATACAGAAAATAAAAAAATTAATAATAAAATAGAGCTTTTATATTTGCTAACAAAACAAGAAAAAAAAAAGAAGCTAAACAAATTTAAGAAAAAAAGAAAAGAAAAAATGAAAAGATTCTAACATGATTTTAATCTTTACAGAAAAACATAAAATAATAAAACCGATTTCTATTTTGTGTAGCAATGAACTTTAAATTTTTGCCAATTTATTAATTTCTTTTGAAGAAAAATTAATAAAAAAAAAATAAAAAATAACTCAAAGAGGCATGAAAATAAATACAAATTCGACGACTTTAATCTCGGTTAAAACTGATTTGTCGCTTTTATTTTAGATTTAACCAAACGCAAAGTTGTTGCAAAGCATCTAATCTAGTGATAAAAGCTTGGCTACGTTACAATACTTGTTATAAGAACTATTAACATTAGTTGCAATAATATCATAAATGAATGAAAAAATATAAAATTTATTTAATTAAAATTAGTTTTTTTCCACATTTTCATTATTTTCTTAAAACATAAAATTAATATATATAAATGTACGATATGTAAATGACAAAATAAAAACAAATAAAGATAAAAGGTTTTATTTTCTTGCCTTCTACTTTACTGATAAGACTAAATTCTTTAATCTTGTTAGTTAATCGATATCAAAATTATCTGGTGTTTTAATTTAAGTATTTGTGTAAATTTAATTAAGTACAGTCATCTGTGACTGAAAACTAAAAGTAAATAAATGTAAGTAAACGGTTTATTACTATAAACAAAGAATATTACGAAATTAATAAAGAAATTTACCTTGAGTTTGCAAAAAGTCACAAAAATATACTTCCGTTTTTCGGTTCATTTTTTTCATATTCTTTTTTAATTAAATATTAAATCATTACAGGTTTAAGATTTTTGTAACATAAAATTTTAACGGCTAATTACAGTTATCTTATCATAATTATATATTTATTTGAAGTTATTGAAAAGATTTTTGTTTTTGTAATTAATTATAATATTGCTAAAAAACAAAAATTAAATTAAATAAAAAGGTTTTTCTAACATCATTTTTTTGTCTGTAAAAATAAAAATAGACTTATTTTCGCATAACTAAATAAATCAGCAATTTGACATTTTAAAACGGTAAAATAATATTAATTTAAACAAAATAAAAATTATGGTAATATAAATAAAATAAAAACGAAAAATCAAAAAATAAAAAAAGAAAGGAAAGAAATTCAAGTTTAACAAGTGTTTTCTACCTTTTTTGTGGCTATGCTTGTTAAATCATCGTAGGTATGATTTACAGTTTTCGCGTGATTTTTTTTTTTTTTAATTAAAAAATATTTGTTTAATGTACATAACTAAATTGATTATAAGGAATTTCAATTATTAATAAATTAATAATTAATTCGTGAACCTGTATTCAAATTAAATAAACTTCTATTAATTAAGGTTTTTCACTAAAAACCTAAAAATATTTCATAATCATACATAATA
The DNA here is from genome assembly GCA_963942525.1 of Ptychoptera contaminata. Classification (NCBI taxonomy): domain Eukaryota; kingdom Metazoa; phylum Arthropoda; class Insecta; order Diptera; family Ptychopteridae; genus Ptychoptera; species Ptychoptera contaminata. Next base: position 15,267,520 of record OZ012637.1, on the reverse strand, counting down.
ATAAAAAGAATAGCTATGATGATGATAATGTTGATGATGAATAAATGCAAAGTAGAATAAAATGAACAAAAAAAAATTAAAAAAATAAGATTAGATATGAAAAATGATGGTAGATTTTTATTTTTTTTGTATCTTTTATAATTTAAACAAATAAAATGTAAGAATTAATTTTAATCCTTTTTATGTAAGTTGTTTTTATGTATTTTAATATTTAACTTTATTTTAATAGAATAAAAGATAGTGGAAATGTTTTATGGATTAAATCACATAGCGTGTGTTATTTTATTTTTCATGTTTAACTGTCGTTTAAAATAAAATAAATAAATAAATAACCACATTACAAGGTAAAGTTAATAACACTTTATTTTTCTAATGTAATAACGGCAAACAATATTTAAAGAGTAATTTTTATTTTATTTATTTAAGTAACTTTAGTGACCTAAAAGAAGATATAAAGAAGAAGAAAAACAACATCGGCTATATAATATGCAAATTAAATAATAAATCAACAGGTGCCTTTGCACAATAATAATAATAATAATAATAATAATAATAATAATAATATTATTATTATTATTATTATTATTATTATTATTATTATTATTATTATTATTATTTAAGAAAATATTTTTTTTTTTTTTTTGGAAAATTAAATAACCATATCTAATTACTAATTATGTAAAGAAATAAAAGAAGTAAATAAAAAATTCCGTAAGAAATTGACATTTGCTGTTATCAATTTATTTTCGGTCACGTGTACTTAATATATGTATAAAACAATACAATAACAAACTTTTCAAACACCCTTTTTCTACAAGTTACACACTGACGCACATTTGTCCCATTAAAAAAAAAACTAAAATCCAACAAATGTTCAAACCACTACACACGCACTCATGTATAGAAACCAAAAAAAATATGTAACAAGAGTAAAATAAAACAATTATACACGACCTACCGCACACACAAACATATTTTTTTCGCGAAAATCTTCAAATATTTTAATTGTGTAAAATCGCTGCACAAGTGTTTGTGCGCTGAACTTGCGCAGCTAATACAATGCGGCAAATAAGATTTTTATTTTCTTAACATTAAACACAAAAAATGCTTATAAGCGGCTTACTAACACTTCAAAACAAAAACAAATTTATTTTTGTTGCTGTTTAATTGAAAATGTTTTGTTATTGTTTTTTAATTTTATTTTTATATAATTTTGTTTTGCTTTATTTATGTGTTGGTGATGTGTTTTTTGTACTACACTGCCCAACCATTTTTTTTTCTTTACTAATTCTATAATATTTGCACTATTAATTAATCAAATGAAGGAAAAAAACTTATTAGTTTGACAACAACAATTTAATGAAATAATTCAATAATATGAATCGTATTCGATTTTTGAGATTTTGATTTTTAATAATCATGTTTTCTTCGTTTTTTTTTAAACATATAAAAATAAATAAAATTTTGTTTAACTCGGCATGTGTGTGTGTTTGAAAATTTTGCAAAATGACATTATTACCGCCATTGTGAATGTTGCTTCAAAGTATTATTGAAAAAATAATAATAATAGAGATAAAATTTTCTTTTATAAATACGAAATATAATAGAAATTCATTTCTATTTGGATTAAAAAGCAAGTTTTTTTAAAACCATACAAATAAAACAAAATGAACTAACTTAATATTTGTCACGTTTTATTTTTTGTTATCAAGGTCACATTGTTTTTTTTTTCGCAAAATTTTGATTTTTTATTTTTGTGTATAAATTTTCACTTAAAACTATTCAGTCACTTTGCACAAGTTTAGTTTTTTTTCATTGAAATTTAGTTGAAACTTTTTTTTTGATTTTCCATTTTCAAAACACAATTATTAATTATTTTAAAAACAAAAAAAAAACACTCACCTTTTGCGAAAATTTTGCCATCACACAACTTCGCCGACCCCTAATAAATAAAATAATATACAAAAAAATTCTTTTCTTCTTTCGCTTTTTTAGCTTTTTATTACAATTTGTTGTTGGAATAGTTATGTTGTTTTTTCTTCAGTTTTTTGTTATGTTGTGTTGCCTTTTCAAACAACCAACCAAATTACAGAATAGCATAGGCAAGAACCGATTTTGTTGTTGTGTTAAAACAAAAGATAAATAAAATTAAAATTAATCAGCTTTGCAGTTGTGTTGGTATGTGTCTGAACATAGAGAATTGTGTGTTGGATTTTATGCTGCTACGACAACCAAATTTTGCTTGTGCAAAACAACAAATATTATTGCAACTTTTTTTATTGTCAATTGGAAATTTTTGGAGAGCTGTCAAACGTTGTTTTTTTGGAGAATTACTTTCAAAAGCGCGCTATTTTTAAATTTGCTTTGCTATATAATACATTTCAAATAAACTTTCTTGTTATTCTTAATTTAAAAAAAAAATGTTGCAATAAATTAAAATAATAAACCTTTGGCAATAGTGTGTGGTTACTACAATTAAATTATTTTTTACAAATTTACTTTAGTTTTATTATTGTTCAAATGTTGAAGAAACTTTTCTGTATTAAAAATATTAAACAAAACTAAATAACTAATTCCCATGTTATTATGTTAATTGCAAACTTTAAAAATTGTTTGTATATTGGTTTTATAGTCTTTTATCAAAAAAAAAAAATAAATAAATGAATTTAATATCATAATTTAATTAATTATAAAATTTATAAGTGGTGATTGTGTTTGAACAGTTAAAACTAATTTACAAAAATGTGTTTCTTTTTTCTCTCGATCATTTTCTAATGTATTCACGATAACAAATAAATGTGTAACGAATAAGTTTAAAATTAATCAAAAGTTAACATTACATAAATACTGTTCTTAAATAATATATACCATTTAAAATTTCGGTTATAGTACATAGACATAAAAATAATAATAATAATAATAATAATAATATTAATTAAAACATCAAAAGCAGACATATATTTTGTTTATTCTAAATCTTCTTAAACTAGTTTTAGTAAAAATTCTTTTAAATACGAATTTGTGATAATAAATGATTTCTTATTATGTACTTTAATGTACAATAAGATGAATAAAATTATTTTTATATTTTGAGAACTAATAAGGATTCATTATGTTTAACCAGGCGCCTCCACCAAAAACATTTTTTTTACCAAGCTTTAATAAAAATTCCAGCATTTTAAAAATCAAGGTTAATGCCGGAAATTTTCTTTTACATTTAAATAGTAACACTTGATTGATAATGAGTTTTAGTCTTTAAATTATACAAAGTATGAAATAACTATACTATTATTACATACAAATCTCAATTTTAGAACAGTTTATTTAACAGGAAAAATGTTTCTTTGCAAAAATATATACGCAGCATACACAATGCACTAAAAAAATAAATTCATAACTTTGTTCAAAAGAAACAACAAATACTTATTTAATTATTATTAATAGATTTAAAACGGAATTCTTAGCGAAATTTAATCAATGAACAAGAAGTGAAGAAACTTTTTAATTTCCACAATGTTTGCACAAACTTATTGTATTGTTTTGCGTTTGACAAAGCTGAAAAATAATTTTAAATTTAATAAGAAAAACCGATTTTAAACTAATAGCATAAGTTGATTTTATTTAGAAAAATAGTAAGAGAAATATATATAATTGTTAAACTTTTATTTATTTTTATATTATTTAAATAAAATTGCTTTCTTAATTAGTTTTTTTTTTAATTGCTTATTTTTTATTGCTTTATAATATAATTATTCGTTTATCAATTGTATGCTTTAGAGAGCAGAGTTGTTGGGATTTATTTTGTTTTGGATTTATCTTTCATTACAACGAGCAATTGCAAAGTGACAAAAACATTTCATTCATACTTGAATTAAAGAATTAAACTTTTATTTCTTTAATATTTTTTTAAGTTTATGTATTGACAAAGATAACTTTATTAATTTTTTGTTTTCATTTATGATATGAGTAAAATAAAATTACCAATTGAAATTTGATGAATGTAATCAAGACCTTGATTTAAGAGTTAACTAAAAATGCCTGTCTAATTATTAAGACACATTATTTTATTAATTTATTTAACATAATTAATCTCTTGTAGTTTTAGTATGGAATGATTAAACCCAGAACTACTAAAATCCAATTATCGACGTGATAATATATCTATACTAGAATCATTGATGTACTTCCAATTTCACTGTCACATACGACGAACTTTATAGAATCAGTAAAAGTAAAAATAAATTTAAACTTACCGATTTATTTCTGTGTTAACTGTTAACTGAAGCTTTAACTATATTTACTTTAAATCAATCAAAAGAATATATGACACTTTTTTCGAATTAATTTATTTACCAATTATATGTATTTACTTTAGAAATATTATTATTAATTTAGAATCATTTATAAATTGATAATAATGTTGATTGTTGCAATAAAATAATGTTGATTGTTGATTTGTTGATTGTTGATTGTTGTATGTTGGTGACCTTACCTATCATGTGGTTGCGATGAAAATGTTGGCGGCGATGGTGTGCGAGAACCATGTTCACCTGTAAATGTCTGCGGTAATGGTGATGTTGAATGTTGTTGTGGTTGTTGTTCATCTTGCTGTAATAATGTTGATTGTTGCTGCAATTGTTGTTGTTGTTGTTGATGATGGTGATGATGATGTTGTTGAGAGTTTTGATGCTGAAGACGAGGTTGTGCAATAATTGGTGGTGCTTGTATTCTATTATCTTCAAGCCTTGTCGTTTTTAAATTTAAGGCAATCGCTTGAATATCATCGACTTTCATTGTTGATTGTGGTGTTATTCTGGACGCTGTATAATACGGAATTTCATCATATGGACTTCCTACAATATTTGCAGGAATCGGCATCATTTTTTTTAAATTTTCCCTCCTATTCAAGTACAGGAATGAAAAATTCTGCAAATATAAATAAATAAATGAATGGAATATATGAAAACCATGACATAATTAATTTTATTTTTATGTCAACATAAACAAAGAGAAATTATGCATTTTGTTACAAATCATTTACATAAAACCCATGCTTGCGTTTATTTTTTATTTTCTGCATTATTTCACGCAAATTACAATATAAAATACAAAAAAAGTATAAACAAAAATTATAATAATAAAAAGGAAAAACAAATTTGAAGGATGGGTAAATGTTTTATTTTTAATGTAATCTTTTTTTTTTTTGTTATCATTCATTTTTTTTTAAAAAAGTTTAGTTTTATATAGATATACATATATTTATATATAAATTGCATAAAAAGACAAAATTTAATTAGGGAACAAAAAGCGAGAAACTTCAACAATTTTCACAGTGTCTGTAATAATGAAATAAAAAAAAAAATGTTTTTCGTAAATGTTCATTAAAAATATTTCTAAAACTTAATAGTAAAAAAAAAGGGAAAAAAACTATCGCCGAGGATATTATAATTTATTCATAAAATAACGAGCATAAAATATAAAATAGAAATAAAAAAAGTAAAGTTTTTTTTTTTATTCCATTTTTAATTACATGCAGATTGAATTTTACTATGATAATGTTGTCCTTTTTATCGTTAATAATATTATAGTCCTTTGAGTTGAGTTTTCAAAGCAAACGTAAAATAATAATAATAATAGAAAAAAATAATATAAATAACAGCATTTAACACCTTTTTGGTGTTAATTGATTAAAAAAAAAAGAAGAAAAATCTGATAATCTTTTTTTTACTTTTCTATTTTAATTACTTCTAATAAAAAATTTTTATGCAAGCTTTGTTTTCGTCAAGTATGCTGTTGTGTGTACATTGTACGGCATATATTAGATATAGTAATTTATGCGCTTAAGTTTCGATTAGTTTTTCAAAAATCACGAATAACAATTAGTTATTGAAAAACTTTTGAATATATTGGTCTAAGTATCGATTATAATAGATAAAAGTGATAATAGATCTGACTGATAATTGCTTGAAAATCATATTTAAGTATAATTTAAAAAGCTTATTTTGTTAATTTTTTATTATGATTCTAAGTACTGGCTACCTTATTGGTCTTAAGTTTAATAATGATATTTAACATAATTCGACTATTAAACAAAGGTGTTGCATTCCATAATTGACAGATGTGTGATTGCTTGTTTGATTATTATTAAATTATAATGTATTTCGTTTAATTTGGTTGTTAAAAAATTATTCATTAAAAATTATTTGTATCCTGATTCCTGACAGATAATTATCAATTAATTGCGATGATATTAAACCGTCAATTTTATAAATTTTTTCAATAAAAATTTATTTAAAAATTGATGCTGATAAAGCAAATTTTATTTTCTATTTATAATTTTATTTTTTGAAACAATAAGAGAAAATTATTTTTTATTATTCATTTTATTCAATGGTTCCTGATAATGATTTTTTTTTTAAACTGCAATTTAAAAAACTAATTTAAAAAAAACAACGTTAAGAATTCTTTTAACTTTTGTTTAGTTTTAAATTTTTCATTTTGAAAATAGAAAGATATTAAACGATTTTGTATGATTTTTTAAATTTATTTTTACTTATTTCTTCACAAAAAATAATATTGAATAGTTTTTACTAGCTATGCCAGATAGTATCATTTCTATGAAACATAGTAAAGCCCATTATCAATAATTGAAATTATTTTATTTCCAAATATTAATGTGCAATTCAAAGTAAAATTAAGTAATTCATTACAAAGCAGGTAAAAAAAAATTGTCTTATCATTGCTTAATTTAAATATTTAATTGTTAATTCTAATAAAATATGGAATAAATGAAAATTATTTATTTATTCTGAAAGACAATACACTTAAAGATAACAATGCAGCCAGCACGTGTAAATTTTGCTATTTAAAACTTAAATTATAAAATAACGTAAAATTCTATTAAAAGCAAAAGAGAACAAAATACAATTTTCATTAATTTTTATTTTGCAAAAAATAATTAGAAATGAAATTTTTAATTTAGTTAAATGAAAATCTTTAATATAATGAAATATAACCAATAATTATTAATTAAACTTGGTATTATAAAGAGAAATTTCTTGTTCAAGAATGTAAGTATTATTCAAAAAAAGAAAAAAAAAAAAAAAACAATAAATAAAGAAAATTCCACACCATATAGCTTTTAATTGGGATAAAAGCAGATAAGACGATGAAAATATATAATAGAAGGCCAAGGTTATGAAAATAAAAGTAAAACTTTTTATTACTAACCGTCTAACAAAAATTAATGATCATTGTCTGTGCTAAATAAAGATAATAAACGAAAATAAAAAGAAAATACTTTGCGTCTAGGTTACACGAATTTGGTTGTAGAAAAAACTTTTCATAATAATAATTCTTGAATTTCACTCAAAGTAAAAATAAAATTTGTCATTTATATTTTCTTCTACTTTTACTATTTCATTTGCTACTTCAGACATGTAATATGATGACAGTTGTTACAAAAAAAAAAAAAGAAAAGAAGGAAAACTAAAAAAGAATGAAAAATCATTCAAAAATGCAGCGAATCGTGTGAAGTACTTTTAATTGTATATTTCTTATTTACGACAAAAACGTAAAACCATGATATAAGTCAAGTAAGTAATGTTTATAATTAATTCATATTGTTTTTTATTAAAAAATAAATAAATAATAGAAGAATTGCCTTTCTTATTATAATTCTACTTTAAAATATAAATTTTTATGAATAAAATTTTATACAAGAGTCAAGTGAAAAGATTTTCTTTTTCTGCTTCACATCATTAATGAATAAATTTTTTCTAGTAAACAGATTATTTTAATAAATAAAAATTTTATCCTTTTTAATTACTATGTTTACTTATTATGATTTGTATGATTCTATGCTGAATAATATTTATTTATTTTTTTATTTTGTTTTTAATTAATTAACACAAAATTTTTGATTATAAAGTTCAGCATAAAAAATGTATAATCTAAATTTAGGCGATTATAAATTGATAAAGTATTTAAGCGTTGTTTTTATAAATTATTTCTGTTTTTTTTTTTTAACTTTGTTCTTTCATGAACAAGTACAGATAATGATTTAAAAATAACTATAATTACGTCTTTTAAGGATTTAAAAATAATATTTTTTTAAATGTGTATATAGGTCAAGATTATCTTTTTAATTTAGAAGACTATTGATTAAAAGAAATATTATAAAAATGAAAAAATAATAATATCCTAGACAATAAAAGGATAGAATTTCGTATAAAAATAAAACGCCATCTAGTATATGATAGGTACAATGACATTACGTTTATATTCTACTTATTTATTTATATTATTAAATTTATTCATTCATTTTAACACAAATATTTAATAACATTAAAACATTAACACGAAAAGAAAACAAAAAAAAAAAAAAACTAGAAAAGACTTTAAAAAAATAATTTTTGTGTATTTTTTTTTAACTTCTTGTTATTTTTCTTGTTTACTTGCATAAAGCTTTTCATTGAAGTGTTATTTCTGTGCGCTTTTTTTTTGTTATAATTGATTTATTCTACAGTCAGTAAAATAGTTTTTCTTCGTTTTCTATTCAATAAATAAATAATAATTAAATTAAAATAAGAGAAAAAAAAAATCTTTATCACGTCAACCTTAATTAATATGGTAGAGGAACTATTATTTATAATGCAATATCTTCAAAATCAATATTGTTATTAACATGTTCATTCAATGAAATTATGAATAAAAAAATTGAAAAGGAAAAAGAAATTAACATTGCAAAACAACTAGATATGCAGAAAAAACCACTTTACCATTAATAAAAAAAAAAAAAAAATTAAAAACATAAAAAGTATAGAAAGAAAAAACTCTTTGTTACTATTATAATATTGTCAATAACTAAAATAATTTGATAAAATTCGTCTCATCTCAACCGTTTTTACATGCTTTTTTATTTATTTTTTTTTTTTTTGCAACATAATTTAAACAGTAAAAAAATAAAAAACTTTTGTAACATTTATAGATAAAAATGTTAAAAAAAAGCTTCAAACGCGGTTAAACAATGGAAGAAGAGTGAAAATCGCTAGGTTTTTTTGTTGCGCTAGTCTACTTTCGAGAAAGCCATAAATGTTTTTCGCTGATTATTTTTAACTTTTTTTTTTTTTTTTTTTTTTTACAAAAGTTCAAATAACAATTAAATGCACAACAAACTGTACACATATACGCTAATGTATACACGGATTTGGAACTATTCTTCTGCATAAATGGATTATTGCTTTAAATACTTTAGAATTATGTTTTTTTTCTAACATAATAAACGAGGACCAATATAAAAATAAAAATTTTTAGTAAAAAAGTGGAAAATTCTATTTTTTTTTTAATGTATAATTATAATAAGTATTACCAGAATGCGTCTAATAGACAATGTGTCTACTGTTTTATAGCAAACACAATTAAATCGAATATTTAAAAAAGTAATAAAAAATACCTCTATTAACACATTGAACAATGGTTTTATGTAATACATGAATTTGAAGTTATATACAATAGGAAAATTCAATCTATTGGAAAATTTTGAACGTTAGACATATGATTCTTCAAATAATAAATTTCAAATTTATTATTAGACTGGTATCAAAAGTAAGTCTTATAATTGAATACTTAAATCTTTATGATTGTTGAGAAAATTAACGTTCAGTGTAATTTACGTCAAATAAAATAAACATTTAGAGCCTTAAAGACGTCTGTCTTAAAGATTATTAATAAATTTTTAATTAATTGCTACGACATTTAACGAAGTGAAAAATATTTCTAAAAAGTCATAATGTTGCGCATCAACACGAGATTATTGACTACATTGGCCTCACGTGCTTTAAATTACAAAATAATTCGTAACAAACATAATAAGCAGTGATCGCATGTAACGAAATAATGAATCAAATGTCCTCTCTATTGACTATTGAAGACAGAACAAGTGCGATTATTATCATAAAACGAAGCACCATCATGATTTAATTTTATTTAATTTTTTATTAAAAACATTTATAAAATCCGTTACATGGTTCAAAAATAAACGTCAACCAGGCGCCTCCATTTGAGTGGGTAAATTTTCTCTCCTTATAAAATTGAATAATTAAACAACAATATGTTTACACAATACATTGTTTATAAAACTTACAATAGTAAGAAAATTATTATTATTATTATTTGTCTAAGAATAATATAGTATATAAATTTATGAAATATTCATATTATATTTCATGACAGTACTTGCAAACATTATAAATAATATAACAAAAAGATTTTAAATTCTATTTAAGATAGCATTGATCATTTTCTTGTAAATTGATTGTAATAAAATTATAACAATAATGTTGAACAATGTAAGAAATGAGAAACTTTCTCCATTACTTAAATAGTAAAATAAAACGTAAAGATTATTGTTAACAAATCGAATTACAAACTAATTACAAATGGATCAATTTAAATTTGTATTGGTTTTCGTTAATTATTCTTTCACTGTATTACTATCAGCTTAGTAGAGGTAATCAAGAATGATTTACAATTTACATAAAAATAAAAAATGAACAAATTTACATTTTAAATTATAAACCCAGGAATAATACATTTGATTGAAGATTAAATTACATATAAAATATATACGAGTATGTATCGTTTTCCAGTGCAATCCCGATTGATTAATTTTCTTTTTTTTTTAAGTTGAAAAAAATAAAACTAAAATAAACATAAAGCATTTAATTAGATTGAAAACGATAATACTAATAACTTAACTTCACTAAACATAAATATGTTTAAGTTTTTAGTAATAAATTAAAGTTATACCCCAAGCAAGAAGAATAGTAAAAATAAAAATAAAATCATACGACAATTACACTAAAGAATCGAGTATTTTTTTTTTGATACAAACCAAATAAACAAGCATAAAAGGATGGGAGAAAAAACGCTAAGAAATAATAACAATGTATTGTTAAGTAAGGTTAAGTGATAGCAATAAAATAAATAACATACGGAATATGCTCTACAACAATACGAATGAAACAATTAAGTGTAGAGTAATTTTAAGTTTTTAATAAAAATGAACGAAAAAAAGAATGGAAAATATGTATATATACAAAGTATAATTGGTTTGGAGAATAAAGAATAAGGAATTATAAGAAATAAAACGACTAATTAGATAAATTATTATTATGTTTATTATTGTTTAAAATTATTATTTTTCTTTATTTAAAAATAATAAACAAGTTTTATTTATATATTTTTTTTTTATACGAATATAAAATATACAAAAAGCTTATCTGCTAATTAAAAAAAAAAAAACTTTCAAGAAAATAAATTAATAAACAAAATAAAGCTTATTATTGTTACTGTGTCGCATTACAACTAAATATAATTTCAAGTTGACTTGTGCTTGGCAAATAAAATTTCAATTTTTAATTTTTTTTGACTAATTACAAAAAGTGTTTTGTGTGCTTTTATATTTTAATTTAAATTGATTTTTTTTTCTTTCGTATGTTAATTGATATTTATTTATATATATACAAATTTTAATTATTTTTATTCATTAAAAAAAAATGTTCAATCATTGAAAATTCGAGGTGAGCTTTTTTTTTTTTTTGTTTATTAATCAACAGCATAAAAGCACACTAAATTGACTCGTCGATAACGATAACAAACTGAATTCAATGATAATTTTTTTATTTTAAATTTTAATTTTTCTAGACATTCTTATAATTTAGTGTTTGCTTTTGCGATTTTTATTGCTTTTGCGAAAAATCACTGCATAAAGTAAATGGACTTTAAGTAGGTTCATGTCACTCAAACTGGCATAACTTTTTTCAAAAATTGTATCGTGTTGTGTATAACAGTTGTTATTTTTTTACCTAATTTAGACATTTAGCAAAAGGTAGGTTGACATGTTTAAGAATATAACACTGTTTATAAAACTTATATAATTTATATAAAATTATTTTATAGTAAAATAAGTCGTACAAATGGCTGTATTGCTTTCAGTCATAATTTGTAACAAGAAAACTTTAACAATATTTAAAGCACAGAAAAAAATAAAAATAAAATCTTGAAAAATCTTCATGATTTTCAACAATAAAGTGTCTGTCATGACAATAGAAAAATATTATGTTCATTAGTTGTTATATCACGTTATTTTGTATTATTTTGTCTTTATTAACTAAGAAAATGTTAAGCATAACATTTGAATTAAAAAAATAAAAAAAATATGAAGAAAATTGGCTTTTTGTTTTATGAAAAAGATACTTAAAATGTTAATAATTAAGTTCTTATGCTTGATTATATACTGGATTGCTGACTATTATAGCTAATTAATTAATTTTATCATAATGCAAACGAAGTCATTATTATAATTCCTTAATTAACGGATTAAACTTATCATTGATAAGCAACAAAATATTAAAAATTAAAAATTAAATTTGTGACATAATAGATTATGAAACCGATTTGCTTAAAAGAAACAAATTTTTCCGATTTTGCTGGTGCTTTGACAAATGATCATTCTTTATAAGAAACATATATAGCGATTTACTTTCGCCAGATTTTCTCCAAATAAAACACTTTTATTTTTGTCAAATTGTCAAAAGGATAATAAAATTAAAGAAAAAAAAAATTACTTATCTGCTATTTTTATGGTTTAAACTGAATAGTATACTGCAATAAGTATAACTTATGAAAATGAAAGGAAATTGTGAAATCGTTTCTATTTTGTACTTTTACCTGTTAACGCTGTCATTAAAACCCATTCAATGTGCTTTTTTTTATCTTATCATTTTCAGCAAAAAACCACATCAATAAATTCATTTTGCTATGGCTTTTGAATGTATTTTTTTTTTTTTTGATATGATTTTCAGCTAACAACAAGTAACTTTTATAACTATTTGCCTTAGACAGCATAATTTCGCAAAAACCATTTGAATATATTTAATTATTGTTGGCTAAAAAATAGTTTTATTTAATAAAATTAAACATAAATTAATTCTTATACCATATTTTTTATCCTTTGTTAATTTACAAGCATCTTAATTAATTAGTAATTTGTTCAAGTTAAAATATTTAATTTTACATTATGCGTTTTATAAATTTACTTTAATTTTGCTAGCGTTAATATTGTTTTGTGTCTACTTTAAAAATAATTTGATTTTTTCTCTTCGTTTTTATATTTGCTTAAATACATTTTCTGTTTTTATATGTAAGTTCATTCATGTAGAAACAAAGTAACTTAATTCAATAGAACAGGAAAAACTTCACGAAAGACAAAATATTCTTCAAAATTTGTTTTCAAATAATTGTCAAAACATTAACAAAACATTGTGTTTTATTTTTATCTTAATAAATTGTAAACGAAATTCTCTATAATGTTTACGAAAAAGTGTAATATTTTACACAAATTTTGTAGATTATTACACTTGATAGATTTTCGTATTATAATTACATTTATGAATAAATTAGATACCTGCCCATTGCAAATGAAAATAATTTTTTTTATAAATAACATCGAATAGATCAACATAAAATTTGTTAACAAATTTAATTTTATTTACAAACAGGGCTTAGTGTTTTAATTTTTATTTGTTTTAATAAATTAACAAAATTATAATATTCCAACAAATTTTTATGTAAAAATTAAACGCTTTTAAATGCATTTAATACTAATTTGACAATATTATGAATGGAAAACACTGTGGCGCCTAAGTAAATATGCAAAGAATACTTTCAGCATCTATTTAAGGGTAAAATAATTTATTTTAAAAAATATAAAAAAAGGATAATGAAAGCAACAGCTGTTTGAATTTTTCATTTTTTTTTATTCTTTATGTTGATAGATTTAAATTCGAGCAATTAATTATTAAAAATATCGCTTAAAAACGCTTCTTATTTTATTTGCGTATAATTATCTCAGAACGGTGAACATATTTATATTAATTATTTTAATAAAAGTAAAAAAAAAAAATGAATATTTGATTAAACAATCAGCAAACACTAATTTAAAATTATATAATTAAAAATTTATTTCGTTTAATTTTATTTTAATTAATTTACTATAGTGTTTTGTATTTCCATAAATAAAAATAAAAATTCATGCTATTTTTTTTTTGTTATTTAATTTTTTATCAATTATTTAAAATGTATAAAAAAAAAGGAGAAAATTATCTATAAAAAATCGGCCAGTGATAAAAATCTATAATTAAATACACAATAAAAAATGAAAATAAAAATAAATATTAAATAAAAATAAAAACATTTAAACGATTTACATTAATTGTATGTTATTTTTATTTATTTTTAATTGAATTTAAATCAAATACAATTTTCGAATAATCAAATATTTTTTTTTTTTTTTGAATTTTATTTTATAAAATGTTTTCGATTTTGTGGTAATGACATATTTTTATTTTATTTTTAATTTGTATTTGTATTTGGTCATCATAGACAATATATGTATATACATCTATTTTCAATTGCAATTTATATAATTTTATAAAATTAATTATTTAAAAAGGATCTATGGACTTGATGGAAACCGTTTTTAAGAAAATTTGTAATTTCAAAGTCTTTTAATATGAAAACGCTAAAATCATTTTCAAGGAATCATTTACATAATTGAGAATTTTATTAGTTTCATACATCTGTTTTACTTATGAAAAAAATTTATTTACCTTCTGGGTTGATTTGCTATAATGACTGAATATGTTATGTTAGTTCTACATTTGACCAAGATTTATTAAACAGAAAAATATATATACATTTATACAAGTATTTAAGCTATTTTAGAATCTATAATAAATTTGATATAAAAAAATAATAATTATGTTGATATTTTTATGCTGATTTTGATCCTGTATTTAAGCTTATTGATAATTCAATATAATATTTTGTATACAAATTACAGTAACATTGTTAATTTATAATAAGCTCTTAAGCTTTTGAAAATCTAAAACGTTTATTTACATACATAACTAAAAACACCTCAAAAATTGTGAATAATTTTAATATTAAATCGTTAACGTAATACTAACGACTAACTAAGTACATAATATACAAATTAAATTTATATTATAATTGGCGTAAATAAATAAAATTAACAAAAGTTAAATTAAATAATAAAAAAAATGTATTTTTTTGTTTCTAAATAAAAACATAAAGAGCATAACGAATTATTGTTTACGAAGCATTTTTTTTTTGTTTTTATTATTATTAAATTATTTAAATATTTGTTATTTTGATATTGATTTATTGATAGTAATTAAAATTATTTATTATTAAAACAATTAATAATAGTGAATTCTTTATAAATTCTAAAAACATTAAATTATTTTAATATATTTAATTTAAAAATTGAGATTATAGCTACACATTATCCTGCCACCAAAAAAAAAAGAAAAAATGTTCAATGTTTTTGTCATT
This sequence comes from Ptychoptera contaminata, assembly GCA_963942525.1. NCBI lineage: Eukaryota > Metazoa > Arthropoda > Insecta > Diptera > Ptychopteridae > Ptychoptera > Ptychoptera contaminata. Next base: position 15,252,100 of record OZ012637.1, on the reverse strand, counting down.
TAATTAAATTTTTGGTTTTCAGTTGTCGTGTGTTTATGGTTTTTTATATTATTATAAAAATAACCAACGGATCAGCACTCATGGTTTGCACTTATAAATATTTAATGTTGCCCGTAATAGGATAAGCGTTTAAATTTATGCTTTTACGTAATCAAAAAACAAAGATTTGTGATTTTAATATTTTTTTTTTTCAAGTTTTTCCACCACATATCGTTACTAATAATTAATGAAAAACTAATTTAATAAATCTTTTTTTCTTCTATTCAATCAATTATTAGTTATAAAATTTTTTTAGAATATTTTCCAAGAGTTTAATTAAACGAATTTGTAATGCAGAAAATGTGTAAATTGTTTAAATAATTTGTATATGCAAATTTTGAGTAATATTTATTTATGAAATAATTACCACGCCGAAATGTATACAAACAATGACAAAAACAAACGTTAAAATGAAAAATCCACTGACAATTGATTTTTATTTTCATTATTTTTTTGTAATTAACTTATAAAACGGTTTTGATAGATTATTTTTTTTTTTTTATTTGAAATTGTAAAAGTGAGAAATTGATTGACAGATAAATATTATAAACCAAAAAAAAAAATGTTTTTATTTAAATTTTTGTAATATAAAAATATGTGTGATATTAATCAGGTCAATAAATTTAATATAATAAATTGACAGTTAACGTGCAATAACGATTGCATAAAATAGGCGTTTTGCCAAAATATGGAAAATTTTCTATGCGATTTTAGTGTTTTTGCCATTACAACTATTACAAAAACACTCTTGCACACACCTTTTTATGTAATAAAAACAAATTAATCAATAATGTTAAAAACATTATATATACATAAAAATTTCCATGTGTTTTTATGGCATTTAAAACGCTTATAAAGAACATGTGAGCACTAAAGCAGAAAAACACTCACAAAATAAATATTTTGAACAATTAACGCTTTGAAATAAAATTTAATTAAAATAGATCAAAAATAAAAAAATAAATTTATTATTATTAAATTAAAAAATGCATTTAATTTGCATTTACAAAAAAAAAAAATTCATAAACAAAAATAAGGGGAAAAGCTTTAAACAAATCTGATTACATAACCATGCAGTGCAACAATAACAAATAACTAATATTTACCTTGACTTCTTGTGTTTATTAAGTAATTTATTTTTGCTCTTAAATTACTAAAATCTACACTTTTTTTATTAAAAAAAAAAACAAACAAATCATGAAATTAAACAACACTTAATCAACAAACTAATTTTTAATATAAAAAATTAAAGAAAATTAAAAATAAATTTTTCTTTGAATTTAAATCTAAATAGCACCAAAATTACTCTGTTTTATTACTTAATAAATTATTATAATAATTACTTTAAAATTAATTAATTTCTATTAACAAGTGTTCATATAATATAATTATATTTTCCCGCAAATTAATTGAATGAAAATTAAATGAAAATTTCATTATCTAAATTCACAACTATTTATTTTTTTTTCAGAATTTTAGAACAGATACAACAATGATAAAAACCGTTAAAAAGCTAGTAGCTTCGCGTACTTATTTTGTAAATTAAAAAGACCAAACACTCAGTTTTAATTTAATTTTAATTAATTTCTTATTTATAAACAATTATAATTAATATTATTTTTTATTTATTTTGTTTTTTCTTAAATGAATATCTATTAATTTAATTTTATTGTATTTATTTAAAGTATTATTATTTTTCGTCCTTTTTGATAGAGATCTCGCGTTGTACTAACTCAGAATTTATTATAAATATCCTCTCGTTTAATATTTCAGTTTGATTGGAATGCACACAACAAGAAAAAAAAAATTCTTTTCATTACTTTACTAGAGGAAAATTTTTCTGCTTTTCTTCTATTTCTATATATATAAATATTATAAATAAAATAAATTCATTTTTCAACACAACTACGAAATTACAATTAGAAATGCTGGTGAAAATTTCTCCACATGTATCCGTGCATGTAGAATTAAGTGCAAAATACAATTGCACAATTATAATGAAGTGAAATGGGAATTACAGTAGTTTTTTTTTTAAATATATACAATGAAAACAGGATATGGTTTATACAAGTGGAAATCTAAAGGAGAAATTAATGAAATAGGAAAAAAAACTTTGTAGCTTTTTTGTATGCAATGGAAAAGGATAAAACCAGGAAATATTAGACTAACACATTTAAATTTGAAACAAATACGTATAGTTGCATATGCAATATAGTTTATATAAAAGCATTTTCTATGCAAAAAGGACAGCAATAGTGTAAAAAGGATCTATGATCTATATATATTTGAGGAGATGGTTGAAATATATAACATAAAATGCAAAAATTGGCAGCAGTTCTATACTGTCTGACTAGACTAGAAAATGCAATTTTACAATTTTTCCCTATTGTGATTCGTTTTTATATTATTATTATTATTATTATTATCATCATCTTTATTGCGCAGAAGTAAATATATATATTTTTCCTACATATGTATTTAACTGTATTTATTTTTGTCTCATTATTGCATTTTACTGTTAATATTAGTTGCTTAACTAAGATTTTACGGAGCTTGCAAAAACAAACGATAGAAAACCACAAAAACAAGACACAATATACTGTATATAAATATATAAAAAACAATAATAACAGCACATGATCTAACAGGATATAAGTATGTATATGAGATTATTAATTTTTTTTTGCTTTTTCTCTTTATTTGCTTTAGTAAACAAGGAAGTACTTCGATTAACTTAAAATACAAAAAATAAAAAAATAAAATTATCTTCTTTACAACAGAAATTCAATCAAAATTTAACTATCCGTTTGACATGTTTGTGACACTCTTTGTAAATATCGTATCAATAATTTTCATTTAATTTAAATTAACAAATTATAAAAAATAAAAATAAATAAATAAAATTAACAAATAAAATAAATAAGTAATGTCATGTCACACAGAATTTAATCTGTTTCAAATTAAAATAATAAGTATTTCATTTCCACTTAAGTAACATTTCAATCAAAATTAAATTTCAAATAAAATTATAATAAAAATAATAATAAATTGTATTTCTTCATTAACAAGCAAATTCTACAATAAGTCTTAAGTAAATATGTAAGCTAATCCAATGTAAAATACTGCCAAAACAAATCTTCTTAGTGTAATTAATTTAAGTATTTTGTTTGATACTATTATAAGTTTTATATGTTTATTAAAACACAACTTGATTCAAATCCAATATAATCAAAATTGCAGTTTAACTATCTATGTATATATAAATAAGTTTAAATTTACATAAGACATGCATGCATACGACAAAAAAAAAACGCAGAGTTTGATGATGATAACAGTTAAATTTATGTTTTTTTCGATTTTTATGAAAATTAGGCAAGTACATTTTAAACATTTACAAGAGGGAAAATAATTACAAAAATAAAACTGATGGAAGTTGTATTGAAACGCATCGGGGTCCATCAGAAATGTTACATTGATTAATTTCTGCACACAAAACGTGGCTACACTTTGGTTTTTTTTAATTTTTATTTCATGAATAAAGTGTTAAATCTAATAAAAAGTTTTTTTTTTTTAATTTTAGATTTTTCATTAAATTTTGTATTTTTTTTTTTTTTTGCATTTATAATCTACAACATTGATGGCTTTTTAAAGTTATTTTACATGATGGCTTATTTTTTTTTTTTGAATTTTAACATGCATTGAAATTTTAATTAACAATAAAACTAGAAATTGTTTTCAGGTTTATTGTTTTAAAAACTATTGTCATTTTGTGGGTATATTATGTTAGTTTTTTAATTTTTTTTTTGTAGTTTTTATGTATGAAAATTGAATGAAAATTACAAAATAGTTATAATAAAGTTTAGTGGGATTAAAGCACCCGCGAATAGATATTACTTTATAATTACAATGCTTATCGGTATAACGTTTAAGTTTTTTAAGTAAATAATTATATAAAAAGATTTTTTAATACAATTAAAATGTTCTATTGTTATCAATTGATTAAAAAACTTCAGTAATAAAATGATGCTTGTTTGCAAAACAGAAATTTTCCATAAGTCAAACAAACATAATATGAAATATAATAAAATTGAAATAAAGTAAATAAAAGAAACATTTATTTATTTAGTAGATAAAATATTGTTATTATCTGTTAACAGCTAAATCATCAGCTAATCAAATGCAATTTGTCAATAATGACAGATGATTTTCAAAAGAAATAGAAAATAGTAAAGGAAATGGAAATGGAAAAACAAAAATAACGTCTTGTTTTTCTTCGTTTTTCTCGAGAAACTAATGTTTACTGGTTTTGAAAATGTTTCTACAAAATTCTACATTTCAAAATACAAAAAAAAAATTAATAATAAATTTAATGAAAATTTAACCATTGTTAGTGTTTTCCCAAAAAGAAAAAAAAAACTCTCAGAAACTTCATATAATCATTTTACTATTTGGATATTTTAGTTATCGATAATTTAATCAAAGACAACAATAAGCACAGGTACATGATGCATCATCTATCGAACATTTTTTTTTATATATTATTTTTTCTACTTTGTTTTATTTATTCCTGTCCTGTCCTGACTTATGTATTTCATTTAGTTTTGTAACATTTATTGTTTGACTGGAGAAATATTCTTTTGCTTACTGTTAGTAATTTTGACTTTTAATAAAAGCCATGCTCTGCCATTCGTTTGATTAAGATAGATAAAATGCAATAATAACAATGTTAAAAATTCGAGAAAACGTTTATCATATTTGGGAAAATATAATTGTTCTCAAAACAAAAAAAAAACACAGCAAAAAATAGAAAAATTGTTTTGTTATATTCGAGAAAATAATCCTTTGTGCCTATTTTATTATATTTTGAAGTTTTTCTAGTTGAGTGATTAGATGCATTGATCTACCTAAAGCATTTATTTATATTTTTTAAGGAATTTCTTATGCAAATACTTATTTGTAATTAGTTAATAAAATATTTGTATGTTTTTTTTTTTTGTATTTAATAAAATATGTTGCTTGGCTATACAAATAAAGCATCCAGATTTATTTTCATCATAATTGAAATATAAGAGAATCAGTAGCGCACATAACGCATTGACAAATCACTCAACACAACTACTTTGAACATCAGAAATACACATTTCTTTGATATTTATTTATTGTTATTCTGCTAACAAAATTTCTTTTTTAATTTTTCAAAAACAACAATACTAGACTAAATAAAATGGATAAGGCATGCTATTACTTTGTGAAGAATCAAAGTTTTCAGTACCTTGATTTATGATTGAATCTAAATAATAACTTATATTGGAATATTTATGCCATTCATTTGATATGAAAAGCATAAGGATGACTTCAAAAGCAAAGTGCATACGTATTTAAAGCTACAAAAAAGGAAAATGATAAAAATTAAATAATAAAATTTTTAATGAATTAGTTAATGAGTTAAAATTACGATGGTTTAACTAGAATTTAAGCTAGAAACGTGAAGAAAAGGTGTTAAGTTCATTCATTCGTTATATTTTTAATATAAATTTTCTACTTTATTAAATAAAACTAACAAATGTTTTTGTTCAGATTTTTAAAAATTAATTAATTGCAGAAAAGCGTAATGTATTTTTGGGAAGAGAAATTGCACAATAATTGTTTCGGTTTCTTATTTTTTCTTTTATTTTTATTTAATTGGAAGGACTGTTGTATGCCTTTCGTATATAGGTTCCGTTTTATTGCATTTTGTTATTAATATAAACTCATAGAAAGTATTACTTAGAAGCATATACTAGGTCTTTTGTAGTTAAAATATTTTTTTTTCTAAACAAATATAACGATAAATCTTTTCATTTATTTTTTATTTTAAAATATTTTCTTTCGCAACTTTTCATTTATTAAATACTTGATGTATATTAGTTTACTTATTTACATTTTTTCTATTACTGCACTAAATTAAAAAAATTAACAAACAAATCTACTTACTTAGCGATTTTTCTACAAGTGACTTTATCAAAATTAAATAGTTAAATTTTTAAACATAGCCCAGTTATGTAAGGATAAATTTAATATTCAAAGCGTATGAAAGTTGATTACTATAAAGACACTAACTAAAGCATGAGATATATATGTGGATAACGTTATTGCAATTAGTTTTCCGCTTATTACACATATTCTGTAGTAAAAAGTAATTGCAAACATTTTAAATCTTGTATTAAATGTAATTTTGAAAAGACAAAAAAAATAAAAGAAATCAATTAAATTGTTTTATTGTGAAAATGAATTAAAAAGCTGAGAAAGCATAAATGTTTTACCTTGAATGTTTGTAATTTGTAAAATAAATAGTGAAAAAGGCATGAAGATTCCTCGTTTTAATTTTTTGTCCATAACTAAATGGATGCCTTTTAAGCAATATTAATTGTTGTTGCATGAGTTTTGAACAACATAAAAACAATAACCACAATCTGGTGCCAAATTATAGTGCGGTTCTCATATGATTTAAATTAAATAATAGATTTTATGTTATTGCCTTTTTTGTTTTTAATTTTTTACCATTTTTTGTATACACTTTTTAACTACAATTTAATATTTACTTGAAGTAAAATGCTGAAAATGATTTTATTTTTTTGTTTTTTCATTTTCGTTTGTTGTAATAAAAATTAAAATTATTCTTTACTCATAATTTGCATTTTATTGTTGTGCATTCAGATTATTCCATGTTCTGTATTATGGGGAGGCATTTGTGATGGTAGGAATCAAAAGTTTTAACTGAGCTTTCCATGGTAAAATTACTAATTTACATGGATTAATTTTATTTAATTTTTTTTTTTTTTGTTATAAAGTTTAAATGGGTTTTTAATATTCATTTTACTAATGTAGTTATTTTATTTATCTAGAAAAATAAAAACTACTGTACACTGATTATAAATTAAGTATTTATGTAAACGATAATTATTAAATGTCTTTGCCTTATATAAATAATTATACTGAATATTAACAATTCATTAAAATTTATTTTAATAGAATAAGCATTAATTTTTAGAAACTTGAAAATAATTTTAATCAATTGCAAAACTATATAATTAATTAATTTATTTAAAAAAACTAATAAGAAGAGAAAAAAAACCTTTAATAGATTTTACTTTGTACTTAAAACTATTCACTTTAAATAAATAAAGTTCATAGAGTTGAAAATGATTAAAAAAAAGAAAAACAATCAGAATCCTGAACTTTATAATTGAATAATCAGAATATTTCTTTTTCATTAAATAAAATTACGGAAACAGAGATAAACAAGAAGCAGAAGAATATATAAAATGGTTGTTACGACAATATTAATACATATATAAATAACAATAACAGTAACGAAACTGTTTTTTTTTCTTTCTTATTTATACTTGTTAAAGTTGACAATATCATCATTATCACCAAGGAGATATTGATACATGCTGTGAAATTTATCATTCATATATATACTAGTCAAAAACAAATAATAATTTTCAGGCTGGCAATGTTATTTGTTTATTTATTTGCTGTTTATTTTTAACTATTTCATTTACCTATAAGCAACTAATTTCCACATATTTAATTCATCTTTATTTATATCTTAAATTATACCGTTTATAAAATGCATACATATGTTTTTATGCAAAGTTATCGGCTGATTAATAACATTAAAAAAAAAAACTGAAAACATTTTCAAGAAAATACATTAGATACTTTTTTTTATAAAGATAAATAATACAAAATGTAAAAAAAGAGAACCAAGATTAACAACACAACACAGCATAACATGAAAATTGTTATTTGTGACAACAGCAACATTGAAATCAACAAGTGTGCTGCAATGGTAATGGACAGCTTGATTTATAAGGCTTAACGTGCATAAAAAATAAATAAATATTGCTGCGAATATAATAAAGATAACAGATATAGAAGACACCTTGGACTGTGGACAAAAAAAAATAGATAAATAAAAAAAAAAGAGAAAAAGGAAAAATAAACATTTAACTATTGAAAAAAACTAACAGAAGGATTAAATTAATAAAAATAAAATAACAATAAAAAATTCTATTGTAAAATTAATAACAACACGAATGGTAAAGGACGATAGACAAATAAGAAAGAAAAAACTAAAACTATGTTTGTTACAAAAACACAAGCATAAACGTAAACATTAGATAAAGTTTTATTTTTTCGTTACTCACTAGTAAATAATTGAATTATTTTAATGGGATTTACATTAAACTAACGAGTTCCTATTGTTATTTATAACTACTTGGTCATTTTCCATTTGTTATACTTTTTTTTTGTTCTTGTTGTTGTTATTATTAGCAACAATAGAAAATTTAAAAAAGAAATTATTTTTAATGAATTTCGACCAACAAGTTGCCGTTTCCCTTATTTTAATTTTGTAACGGGCAAATAAAAACAAAATAGAAAATATTAATGAGAGTTTTATGGGTTTTTAATTTTTAATAACTACCATAAACGCGTTATTTTTTATTTGCAATTAGATTACATTTACTGTGATTGTTTTCTTTTATAGAATACATTGGGGTTTTCTTTCATATATTACACTACAGTGTAGTTAAGTGCAATCCTAAGTTAAAGGTTAAGAAATTGATTCACTTTAAAACACTTTAAATTGTAACAAGGACTTTTAAGAATAAAATAATATCATGACCGAATTTTTTCGCTCTTTTCTAGATAAGTTGCAGAAAATGTTTTTATTGAGATGGTTAGCCTATTTGTCTGAAATTTTATTTAAACGTAATCCAATCAATACAATATTTTTTTTAAATGTCGTGTTTTGAGGTCTACTTAAATATGTTGTATTCAAGTGTTATTCTTATTTCATTCAATTTATTATTATATTTACATAAAGCATTGAAATCTATTTTGCTTATTTATTAAAAAATTAATAACGTATATATGTATATAAATACGACGAAAAATAAGGAAATTTTTAAACAATATTAATACCAGAAAAATATAAATTACTTAATAACGAATAACATTAATAAAATAATCCATTAAATTTACATAATGCAATTAAATAAATCAATCAAAATTGACTTAATCAATGGTTTAACAATATAATAATAATTAAAAAAAAAATTAAATGTCACAATTACCACAAATATGTGTTTTAATCGATAATATCTATTTATACAGATTTATATAAAACATATATAGTAGATAATAATTTTAAACATAAAACCTTATGTTTGTCACAGAGACTTTGTATTGTAAACAAAATTATTTTCTTGTGGTTTACATTAAATGAGGATTTTGCATAAGAAATTACTACTTATCTATGTCTATAAGGTTACTTTAATGTTTACATAATAATATATAAATGTACTGAAACGGCGTGGTTCCATAAGAATTTATTTAATTTATACTGTGTTTTATTTTTTAAATTTAACAACAAAGCAAACTGAAATAATATTTACTTCGTTTTCAGAACTGCATATTATTTCTTATTGTAGTTTAATTAATTTGATGTAATTGTTGATTTATTGTTTAAATCAGAGAAGATCTACTCAAATATTATATAATCGATTGCAACCATTTTCTAATCATAATTTGCTTGATAATATTTACTATGTAAGTACGATTCAGTAGAAAATTAATAGTTTATAATTTCGTAAATAGATTTTTATATAATTTTATGTCTCCATTGTTAATTATTTATTATCAATTAAATCCTATACATAATGTTATGTTTTAATTTAAAAATCCATAAATAGATAAAATTATTTAATAACATTTACAATGTACTGTTTTATCACTTGAATACAATTTTATTTTAGAAATTAGCACTTTTAAATAGATAAAACATATTATATAACTAACTAATTAAATAATAATTAGTTATAATTAAATTTTTAATCTTTCACCAATAAAATTATGGTACAGGCTATGTGTTTTTTTTTTGTTATAATAAAATTATTACTTTATCGTTTCCATATACATATGTATATTTAAAAAAGGATTTTAATTTTTTTTCTGTGTTTTTAATGAAAAAAAAAAAACTGACTACAAAACATAAATCAAAAACACTTCATTATAAATCTATACAAAATATTTTGTTTTATTATCATTTAATTACAATTAAATAAAATAAATTAAACAAACAGGTAAAAAACAACATGTTAAAATATGTCTATTAATTAATTAAACAGAAAAAATTATTAAAATAAATTTTTTTTTCAGCATATTTATTCACTTAATTAAAATACAATAAATTTGTAATTAAATTTTTGTTATAAATTTTAATTGATATTTAATTAAATTTATTTTTATTTTTATTATTATTATTATTATTGTTGTCATGAATGAATTATTGTTTTTAATATTTATGAAGAGTTTTTAATTATTATTCCTTTGAAATAATAACAATAATATTAATTTTATTAATATTAATAAAAAAATAACGAAAAAATTAAACTGAGAAACTTTGAACTTTTGTTAGTTTGTATTTTTAATCATTGTTGAGTTTTTTTTCACTGGTTTGTTATTTTAAATAAAATTAATTATGCTTTTATGAAAATAAAACTATAAAATTGGGCTTTTCACCAAACAAGACTAAAGCTATAAGCGGCATTAATGTAATCCTGCTGTACGCATGGCTTTTTGTAGGCATAAATTAACATAATCGCTAAGCTTTTAGTATAATCTTATCTTAAACAATAGTCGAGCACACGAAGCGTTGAATTTATTTATTAGAGTCATGGGGTGCATACTATCTAAAAAACATTTTTAATTCTTCTTGTAAAATGCATGTATAATTTAAAAAAAAAAATAAATTTATCCCTGTTAAAAAAAAGTATAATTAACTAACGATAAATCATAATGGATACCTTTATTAAAATCACTTATTTCCTATATATTTTAAAACTTATCTATAAATGGTTATATTTTCACAAATATATATTTTAATTACATAAGGTTACATAATTTTTTCATTCTTTTTTTTTATTTTACAAGTTTGAATGTTTGTATATAAAAAAAAAAATTAAAGATACCTTATAAGAAACTGTATAAAGAAAATATTTTTGTGATAACAATAATGTTGTAATATTTAAAATTATTAAAAATGTAAATTTATATAAAAGGAACCATAATATTATAAAAAAATTTACAGAATTCGGTCTTTAATAATTAAAAGAATTTATTATTAACACATTCTTTATTTTTCTCATTAATTTTATTTACATCTATTTTCAGATAAAGGTGTTTAAAATTAACAACCTTTGCCACCAGAACACGTTTCTTTTGATTAGAAATTTAAGAAAACAAGTTAAGCAATTAAGTGATTCTATTGAAACAAATTAAATCTTTATAGGGGTTAAATAAAAAACGGAAAGAAAGAAATCCAACACTATTGTAATTAAACTTTTAAAATTAGATCGTAGAAATATTTAAAAAATATTTACAAATATAACTAACTATAGATAAAATCTATAATAAACTGAAGAAAAATCATTTGTAATTGTAATTTGTCCAGGATAGAGAACCGAAAATAAAACGGAAAAAGAGACGCAATTATTCAATAAAAATAAATTAAGGTCAACACAAATAGAAACTTTTAAGTAAGTAATTATTTAGTTTATAAAAAACAAAGAGAAAAAAAAACTACACAAAGAAATTTAAAAGATTAGTTAATTCATTTTAGTTTCATTATTTTTTTTTTTATTTTGATTTTGCTTACTAGTAAATCGCATTCATTCCTTAAATAAGAAAATCAACACGAAAATTCCAATAGAAAAATGAAAAAGAAACCAGCAAACAATAATAAATAGAATGAAGTAAAACTTTTAATTTTTAATTTTTCAAACTGCATCGTCTTTTAATTTAATTTTTTTTTTGCTCTCAGTTGTTAAGAGCTTAAGTTTGTTAAATAAATTAAAAGCTTGAGAAAAGTATAAGAAAGTTTTATTTCGAATAATTATCTTAATATTTTTTTTATAAATTTTCTCTTTAATTATATTGTTAATTTTGATTTTATTGGAAAATATTTGAACCTATTTGTTAATGCTCAGCTAGACGGAAAATTAGACATAGAACAAACATTCACCGCCGATCAGTCACTTCAAATAGAGCTTATACATAATTTAAACAATAACTTAGTAATTAATCCATTAATATCAACAGTTTTACGCTATACATAGGTAGATATCATATCGTCAAATACTAAAAATTTGGTGTAATATAATGTATTTCACATTGCTCAAATTACCTCATTAAAATTACCCTAATATTCTAGAAAATGATAATTAAACATTTTAGCATGTAAACTTGTTTATTTGATTGAAAACTGTTTTCAAAATGATAACAGATAAGAGCAAATATGTTAAATGACAACACATTTAGCATTCATTCATCAAATTATCTAATAATAATCAACATTGGCGCAGCAAAGGAATAACAAACTTTGTTAATATTTAATGTTATTTATATAAAAAATAAATAAATAAAAAATAAAATAGCGCACGAATCCCTTTGAATATTAATCCTCTTAAGTTTGTTAGTTTACATCGATCGTTGTTCAAAATTAATTTTAATAAAACATAAAACGTGCGTTCACACCTGATATTAATTGTTTATGTTTAAAATAAATAATAAAAAAATAATCATAAATTAATTAATATTCAATACATGGTTCATATTTATATGAAATGATTTTATATGCAGAAAATGTAATCAATTCGTTTGGTTGTATAATTTACAAATAATACAAAAAGCTTTACGCTGTAGCTAAACTAGTCTTTTTTTTTGGTTTGTTTTGAAATCTCTTCGTTAAATTCTTTTGTCATAAAAATTGTTTTTGATTATTATTATTGTAAATAATTGCATTACGCTTGTACATTCAATTAGTATTGTCATTACCTTTGTCCAATATTGCTTTAAATAATAAATAAAAAAAAATATTAATAATAACAAACAAATTTATTTAAAATGAAAATAAATTCGTTGAATTACAATTATATCAAAATCGAATATGTATAATTAGTATTTAAATAGTAATTGGTTTATTAAATAAATCTTATTTATACTTGTGTTATACTGATATAATACTTTAACAATGTTTAATACTGTTAATTAATTGAACGGATCATTTAAAGCACAATGAAGTTTCTTATTGAAAAGAAAAAACATCTATCTTAGCTGCAAATATCATGAGAATCTACAATTAAAGTCATTATTAATTCGTATTATTATTAATAATCAAAATTTAATCTAAAAAAAATTCTCTTTCTAAATCTGTGCATTATTTTTATAGCGATATTAAAAATTTAAAAATTTTTATCGCTTTATCTTCTCCAACATTATTTATCATCCATAAGAGATTAAAAAAAGCGAAAAACGAAAAATTATAACAACTTGTTGCAAAAGTTTTTTCCTCCTAAATATAATAGAAAAAATAATCAAAAAAAAAAAAAAAAAAAACGCAAACACATGTCAAGGTTACATAAGAAAATAATAAATAAAAAAAAGTTTTCTTCTACTTTTACTTTATTGTTCATAATTTCAATTCAATTTCTGAAAATAAAAAAAAATACTATTTTTTTTTTAATATATTATAAAGGGAAAAATATCATCGTCGACCTGGCGCCTCCACACAACGGTTCATTTCATGTATTTCTGTATAAATATGATATTTTTAGCAATTCAATGGTAATTTTTCGCTGTTTCTATACCGTTGCTTATAAGCTAAAACATAATGTAATATTACAAATCAATTTTATTTACAAAAAAAAAGTCTTTGTAGAAAAGGAAAAAAAAATATTTTTTTTAAATGGTTTACATGCCTATGGTTTCAATTTTTTCCCATTTAAAATCTGAACATAAATAAAAGAAAATAACAATCATTCTCTCAATAGGTATCTTAAAATCTCACTTATTTATTTTCTATATAAAAGAAGAAATAAAAAAATATATAGAAAATTGTTCAACTTTATGTTTTCTGAGAAAATCTGTATGTTTAAACAATGCGAACACGCGCTTTTCGTTACAGTTCGCACTTTATCAATGATTTCTTATTTAAATTGTCTTAAAAGAATGATTAAAAAGTGATTATCATTATCATGTGTAACACATTAAGCAAACAAATCAATAAACTAATAAGAAATAGAATGATTAATAAAATAAATTGATGTTTTGTGCACATAATGTACATATCTTAAATAACAAAATATCAATCGTTTCATTAAAATCTGTAATCTCTATTGAAGCAAAACGGTATTTAAATTATGTTAATAACTGAACCATAACACCGATATATGTATATAGTCACCACACCAATAAAATTAATTCTGTAAGAATTTTACCAGTCTAACTTAATTTACATTGTGGTAAGAAAATCCATAAGTAAAGTCAAAAAATATGTATTAAAGTTCAGGGAATTTATGATTAAATGTCAATTTTAACAAACCATCGACTGTTTATTTATGCAAATCAAATAAAGAAATGAACACAACTAACTGAATCACCATTTTGTGCTCTATTATATTTTTTACTTGATTTCTATAATAATTTTAAAAAAAAATCATTCTTATTAAATTGAGAAATTATATAAATGCACAATGTTACAATTTACTGTTCACAACTGCAGGGTTTTTTTATTTTCATTAATAAATTTTGTACATAATAAATGAAATTGCAACTTTTTATTTTTCTAAAAAGAAAATTGATCAATTTTATAAAGAAATTTTTTTATTATTATTATTATTATTATTATTATTATTATTATTATTATTATTATTATTATTATTATTATTATTATTATTATTATTATTATTATTAAATTAAAATGAATTAAATTGACGTGAAGCAATGAATAGTGACTTTTATTGCCTTATTATTCCTATTTTATTATGTTTGTGTTTTTAATGTGTTATTTATACTTGATATCAACATTTATTCATACTGTAAAAAGTTGAATATAAACCGTATAGTTTGTAATTAGGTAATTTTTGAATAAAAAAATATTTTGCTAAAATTATAACCTTTATAATGAGAAGCTAACAATAACACAGTTATAAATAATCATGATTTTAATATGCTTATTTGTGCAATTGGCTAGAAGTTCCGTTCCTGTTTTAACGCTTGAAATAAAAAAGTGTTATGAAAATTAATGAGTTGCTACTGCTTGCCTGTACGTAATTACACTATCTCTAGTGTCACGCATTAATTGAACATCTTAACCTTTACTAGCATTCAACTAGCACTTTGCATTTTAAGAACACATTCTTCAACTTTTAATGTATTTATTGTCATGATCTTAATTTTTCTAAGGATTTCAACACATCGTTAATATATTTTTCATGTTACGTTATGTTAAAAATAAAAATATTAATTTAAAAGACGCACATAAATATAACAACTATTTATTAGCGAGTAACATACATTTTTTCTTTGCTATAAAAAATTTTATTATTGCAAATTTTATTAAAATATAAAAAACTACAATTGAAATTGTGAAGATGATTGCACAAAAATATTTGCGGTTGTTTATCAAACGATGATTGTTGTGTGCAGATCAAAAATTATTTGTTTTTATTAAAATTTTAGTATAATAACAGCAAGAAAACGTATAAGGATGAATAATACAAAAAATATTATTATGTAAGTTTGAAATTTATGCGGTTTTAAGGTATTGTTGACTTTTGTTGACAGCAAACACAATAAATTTACTATTTATCTATTTATTTTTTCTCTAATTTTCATCTTTCAAATGAACAAGTTTTTCATCTTGATATGCACTTATTTGTTATCTGTTTTTGTATATTAGCTGTTTAATGGTATTTTTGGAAAATAATTTAGAAGTTTTTCTCACTTACATACATGACCTTTAGTTATAATTTTAAACTAAAAACCGAACAAACTTTTAAAGCAATATACTTGCTTTATGAACAGAGAAGAAAAATTTTACAAGATTTAATAAAATTGAATTCTTTATTGTACTGTTCAGTAGTATATGTTTATAATGATTCAGGGGGTAAGGTATTAATACCAGATTACGGTATTTAAATAAAGCCACTTAACTATCCAAAATATAATGTGGTAAGTATTTTATTAAAATGATAAAAATGACAAATTATTGTTTACTTCATTGCACTCTGACAAAAAGTACTTTTTATCTCAATAATTAAGCTCTCTTAATTTGTTACCAAAGAAGAAAGAATAAACGTTAATATTATAGATATGCATGCAAAAAATTCTTTATAAATAAAAGCTTGAAATTTCTATTTATGTAAAATCATATTAATAATAATAAAAAAAATCATAAAATTAATTGTGTTCAATTTATCTTATAATTATTATAATTTTTTTCAACGAATACATGTTCTGGTCATTTGTATTTCATGACATAAATATATGCAGTTTATTAATTAAACATAATATATAAATTGTGACACACAGTTAATATTCGAATTTACTTAATAGTTTTGATTTATTTGATGAATGTTTCTTTTACGTTTAGTTAAATATTTTTAAGATTCGTTTATCCATCTCAAATGCAAAGTTAAAGAAGAAAGAAAAAAAAATGACAAACC
Organism: Ptychoptera contaminata; assembly: GCA_963942525.1. Taxonomy (NCBI): domain Eukaryota; kingdom Metazoa; phylum Arthropoda; class Insecta; order Diptera; family Ptychopteridae; genus Ptychoptera; species Ptychoptera contaminata. The sequence continues at coordinate 15,235,505 of OZ012637.1, read as the reverse complement.
GTAGTGCCAGTGGTTTTTTCAAAGTCAAATATTTTGATTAAAAGTTACAAATTTCATAGTTATTTGTAGCCAATTAGATGTTTAAAATGTAATTATAGAACCAGAAACCCCAAACTCTAACCAGATTAACTAGACAACATTTTTGACAATCTAATTAAAATCAAATATTTAATAAGAATAAAAGTAGCAAAATGGATAAATATTTTTTATTTACTTAATAATTTTTTGATAAACTTAAGTTTTAGATGTTTTTGCACATTCATTCCTTAAAAAAAATAATAACACTTGAAAAACATAGCCAAAAAGCTATTTTATTTACACTGGCAAGTTTTGCATAATTTAATTATTTAACTCATTAGTAATGATAAGATAAATGAAGAAAAATACTTTAAAAAATTTATTTAATGAAATTGACCCTAAAATCTAATTAATTAATTAAAACAAAGAAAAAATAATAAAAACACATGACTAGTTCTTTCTCATTATTTTTTATTATAAGAAAGTTAACAAATTACTGCACTCATCACATTTACTAGAGAATTCTTTAATAAAAATGTTGCATGATACTATTAAATAAATTAAATAATGAAACTTTTTCTTAACTATTTTAATGCAATTTACACAGCTATGATTGAAAATAAATTTGTAAAGCAAGAATAACAATTAACAATAAAAACATAAAAATAAAAAACTGTTGAAGTTTAAAGGCTAAACAAGCATAAAGCAATAATATAAATATCAAACATGCATCGTAAATATGGTAGCAAAGCGTATAAAACAAATAAATAAATAAAAATCAATCAGAAACAGATAAATTGGGTGGTTAAAGCATTTTGTCAAAAAATGCCTTTAAGCAAATTTAAAACTTTTAATTATAAAATGAAAAGATCACAAAATTTATGAAATTATTATTGTTTGCAAAATTTCTATCATTTCTAAATTTTTTATTTAATTTCTTTTTTTGCATCTAAATCAATTTATTTGCTTGTCATTTAGCATATAGTATACAGTGTTGGATTTATTAATTAATATTGCGTGTATGGTTCAATAATAGAGTGCGTCACAAAGCCAACCGAGTTTAAAAAAAGCATAAAAATTTTAAAGAAAAAAAAAAAACCTAATTAAACATGACACTAAAAATAAATTAAGAATTTTTTTTTATAAAATATTTCATCACTTGATTTTATTAATAAAAATATATAAAAAAAAAGAATAAATAAATTTTTCCATTTGGAAAATGAATTTAAATTAAATTTCCTTTAAACAATAAAAGGATTAAAAATTTATTTTCTCTTCGATTAAGTTAAGTTGCATTTGAGTTTGAACAACATACATGAAATTAAAAATACTTTTGTATATTATTGACATTAGAACTAAGTAATGTCACGTAAAACTAACTGCAATCAATTGCAATTTAATTATGAAATTAATACAATGGCACGTAATATTATTTATTTAATTTGTTTTAATTTTTTTAATTTAATAATTAATGTAATGACTTTAAGCTATATTATAAGTGTCTAAATGAGTATTTAAAAACGCAAAATATAAAAAAACAAAACTCTACGCATAGATAAGTACAGTATTTCTTAGTACAACATCACGGAAATAATTTATCTCTTGCATTCATTCTTGATCAATGACTAATAAAATAAAAATTTTTAAAAAGCTCAAAAGCATTAAATTATTAACAAAAATTAATAATTATTTTTATTTGATTTAAATAATTGTTAATTAAATAACAAAGGGAAAGAAAACAATAGGGAAAAATCGTAAATGTATATGAATAAATAAATAAATGAATAATAAATAGTTTGAAAAATCAATAAATAAACAAAAATAGTTTGTAATTTTCAATCAATCATAATCATATTTATTTAAAATATCAAAATTTTATTATAAAGACTAAAACAATGTATATTATTATTTATTTTGTTTTACTTTTTTTTTTTACATAATATTATTATTATTATTTTCGTCAATTATTCAATTGTATAATTTATGGTAATTAATAATTTATCTTTAAAAGAAATATAAAATTAAAGCAATTAAATGTTACCTACATAAACATTAATTAATTCAATTAATAAAAATTATTAGTTTAATAAAAACAAAAAAAAATGAAAACAATTTTTATTTTATTAAAATAAAAAGCATATAATCATTATTGAAATACAATTATCCCTTTTAATCGTAGGCATTCTATTAATCTTTTATACGTGATAAATAATTTAACATTTTATAATAAACAAAACAATATATATTTTAATATTTTAAATAAATATAAAACAATTATTAGGTAAATCGGTATTTGATAATGAATTAACACAAAATAAAAAATAATACATTTAATCCACTCAGAATAAAAATAACATTTACTTCCTTATCGCTATTTAATACAGATTTAAATGTAACAACATTTCAAATGTTTTATATATCATGGGATTTTGTTAGGAAAAATTAAATAAAATTATTGCCAACAAATTACTATACAGGAAAGGTTTTAATAACTCATCTGTAATTGTAAAATAAAAAATAGGTCCAGTTAAACTATAAAATCAGGATATTATCTGTAAAAAAACCTTCTTTTTCTATAACCGAGATCTTTAAATAATAAACAATTTAAAATAATTATATCCAAGGTAATAAGTATATAAAATAATTAATCATAAATAATATATCTTTACTTATAGTAATTCGCGCTGCTAACTGCTAATTAAGAAGGAAAACACCAGGTGAATTACACCAGAATAATTCCTATTTAAATAAATAATTTATTGATACTTTTCATATTACTTATATTAGTATGAAATTTTTATTTTAGATTTACTTAATTTATTCGTTATTGAAGGTAAATGTGCAATTCAATAACTAATTCATTATTTATTTATTAGCACAATTAAAAACTGGTAAACTAGAATTTTATTTTGTAAAATGAAAAAATAAATCAATATTGTAATGTATTTACAATAATTATGGTTTGTAGAATTTTTATGTATAACATAAACCAGTACCAGTACAAGATCAATAAATATTACAATAACTTTGCTAAATGTCTTACGTATTCTTTTTTTATATATTATAATCGTAATATAATTTAATTAATAATTTCAGAAAAACATTTTGCTTTTAATCTTCTAATTATTGACTTTTAATATTCAAATAAAAGCACAGCGTATAAAAGCTTTTTTTATTTAATATTTAATTTACAGGATTTTTATTTAATAAAACGTTTTGCTCTGTGTAATGTCACAATGTTATATGAAAATATGTAAAATTAAATTACAATTAATTAAGTATATATTTTTATTTATTTTCAATGATAATATGTTTGTACTAAAGATTCTATTTTATCTCTAATTTATACCTTCAATTTTAATTATAGTAATAACAATGAATGTTTAACACCACAGAGATGGACTTTGTTTAAAAAAAAAAATGAAAATAACAAAATTTATGGATTTAAACATAATTTAAAAAATATTAATAATTAATAAAATCACTATAAAGAAACCAGAAATATAAAGAAAGAAAAAATAGAAAATAAAGATCATCAACTTTTAATTAAACTTCTTTTTGTAATAAAAAAAGAATTAAAATTTTTCTATAGTTGCTTTTATGTTAAAAATATATTATTTTTGGTTTTTTCTTTTTCAATTTTTGTTTCTGCTTTATTCTAACAGACAAAGCTCACACACACACGCACACACAATAGATAGAATAAAGTTCCTAACTTTTAATGTTAAGACTTTGAACTTTGCCAATTCACAGGCAAACAAACAAATATAACAGATAGTTATATTTCTATGCATACATTTGTTTACAATAGCCAAAGTTGAGAAAATCAAATACAATTCTGTTTACACCTTAAAATTGAATACAATAATTATATATCTAACAAACTAACATGATAATATTCAGATTTTAGTTTATAAATTTTAACTATAGTTTTTAGTTTATAATTTAAACAAGTTTATCAATACAATAATGATAATGATAATAATAATGATAGTTAAATTGTCATAGATACATTGTAATTATATGAAACGGTTGAATAATTCTTAAATTTAAATAAACTTAATTAATTTTTGACTATATGTATGAATTTTATTATTATAAATATTATTTTTTTTTCAATTAAAATTTTAATTTTAATGATGTAAAATAAGTTTATTTTGAAAATTGGTTTATTATGAAAAATATGTTTTTTTTTTTTAATAACGTTTTTAACTGATATCCTAATAAACTAAAGTTGTTCTTACGAACATTATTACAATTTTTTTTTAGAAGTTGTGCTCTGTAACGAAAATCTTTAATCTAAACAATGCAAATTTGCGTTTTACTTTTCTACATCAATCAAATGCTTTTTAAACTGATAGCACGGAGTATTTTCATTAAAATCGCAGTTAAAAATATATAAGAAAAGCCGATAAAAATATAAAGTAAAATTTAATTGAAAATCATTTACTGCTTTATTTATTGTTAATAAAGTTCCAAACTTAACTTAATACAATTATTTTGTATTCGAGCAAAAACTTTAAATCTTTCACATACAGTGATTAAAACATGTGAAGAAAGCAGAAGATAAGAAAAATTTACAACATAGTTCAAAGACTAATTAAAAAATCACTTGAAATATTAAATGGGTAGAAAAAAGTTATTAATGATTTATTTATAGATTTTTTCTAATTCTTTTTTTTTTTATTTAGCTTCTAAAGTTTAAAGTTGTTGTAATTTTTTCAAATGAAAATAAAAAACTTTATCGTATCTCGATTTGTTATGATTTGTTTATTAATTTTTGTTTTTCCAAAGTGGAGATGCCTGATTTTTATTGGTTTAGGCATTTGAATTCTATTCAAAAATTCTAAAGCTAAAACCAGTGCTGTGAAACATTAACTAAGTATATATAGGGCATATTGAATGTATGCTGAATTACGTAAAATTGCTCGAATGCGTTTCCACAAATGTTACAGCAGCGTGCTACTCAACAATCATATTGTAATAACTTATCTTAATTATGTTACGCGCTATTTTAATGAAAACTGTTGTCAGCACTTTGCTCTCTTTTCTTATTATTATTTATTGATTTTTTATTATTTTTCTAAAAATATCACGAATGAGATGGCATTTATGTAAATATTTCAATATTCTATTGATTACCGACTTAATTTATATTCAGTAATTCTGATACAAACTCTATTATTGTTTACGCGTTAAAAGTGATATAAACATATGTTTATTGCATTACTGTCTACTTCACTGTATCTGTTCATAATGATTATAGAGATGGATAAAATTCTTTTAAAATTTATGTTTTATGCATTTTTTCTACTCGGAAATCTTGTAATAATTATTTTCATGATTATGTAGTATTATATTTACCAAAGACTTTTTTTTAGCCATTACAATGTTTTAAACAATGCTTGTTTATATGCAAAAGAGCAACACTGGTTATAGCATAAACAAAACTATAGCACATTCATAACTATACTTTTTTACAGTGCTTTAGATATTAATTATAATATTTGTGGATTTTTCTCTTAGTACTTGTTTGTAGAGAAATATAATGGAATTAATTAAAATATATTTTAAAAATATGTGACCTACAATGAGAGTTTAAAAATAAAAAAGTAAAAATTTAACTATTTTGGTAAAACAAATCAAAAAGTTCCATAAATACTTAAAATTATAAAATTTGAAAACAAATTTTACTAAGAAACTCATTGTACGAGTTTAATAAAATCATAAAATAAATATTAAGCATAAACCGCTAACTAATTAATTAAGGATTTTTAATAATTTATGAAAACACAATATCTTGACATACAATCAATTCAATATCTACGCAGTACAAGGATTTGTAGAGATTTTTTTTTTACAGTATTAATTAATAAAAAAGGAAAAACTTTTTCCTCTTTTTTTTTTTTTTGTTTTTAATAGTTTTTCACTTGTATAGAACATTTATTTAAAATTTTTCAACCTTGCTGTCTATTTTCAAAATTGCACTTAACTTTTTAAAATAAAAAAATAACGTCAAATGAAAATAAATTCCATTTAAATTAAAATAAAAAAAAAAAGCAGCAAAAATATTCATTATTCAAATGATGAAAAATGAAGTTAATAAAATTACAGAAAATTAGAATATTATAAATACTAAAAAAAAAACTATAATAATTATGGGATATAAATCTGATGTTTCAAAATAATAGAAAAAAAAATATTATTATGAATGAAATTTACATAATTAATTATGAAATCAATTTGATTAATAGGAAAAATATATATATAAAACGAGTTAATTCAATTATATTAATTTATGAAATTGTCATTTTAATTTCAAAACACTGTCAAACTAAACGAAATATTTAAATTGCGATCAATTGGTATATATTGTTATTATTGTTGCTGTTATAGCCGATATGTATAGTAATAATAATAATAATTTGTATTAGAAATCAAGATACTTTCAAACTTATAGATATGCACTCAAATCAATTATTAGAAAGTTATTAAAATTGACGATATTTTTAATTATTTATCTAAAATTGAAAACAATGAGATTACATTATACGTGAAAATAGTTTAGAAATTTATGTAGGTTTATAAAAATTTTATTCTGAAAGTGTCGGAAAAGTGTTTAAAACTAAACAAGCACTTAGTATTTTACCATATAAGGTTATAGGTGGATGGTTTCTATTAGTGTAGAGTTATTTTGACTATAAATATTATAATTAATTAAATAAATAGCATTGACAGTAAAATATAAATCTAAAAAATGTTAATAAATCAATGACAAGCACTGTAATATATTGAATTTTAACCAGAAAAAAATAAAATAAAATTGCAAAATCAAATTAAAAAAAAATTTACAAGCCTAAATTTACATGTTAAAAATTTTATCAGTTTTTATTTTTATTTATTATTTGGTTTAAAACTGATCAATTTTTTGTTTTGTATTTTATTCTGTTATTTATATTTTTCAATTTTATTATTCCCAACAAGCATTGCACAGATAACAATGTTGATTTGTATTTATTAACTAAATCAGAAAAATAAAAAGTTTTTTTTTTCAAACCAATTAGTTAATAATAAATAATTTTGCAATTAATTTTTTTTTTAATTTATAAATTGTCAACTTGTGTAATATAAATGAAAAGGTCATAAGTTCAAGATCACCTGTCCAGTAAAATACAAAATGTTGTGGTAAAGCATTTGGATTTTAATTGTAATTAAAAGTGTTAATTCATGTCTGGTATATAAAGCTAATCAACGGAAATAAAGAAAGAAAAATTGTTTTTATTATTTTTTAAATCAAGTTAAAGTTAAGAACATTCCGTAAATAAAACATGTGGGAAGATAATTAATATTAAAAAAAAAAGTGTCATAAAACTCTAGAAGAATGAGGATCGACAGTAACTTTGTTTATTTTTTTAAACTTAAATGTAACTGTATATAAGGATTGTATCAGACCTAATATCGCGTACATTATTTCACAATACATGATTATTTTCAATCCCAATAGTTCACTGTGACTTTAAATATTTGTTAATAATATTAATATTGAGGTATAAATAGTTCTTTGCAATGAAATAAAAAAAAGTCCTAAACATTTGGTGGAATCGTGTGAAAATTACATATTCTCAAACAAAGACCTTCTTACATCACTAAAGTTATGCATTTTCATTATGTTTGCAAAAATAGTATTTCTGGTAAAATTTCGTGATGCTAAATAAATATTACTATTTAAATAATTTTAATAAAAAAAAAACGATGAAAATGTTACAACTGTTTAAACGTGCAAGTGTAGAAATGTATATATTTATATTTTTAATCAAATACTAAAAACTTAATTAAAGCAAAAAACCATAGAAAATATATATGTCAACGTTAGAAACATTATTATTATTTTTTTTTGACTATTTTCACTTTAATTAAATATATATTAATTAATTATTAAATCTTTATTCATCTACGTAGTGTTATTTTCTTATTGTGAACGTCACCTTTATAAAAAAAAATTAATTTTATTTTTTTTTCATTGTTTAAATTACATATTAATTGCATTTTACCTTGATATTTGGTTTACTAGAATTTTGTTCTTTGTTTTATTTCAAAACGTCAAAATGTACAAAATCTTGGTTAGTATATTTTAAACCGCATTATTATGATTTTATTAATGATATGCTTACAAAAGAAAATAAATAAATAAATTACTAAACACCGAACATAGTTTCTATTGTAATTATTTACAGAATTTTTTTAAATATTAATCCACAGAGTATACATTGAAACATTGAAAATTTTTCAAATGCTAAAAAATACACAACTCATTATTAACTGTAACTTTAGATGTTTTGATAATGGTTACATAAATATCTGAAAAAACATAATAATAAAACGGTACAAGCATAAATGAAGTTTTAACTTTTGACAACCAAAAAAAAATTTATATTTTTATTTTTGTTCATTTCTATTTATTTTATCAAAAATTTGTTTCAAATAATAACAGACAGTATGAGTGTAAAATTTTATCGCATTAAAAACATCTCAAAACTTAATAAAGGAACAAAATTATACTATAATGCTCTTAAGTTATATTTTCTTACGAAAAAATTATGTTTAACTAGTTTACTTTTTTGGAATATTGTTGACATAATTAGCAGATGATGCAAATATGCAATATACCGCAGTTAACATTATACTCTTAATTAATTTTTAATAAAAATTCTGTCAAAGAAAGTGACTAATGACAATTAAAAGTACTAATCCTACCTGTAATTTAACATGGAAATAATACTAAGAAAGTTATTCCAAAAGAAAGAACAAGGGTTGTGCAACAACAAAAACAAGAGCAAACACCAAAAAGTCAATGTAAATGAAAGCAGAAATAAAAGTTTTATTAGTATAAAAGTTGACAATAAAATTGGTGAGATAATCATTATCAGTTAGTGTGGTCAGTATGTATTTATATTAGTTCGAGAAACGTTTTGTATTATATAAAATGGGTGGTAGTCACACAACAAATATATATATAAAATAAAATAAAAAAAACTGTTGGTTCTCTATGTAATTTTTTTTTCCGCTTTTTTTTGTATTTCTTTTTGTTTAAATTTATATTTATGGGTTTAAGTTTTTATTGCAACAGCAAAAATAGAAATAAAAACGATAATGGATAAAAGAGTAATAAAAATATATCAAATAATTCAGTGAGTGGTTTTTACGTTGTTGATGTTTTTTTTTTTATATACTATTTGCTTATTTGTTATTATTATTATTATTTTTAATTTATATAATATTTTTTCTTTTTCAATACATTGTTTTTTTTTTTTTTATAAAATTATTAATATATATATAAATAATAACAAATAGGTTATTAATTTACAAATAAAAATAAATTCATTTTTAATTATTTCCTGATTGAAAAATCCAAAAAAAAAAAATACAAATTTGTTGCTATTTTTATTAATATGTTTTACACAAAGTGTAATTACTTTATTTATATTTTAATAAATTAAAGAATGTTCGTGCCAATGACAATGGTATACGTTTTTAATGAAAGATTAATGTCACAAGTGCAATTACTTAATAATAACAATAATTGCATAAATTTTTAGAAATATAATAAACGAAAGAAAATACTTACATTAAATTATAAAACTATTTGTTGTACAAGTTTAAGGACGGAAATTTCAATATCGTGATATTTTTTTAGAGACAATTATAAAATTACTACTTAAAAACAATTCATTATTGAGTGCAATATATAAATTATAATTGTTCAATAATATAAATATTGTACCGCAATTAGTTAAAAGTACTTGGAAAAACCAAAAAATATTGTTGCTGTTCTTTTTTCTTTTTAATTCTTTTTTTCTTTGTCATGACACCAATAGTAAGATTTAAATTATGAAGATAAAATAATCAAATTGGAGTAATAAAGATTAACGGAAAATATATAATACTGTACAAAAAAATGACTTCAAAATATGGAACATTGTAAACTTTACGATACTATTTTGTAGTTTATTTTTATTCTTAATAAGAGATAAAATTTATTTTTATTTATTCTTATTAGAAGCTATAAATGTTTTATCATTTCTATCTATGGTACCGCATACGAAAAGTAAAACATAATTCTGTATTGCTGGAATACAATAATGATAATAAAATTGTAAGAATAATTGAATTTGTCCTTATGCTTCCTAAAAATATGCAGGTATAATGTTCAACGAAAACAATAAATAAATTTCTATTTTCTCCTTATTATTTCCCAGAGTTAAAACTAAATAATTTTATACAATTTAGCAGTAGTTATATTATTAAATTCAAGTATTTAAACTTAAAACAATTATTAATTTATTGCAAATAATAATTAAAAGAGAAGAATAAAGATTAGAATTACAAAGCAATACAAATTAAAAAAAAAAACAACTTTATAGAATTAAGAAGGAAGTAAATTTGTTCAATCATCCTTATCAATACTTACGAGTTTATAATCACTTCATACCCATCATAATACATATATGAGTTTTCGCGTACTTTATAATTAAGAAACTTATTTTGAAAATACTAACGAGAGGAAATTAAATTTGCTTTTCACATAAGTATAATAGTTTAAAATTTTGCATTTTCAATGTTTTTTTTTCACGAAGAAGTTATTTATTATTTCTTGTTTTGAATTATTTAAAAACTCCAATGTCAAAACAATTTGAGTTGTTATTTTCTTTTTTGTTTTTTTTTTGTGCGCAAAATATATTATTAATAGATTTTTGTTTAATAAATTATACTCCGCAAAGTTTCTGTACTTTACCAAGTTTGACAAGCTTTTACTTTTCTAAAGTATTTGTTTTTTTTTTTAACATAATATTAAGAAAGTCTAAAACTAATCGAACTCTAATAATGAACATGTTATCGATATTATTACGAGCTTATACTATAGTCTTAAATATTATCTTATTAATAATTAAAAAGCAATGCTAACTGTAAATGATTATATTATATATCACATTACGAAATCAGGCTTCAATGCATCTTGGTGAACATTTCACGGGACATTGAAGATGCGAAATAATGATAAAAGTGAATTTGAAATTTTGCTATAAAACAGTACTCTTAAACGTGCTCTTAAGTAATCTCTAGAGCTATATACTTCTATTAAATAATGTAACATCATGCACATACAAATAGATGAAAATAATAATTGAACTAATCTCTAATCAATATACCGAGATATGTGCCAAATTATGTCAAAATTACTTTGATATAAAATAAATTATTTAAAGAACAGAGTAAATAAACTTAAAGATTGACTTGTAAAAGAAAAATAATTAAGCGTCATAAACAATTATTTAATATTGTGAAGCTATTTATTTTAATCAAGTAAAAAACTTACAAAATTATTATTAAAACAACAATAATAAAACTTTTATCTTACGTCTAAATAACAATAAAATTATTTTATTTTATGTAAATTTTTATCAGTAAGGATAAAATTAAGGAAAAAGGTAGTACGACAAATAATTGTAATAAATAAAATTGGATAAAACCGAAAAAAGGAAGTCTTTGGATAAATTCTCTGGACAACAAAATTATTTGTTAAGAAATATAAAAAAAAACTCATAGATGAAGGAAAAGAAATGTAAAACGGCAAGGAAGTAGGAAATAGCTACAATTCTACAATTTCATTTTTTCAAAATTAATAATTTTTCTTTAGATACGATAAAATTATACCAAAAAAAAAAAAAACTATAAATATGAAATGAAAATAAAACAGCAAATAAGCAAATAACTGGATTATCATTAGCTAAGATAAGAAATATTACATCTAGAGCAAAAAAAAAAAAACGTACAGAGATGTTGAGTGAAAAAAAAAATACAATTGATCTAAATAAATTTTTAAAAACAAAAATAAAATAAAGGAAATTACAGCAAAGTAATAAAAAAAGGAAAACATGGAAAACAACCAACTCTGCTCTAGCGTTCGATTGCAATCCAATGTCAATATACACATATCTAATACTAATGCATGATTACGAGGAAAAATCAAAATTGCATTTACGTGCACACATTGAAAGAAAACTGGGAGTAAAAAACAAAAATTTAAGTGAAATAGAGAGAAAAGAAGAGAATTTATTTATTACATGCTAATACTCTATGCATTCATTTAAATTGAAAATCAGAAATATCTTACATTATTGTTTGTTACTAACTGGAAAATTAATGAAAATGTGCTTTTACATTGAAAAATTAACGAAAAAGAATAATAAAAGAAAAGCATAACAGAAATTTGTGTCGTTGCTAGTCTAGACGGCGACAAATGAGAAATGAAGAAGAAAAAAGCAAAGCAAAAAACAAAAAAATTCGTATTTTTCTATATTATTCTGTCTTAAATATATAAATATACTTAATGTTGTTGTCATCAAATGTTTTTACATTTGTTTGTTAATTTTATCACCCTATTTTTGGCTTAGAAACAGTCCATAATAAAATAACGTAGCAAAATGAATATTGTAATACGTTAAAGCTTAACTACATCAACCACTTTTAACTGATCAAACCTACACACAGTATGCTTTTTATTTATTTGTTTTTGTTTTTTTTTTTTGCAAAGCTCTAACCGTTCGGTAAATTTTATGTAAAATATTCCATCATTTGCCACCTTTAAAACTAAAAGAAAAATATAAAATACCCCGTTAAGAACTGTATTAATTTTATTTACTCTTACGAATTTATTTATGAAAAAAAATTATTTGATGCCTCACCCATGTTAAAAGCATAAGAATAATAAAAAAAAATCAAATAAAACCCCTATTCTTGACTGCGCACTATAATTTTAGTTACATAAAATATTATTATAGAAAAGAAAAAAAACCATTTCAAGTACAATGTAATGATTACATAAATTGTATTTAGCACAAACACATACTAGTAAAGCAAAAGGCACCAAAGCTGCTGCAGTAGCTGTTTCCGTTAAGTAAATAAAATTTAGTTGCACTATTTTCTGTCTGTACGTAATAAAAGTTACTGATAGTCACTATGTATTGTATGTAAAGAGTTAAAATCATATAAAAGTTATATTGTCATTGTGTATGTAAGTTGTTACACCACCCACAAACTACAGATTTCCGTTAAGTAAACCTCAATGTGCATTGCTCGTCTAACCATATCTATACACACACCCATATATACAAACATATAATTTATTTGCTGCAATAAATGAAATTTCTAGGGCATGTGTGGCCTTGACCTTGTTCAAATTTCAATTCTCAGTTTTATATACGATTTTTTGTTTGTTTAAATAAAGTTCTCACTTAGGCTTCTCTCTTTATGTAATACGAATAGAATTTTATATAGTAAATTTCTATAAGAGACTTCCAATTTAATATTTTAATTCTTTTTAATTAATAATTTCTTTACAATTGATTTTTTGTGTTCTTTAAATATTTAAAAAACATAATTCTTTGTTTTCTTATTATTTTATTTATTGTTAATTTCTGTTTATTTAATTGAATGATTAAAAAAAAAATAATAATAACAAAAAAGGATAACCATGTATAGCCTTTATTGATTAAATCGTTACATAATAATATTATAATTTCTACAAAAAATTATTACATTGTAGATAAACCATTTAAAAGAAATAATAATAAAATTATATATTAATAAATTCAGTTCTATATAATTTAAAATGAATTAACGAGTTATATATATTAATAAAAGAAAAATAAATTAAATAAATATTATTTCAATGCAGACACGTGAAAACAGTTAATAATTCACGTTTATTAAATTTATCATTTTTAAACTATTGATTTTAACTATTATTTTTCCTCTGTTTATAATTTAATTTAATTTATAACATTTAACATTTCTCACGTTTTTAAATGTATTTTAAATGTTTTAGATAAACACAGAGAATAGTTGTATTCATGATTAAAAATAGAAATAATAAAGAATGGCAACATAAAAGCAAAGTGAAAATAAAATTAAAAATCAATAAAATTCTCCCTTTATATATTATTAATAATCAGTTAAACCAGAATAAATACGCAAAAATCAAAATAAAAACGAATTAGGTGAGATAAGTCACAGCTTATATTTTATTGCTATTTTTTTTTTATCGATTTATTTATTTATTATTATTATATCCGAATGTGAAAATTGTCGTTGTCACCAAGCAGTTATTTGTTGCAATGAATTTTACGTTTAGTAATTTTATTTCTAATAATTATTTTATTATTGGATGGTTAAATAATTTTTTTAAATTTTAAAATCAGTTTACCATTTTTAAGATTAAATATGCTGTTGTAAGTGCAGTTTCAGATCAGCGTTTCAGTTATTTTTTTAAAATCTTGCAAATCACTTGCTATTTTAATTTGAGGCTTTATTTAGCAAACAAACATTTTAACAGGTTAGTAATCAATTTAACTTGACGAAGCTCTAGGCTAAAAAATGTTTTTTAATTTTAAACGTTAAAATTAAAAAATAAACGGAAGAAAAAAATCCATGTCTCTTATATGGAAACTTATTTTGTTTTAATTCTTATTTTTGTTTTAAATTTATAAAAGATTTTGAGTAAAAAAAACCTATTGGTCTTCTACAGCCTATGTGACAATGTAGGGCTTATAACTATATACTAATAACAACTTTATTTAAGCCGGATGTTATAGAATGTTATTTAGCACATAATAGGTAAAATAGATATTTTTTGTTAATTAAATAATAACAATAATACACCTAAAATTATTCCTAGAATTTAAAAACATTTTATAAGTTACGTATCTTCATTTACATACGTCATAAGATAAATGTTAGCAAGTAGTGTAGCATACCGATTTATTCAAATAAAACGAAGGTCGATTAAAAGAGCTTTATTTATTTTTTTATTTAAATACATATATTAAATTTGCAACGTATGTTAAATATATTTATTATTAAGTTGTTTTGAGTCTCGTGACATGTGCTTATTAGAAAAATTGTTTTAGAAGCAACTTTTTCCATAACAATGTTTTGGATTTTTATTTGACTTTTTTTTTTCTTGTTAATCGCAGATAAATAAATTTTCGTATTTAATATGGTAATAGCAAGTATGTAAAAGCAAAAATTATTATCTACAAAAACAAAATTTTATTTAAATATTTATATAAATGATTATCAAATAAATATTAAGATAAATTATCACTTTGCAATTAATAATTTATATAAAAATATACATAAACAAGTTTAATAAACATTGAAAATATTTTAATTTTTAAAATGATTAATTTTAACATTTATTAAATTAAATTAAAGCATTTAAGTTACTTTTCTTTCTGCTATATAAGTTTTATTTATGAATAAGCAACAACCAATATTTTGATATATCAATTAACATAAGTCATTGATCTTTTCGATTTGTATTCATTTTTGTTGGTTTATAACTTGGCTACTACTTTGTACCTATATGGCGTTTTTTTTTTTTGGTTTACTTGATAAAAATAATAAGGTAAAACGTTAACAAAAATATTTATTAATCTTTATTATTATTTGTATTGTTTTTTTGTATTATTTAATTAGACCATAAATGAAGCTTGACGAAATAAATTTAAATAATATAAAGTATAGCCAAATAAGTACGTAAAATTTTTATAAATAAAACGGTTGTCAATTTTTTTACACGTTTATTTTTTTTTATTTTCGTCATTACAGTGTAGTTCAAAATTTTTTTTTAATTTTAATAATATAAAATTGAAACAAAAAAATATTAGAAATTTTGCTTAGAATAACTAATACATGTTTAAAATACCTTAAAAGTAATAATTGATAAAAGCCGTTATTTTGTTGCAATTAATAGTAAACGAAAATTGTCTATTTTTGAATAGCCTGTGTTTTACCATTTTCTACAAACTCTACAAAGAATAAATATGTAGTATGTTTCCATAAATGGAGGGGTAATTTAACAAAATATGAGCAAATTTTACACTAAAGAGAAGAGAAACAAACAATATGACGGAAAAATAAATTGAAGTAAAAAAAAACTCGACACATGATTTGACATTTCGTAACCGTATTCCATCGTGTTGAATCGATTCACGTCATTTTATTTTTTTTTTTATAGAAAAAAATTATAATATAAAATTAATTAAATTTGGATAACTTCCTTCAGGTCCAAGTGTATTAGTTCTTATTTAATTTAATATTTATAATTTTTTTTTTAAAATATAACATTTGAGTGAATTAGATAGAAAGGTTCTATACCTATAAAAAAATCTACACCAATTAATATTTATTTTGTAACCATATAAAAATAGGAATTGCGTAAAAAGTAAAGAAAAAGGATTAATATATTGTATTTGAATCTAATCAATTGATTAATCACATAAACGCTTTTGCAAGGTATGTTAAACATTAATATCTAATTATATAATATTTATTTGAAACAAAAATTATATGTGAGAATGAAATAAAAATATGTCAAAAAATTGAGGTTATGTTGAACAATATTTTTTATATATATACATATATTAAAAAGTTTTAATATATTGACACGAAAAAATATTTATTTAATTTTTTTTTTGTTATTTTTAATAACATGTTAACTAAAATTAAATTTGAAATATTACATCAATTTGTTAATTAAATCAATTTTTCTTATACACATATATTTTCTCTATGTGTCTCATTTAAGTAATATTTTTCTCTATTAACTTGTTTGAATGAAAATTAAAAATTATAATAATAAAAAAAAAAAACTAAAGTATAATACAACAACAAAAAAAATATTGTAAGGTGATTT
Source organism: Ptychoptera contaminata (assembly GCA_963942525.1). Taxonomy (NCBI): domain Eukaryota; kingdom Metazoa; phylum Arthropoda; class Insecta; order Diptera; family Ptychopteridae; genus Ptychoptera; species Ptychoptera contaminata. The sequence continues at coordinate 15,218,731 of OZ012637.1, read as the reverse complement.
TCTTTTCACTTGGCCAGAAAGATGGCATCCGGTGGTACAGCAGCAACGCTTGTAACAACATCATCCGGACAAACAGCACCAGGAGCAACAACAACTACAACTGTATCAACAGCACAACCAAGTGGAGCTACAACCACTACACAATTAACATCAGCATTATCAGCAGCAACATTATCTTCTGCGGCATCCACGGCAACATTAATACCAGCAACTACTTCAACCGCAGCGCCATGGCCAAATAGTAAAGATGATTATGAATTAAGGGAAGTAATTGGGGTCGGAGCGACGGCTGTTGTACACGGTGCTTTATGTATTCCACGTACAGAAAAATGTGCAATAAAAAGAATAAATTTAGAAAAATGGAATACATCAATGGATGAATTATTAAAAGAAATACAAGCAATGTCTAGTTGTAATCATGAAAATGTTGTAACTTATTATACAAGTTTTGTTGTTAAAGAAGAACTTTGGTTAGTTTTAAAATTATTAGAAGGTGGTAGTTTATTAGATATAATTAAACATAAAATGAGGACATCAAATTGTAGACATTGTGTTTTTGATGAGAGTACTATTGCTACTGTACTAAAAGAAGTTTTAAAAGGCCTGGAATATTTTCATAGTAATGGCCAAATACACCGTGATATTAAAGCTGGTAACATATTGCTAGGTGATGATGGCACTGTGCAAATTGCTGATTTTGGTGTAAGTGCTTGGTTAGCAACTGGTCGCGATTTGTCACGGCAAAAAGTGCGCCATACCTTTGTTGGCACTCCTTGTTGGATGGCACCAGAGGTTATGGAACAAGATCATGGCTATGATTTCAAAGCGGATATATGGTCATTCGGCATAACAGCCATTGAAATGGCTACCGGTACCGCGCCATATCATAAATATCCCCCAATGAAAGTGCTTATGCTAACATTACAAAATGATCCACCAACATTGGATACCGGTGCCGATGAAAAGGATCAATATAAGGTGTATGGTAAAACATTTCGAAAAATGATTGTAGAATGTTTACAAAAAGAACCTTCAAAAAGGCCAACAGCAAGCGAGTTGTTAAAACACCCATTCTTTAAAAAAGCTAAAGACAGGAAATATTTAACACAAACATTGCTGGCAACTGGCCCATCGATGGAAACTCGGGTACATAAAGCGGCTAAAAGACAACCCGGTGCTTCTGGCAGATTGCATCGTACTGTTACTGGAGAATGGGTCTGGTCAAGTGAAGAAGAAGATAACGGTGGATCAAGTGCTAGTGGAGAAAAAACAAGTCATCATAAAAGAAATTCGTCAGATTCAGAAGGCGACGATCGTCCAATGAATCAACTTGAGTTGGCTGAGTCATCCGAAAGTGAAAAAGAGGAAACATCTGAACCAACCGATCATACCATTACAGCGACATCAGAACAAACAACAACGGAAACAACAAATCCAATTGATGACTTTCCACCAGTCAATTTAGTATTAAGAATGCGCAATGCAAATCGTGAGTTAAATGATATACGTTTTGAATTTGCTGTTGGCAAAGATTCAACAGAGGGTATAGCATCCGAATTAGTTGGCGCCGGCCTTGTAGATAGCCGTGATATAGTTGTTATGGCAGCTAATTTACAAAAATTAATCGACACTCGTCATATATCAAAAACTGTAACATTTCAATTAAATTCTGGCTATGGCCCTGGTGAAATTCCAGATGAAAAATCATTAATTGGCTATGCACAAATTTCTGTTACGGACTAAAACTAAATATAGAATAAGTTATCTTTCTTTATCATCCTTATTTTTTATATACTACGTTTTTTTCTTGTTTTTTTTTTAATTATTTTCTTTTAATGATTAAAAATTAATTAAATTAAAAGTGTGTTATACATATTTATATAAAAGAGAGAACAAAAGATAGAGAGAGAGAGAGTCACAGCCAGAGAGAAATGCAATTAAATTAAAATGAATAACATATATATAACTTGCGATAACGCAAAAGAGAAATGAAAATTAGCAAACAAATACAATTATTGTCTATTATCACAAAAAAATAATAAAATCTCTCCAATATTTATTACCTCCCACAATTTGTTAATTTTCAAATATTTTTTTTAATGAAAAAATGAGAATTTTTAAAATTTTCATACAAATTTTTTTTTTTTTTAATTAATTGAGAAGTTGTCTTATGGAGACAATAAATATTTAGTTTATTATATTCCTTTAAAGATTTGTAAATAGAAATATTAAGCAAAATAATTATTTAATTAATTAAATAAAAATCATTTTGTATATTTCATTTTATTTAATTTAATTTTTTTTTAAATTTTAAATGAATCAAAAATGAAAAATTTGTCAAAACTAAAATATTTATTATTTTTTAATAATAAGGAAATTAAATTTTTTATAACATAAAGAAAATTAATATAAAAATTTTTTATAGCGAAAATATTTTGTAGAAATTATTTTAGGGAAACATTTTCTACTTTAAATATATAAACAAAATTAATTAAAATAAAAAAAAAAAATTAATTATAAAAATAAAATAAAATAAATTTAATGAATAAGAAAAGTATTTTTAAGGTGAAAAAAAAAATTGATTTGATTTTTGTTGTTGGTGTTGTTATTGGTGTTGTTCTGTCCTTTTATTTTATTTTTTCTATTGACCTCTAACACCATGTTCACACATACCCATATTTGTATTGTAAGGACTTTATTTATTATATATTAAGTCTTTAGAGATAATAAAAATTAATTATTTATTATAATTAATATTTGCATAAGAAGTTATCAAACTTATTTTAACACAGTTTTACTATCATTTTTTTTCTTTTTCTAAAATATTTATCTAAAGAAGATAATTTTACTATGATAAAAAAAAAAATCTTTTCTCTTATTTTATTAATTTATATTAAAAATTGTCAATTGTATGTGAAAACATATAACTGTACGCTACTGTACAAATGAGATAAATTAATTGAAATTTTTTTATTTATTAACAATTTATTTGTATAATTGTGTGAACATGGTGTTATTATTAATTGGATAATTAAAATGAAGAAAAAAAAAGAATAGTAATAAAATAAATTATGTTTTTGTTTTCTCTTTCATATGTTTATTTATATAATTTTTATTGTTTCGTTTATTTAATAAACAAATTAATATATAATTACAATATGTATATTTGTGTATCTTTAAAAAATATACACAAATGAATATTTAATTTAATTGCATTAACATTTGTTTGTTTATGTTTAACCGTAAAGTACTAATAATATTTACCTTTTTTTTTTTTTTTGCTGTTTTAAATGTTTATGAGATTTTATTATATTCCTTATTTAGTCACTTTAACCTATTTTTGATTATTATTTATTAATTTTTTGATTTAAATATTTTTTTTTATGAAATAATAATAATCTATACCATCATAATAATAGTAACAAATTAATGAAATAAAGTTTAATTTGTTTAATCAATTATTATTAAATATTTTTATTATTTATAATTTATTATTTTTTTTTTTTTTTTGTTAAATATTTCTATATATGTTGTTGTTCTATATATGTTTTAATAATTAGTTTATTTTGATAGTTTGTATTAAAAGAAGAAAAAGAAAATCATGTATAAAACTAATGAATTTGTTTACATCAAACTGGCCTTAAAAAACGCTTCGTAGTTTTAGTCGTCACATATATAAAAAAATAAGAAAAAATTAAAAAAAAAAAAAATTCTATTATTTTTATCTATAAATATTTATTTATTCAAAAGAAAAAAGTATTAAATTAACCTGTATCTACTGTAATACTTTTTTTTTTAATTTTATATATATATATTTTTTTTTAATATCAATGGCAGGTGTTTTAGTTTTTTTTATTTTTTTTTTTTAAATTAATTCTTTAAAATATATACAGAAACAAAAAAAAATTAATGTTTATTTACCATTATATTTACTCTTTTGTTTTAAACAATTGTTTTTTTAATTTTTTTTTTGTTTGATACGAAGCTTAAGTACACTTTACATGCGCGCAAATAAGACAAAGAAGAAGAAAATATGTATATTTTGTGTTGTATTAAATTTTAATTGCTTGCGCATTATAAATTCCCTAATAACAATAATCTATGAATTTTATCAGAATTATAGACTAGACGAGAAAGAAAAGATTATTATTATTATTATTATAATACACATCATTATAATATAGAATAAAAAAAAAATTAAAATTTACGAATTATTCATCGAATAAGTAAAAACAATTAAAAGAAAAATAAAATAAATACCAACTGAATATAATGATATAAATAAAAAATAAATAAAAAAACGCTTTATATATAAAATATCCTGTTTATGCTAAAATTAATTAAGATAAAGGCTTTAAATGAAAATTATCTTATATAATTTTCCTTGATTTTAATTATTGAAAATCTATTACGTTCTTATACATATTTAATGTTTTTTTTTTATGTTTTATGTTTTTAATAATTAAATTATTATTTTTCTTATAAACTTTGTGAACAAATTAAAAAAAAACACAATTTCATTTATCTAAACAATAATAAACTATAGAATTATCTACATAAACAAAAATATATACCGTATATAAAAAATAAAAAAAATATTAATGAAAACATCACAATAATAATAATAATAATATATCTTTAATTTATTTGTTAATACACAATTAATTAATAATAATAATAAAAATAAACAAATTTAAAAAATAACTACTACTACTACTCAATACATAAGATGAAAGAAATTACTTAATTTTTTCTTGTGATGTTTATTTAATTAAAACAAAAAATAATAATTATTAGTATAAAAGTAAATAAAAATATAAATAAATATTGATTTTATGACTCTTATTGCATTTAATTATTTTATTTATATTAATTACCTTATTTATTTAATTATGTTTCATTTAAATTAAGTTTTAATGATTTTTATTTTAAAAAATTAAATTCAAAAAAAAAAAGAGAGAAACCAGCAAATCAGTGATTACGATGGGTGATTATTACTCTGAAATGGGATGGACACCGGTTGATCCAAGTGAGATGGCAAACCATCAAATACTGTTGATTGCGCGTTATTTACGGGAATATGGGATAGTACCGAGTAGTTTCGAGGATGATGGTTTATCACCGCCAGCTTCAAAAGCGTTTGTGAATGGATTGACAAAATCAAAATTTAAAAAGGACGATGAAAAATGTACGATTTGTCTGAAACCAAATGAGGAGGAGGAAGAAGTTTCCATTGTTTTGCCATGTCAGCATCAATTTCATGAGGATTGTATCAGGCCATGGTTGAATGTGGTAATTATTTAACTAATTTTTACTATTTATAATTTAACTAATGGGCGGACTATGGCGTCACTTTTAATTTTATTTAAACATTATTTTATGCATCATTACTTGTTATATGTATATGTAAATACTATAAATATGTTTTATCATAATTATATAATAATAACCTCGGTTTCTAACTAAATGTTCTTTACAATTTTTGTTTAATCAATTTATCAAAAAACTGATAAAATGTTTGATTATTTATTTATAACATTTGTTCGTAACAACAAATATATACCTATAGATATATATATATATTTTTCTTTAAGACAAATTCATGTCCACTTTGCCGGTTTGAAATGCCCACAGATAATGAAGACTATGAAGCGTATCGTAAATTTCAAGAAGAGCAAAAGGAACACGAGGAAGTGGTTAAAGATTTACATAGTTCTATGTTTAGTTAATTTAATCAGTAATCCAGAACATACCCCAAAATTGATAATTCTGTATTTTTTATACATTCATAGGTTTTGTGATTTATTTTTATGAATTAATTAATTGAATAAATTTATTTTAAGTTTTTTTTTTTAAATTTCTGTTTTTGGTTACAAATTACTTTAAAATGGTTAGGGATAATTAAAATATTTAATTATAAATAATGTATAATTTAAATGAATTAAATTCCAAACAAAAATAATAAAATTGTGGTAATTTAATTAAAATGTGTTTAATTCTATTATAAAACTTCGTAATAAAATCAACTTACAATATATGTCGGTATGGCAGGTTGATAAGTATTATATTACTATTGTGAATGTTTCAATATTTTTTACAAATACGCCGTAATGTGGAGAATTTGGAGAAATAATTATAAGGTCTAGTATTATTTTCAGTTTTGAACAATTCAATTTTTAAAATAGTTGTTGGAATTTATTTTGAGGTTAAACGCATTAACTTATTAATTTAAGTAAATAAATACAAACATTAAATAAAAAAATTATTTAAAGATAATATAATGTCTTCGTATACTGTTAATACACAATTAACATTGTATAAAGATATACCAAAATGCAAACATTGTTTACAACAGTTTACAACTTGTGAGTATTTGTTTTTATAAATAATACTAAAATACAAACGTTTAATTTATTCACTCTCTTAATTTCAAAGATAAAAAGAATAATGAATCAAGACGTGCAATTTTATTACCATGTGGTCATAATTTATGTGAAAAATGCTATTATAATATTTACATTCAAAGCATTAAATGCATTGATTGTGATTTAAAAATTAAATTAAACAACAAAATGTAAGTATGATATAAAATATTTATGTTTTGTTTGATAATATGAAGTAATTTTCATTTTTTGTATACTTTAAAACTACATACAGGCATAAAAGACGTGATTTGGTTGATTTTAATTATTTTTTATCCGGGAAAATCAATGCATTGACAAATTTTAAGATAGATTTGACCGGGAGTACATTATTGAAAACTGAGCAAAATCAATTAATTCATATATTTTGTTTTTTGTGTCATGCAGAAACTATATACAAATGCATTGAATGCGATAAAAAATTTTGTTTAACCTGTTTTCAAAAAAATCACTTAACTATAAAACATATGCAAAAGCATAGTTTAACAAGAATTAATATAAAATCAACAGAAAAGGTAATTTTTGATGGAAAATGCAATAAGCATAGTAATAGTGATCTACAATATTATTGTAATGATTGCAATTATGCATTGTGTTCCAATTGTATTCCCTTGCATACAAATCACGTTTTCAAAATATTATTAGCGCAGGTATTATTTCACTTTGGTATAGTAATCAATGCTATAAAAATAAATATTATGTTTTGCAGAATTCTGAACGAGAAGCAGACTTATTGGTTATAAAAGCCTCATTCGAACGGGCAAAAAAACTTAATGAAAACTCAATAAAAGTAAGTTTAATCTTTTTTTATTTGTAAAAAAATATGTTTTACAGCATTTTAAATATGTTGTCAAGATTTTTTGCTAAATAATTTAATTAAAGTTTATACTATAACTAATTTTACATATATACAATTAATATCATAGTTTTCTTAATCTGTTGGATCATTTATCATCGTTATTTGCATGTGTTGTTTTCAAAGCTTGAATTTCAATCACATTTTTAATCGACAATTTCAGTACATAATTAAAAGCTAAATTAAAATATATAGTTCGTTATATCTGATAAATAAAATTTAATCGACTTAAATTATAAAATAAACATTAGTCAATTGGCAGTTAATTAAATTTTGCAGTTAGTCTAGGAAAAATATTAAAGAAGAAAATAAGTTAAAAACTATGCCGTGGATTAATTTGTCCGGAATCACCATCTGAACTAATTTCAATAACCTCAAGTTGTTCACTCTCGACCGTTGTTGTTGGTCGGGTGGAATGCATTTGTTCACTTGGTGAAAATATTGTTGTGGTTTTTAAGGTGTTCTCTGTAGTTGAGGACGTTGTGGCTGTTGTTGGTGCTGCTACAATATACGGAGTTGTATGTATTGGTTGTTCAAGATATTCATTTGGTGGATCATCATGGTTTGGCTCTGTATCAATACTACCACCAAATTCATCATCTTCTACATCTAGATTATCACTTTGTGAATGATTTTCATTAGATGTTGCTGCTTTTCCCTTAGTCTTTTGTTTGCTCATTTTTTCTTCCATTTCTTTGAATTTTATAGCTAAATATCTACAATAATAATCATAAAATGGTTAGGAATTGATTTTTATTTTATTAAGGTAAATTTAAATTACTTATCAACTAATGGACCACTGTAATCTTCCGGAAACTTGGGTGTAAATGGTAATATATATTTATATAATCGTTCATTCAAAACATACAGTTGTGCTGTTGAAGAACATTTGACATTGAACCACCAATCACACGTTAAAGCGACCTAAAAGTTTTTATTATTTAATATCGTTTTAATGGTTAAAAGGAAAAAATAAATTATACCTGACTAAATATAGTGCCATTTGGGCATAGAAATGATGCTTGACCACCATTTAAATCACAATAATGCCATACTTGACAATTTGTTTCTGGGTCGCCAAAGAATCCTTTATATCTTTGATCTTTACAATTGAAACTTGTCGGTGGTATTTCATAAAATGCAGGATAATCAATGCCAGGTTTACCAGAATTGGCTCCTAACCCAACATTAGTATTAACTTCACTATTATTATCAGAATCATTACTATTATAATCATAATAATCGTCATCATTTGTATTGTGATTATGCTTGTTACCATTTTTATTTGATTCGTAGTGATGCTGTTGCGGTTGCTCGGCAACTTGTTGCGATTGTTTTAGGTTATTTAATATTTTAATTAATGTTCTTATTGAATTATCAATATTATCAGGCGTTAATGTATGTGGCAAATGATTACTATCTTGTAATTTTTTTAGAATCTCTGATAATGAATTTGTATGATAGTCAGGTAATTCATTTATATCTGAAATTAGAGTATTTGATGTTGGCTTTTTTGTTTGCAATGTGGGTATTGTGGGCGTTGTTTGAATGGGTGTTAATTTTGTAACACTTTGGTATCTGTGCGGTGTCTTTATGATATTTTGTTGTGCATGATGATTATGATGTTGATGACTATGAACATGTTCAGATTGATGATTAGGATAATAAGTTGTCTGATGATGTTTAAAGTTGGGATGGTATGTAGTCAATGCAGGTGGTTTAATTTGTGTTGTTTCAGTTAAATGTTGTTTAATTGGCGTTGCTGCTGTTGTTACTATTAGTGTATGAAGATTCTTATGCTGTTGGTGTTGTTGTTGCGTATGAGATTCGTGTTTATTATTGTAAACAGTTTCATCTACGTATTGTATTTTGTCATCTTGTTCATTATAGTGTATTGGTGAATAAGTGGTTGATTTTAGGACAGGTACATAACTACTATAAATTCCCTTTTGTAGTAACAATTGATTTTGCGTGGGATCAATTGGTTGCTGAACAAATATATCTTTTTGATTCATGTAACTGAAATTAAATGTTTCATAAATATAAAATTTATCAAAATAAAAATTTGAAGTAAACTCACTTTTTATTTCCTTTTAGTTTGTAACTTACTGGGGGTTGGTCATAGTTTATTTGTTCTGCATTTGATATATCAGTGTGATAAATTAAATCTTCATCGTGTTGTAGATGATGCATCTGATTAGACTGTTGATGCACATATTTTTTAGTTGGAGTAGTAGTCGGTCGAACGGTTGTTACTTGCATTAGTTCATGATTTTGTGGTTGTTTTTGATTATATAAAATATGATTTTGTGATAATGGTGCTGTTGTTGTCTTAACTATATATTGGATATAATTTTGTTGCGGATTTATTGGTATTTGTTGTGGTTGTTCATCAATATCGATATAACTTGGCCTGAAAAAGAATACTCATTGATTATTTAAAAAAACAAAAAAAAGCAGTTATCGAAACCTTATAGGTTGTTGCTTGTGTTGCGGTTGTTGCACTGTTAAAACGCTTTCACTGTAATCACTATGTGTATGCTTAACATTTTTTAAAAAGTCATTTATATTAAAGTGTTTATTTGTATAAATCATTGGTGTAAATTGTCCAGGTAACTTATTTGTCGGTAAAAAAGGACTTGGTATATTTACTTCAGGTTTTTTTATTGGTTGAGATTGATACTGCAAAAAATAAAATCAATAGATTATAAAAATTGTTTGATAATTGCGAAAAACAAAAATAAATTACTGAAATTTGTTGTTTCGGTTGAACATTTGTTGGATGGGATGCTATTAGTTGTGCGGCAATTGGTTGCTCACCATTTTGTGGTAGTTGATATAATGTTCCTGAGTACGGTTTATTATTTGTTTGTTGATTTCTTGTATTATAAATAACGGTTTGTGATTGAGGGCGGCTAACATATTTAGGATGCTGTTGTAATGTAGCAACAGGTCGATGTTGCTGCTGTGGTTGTTGTTTTTGTTGTGCCAATGTCACGGGCACTTGATGAATTTGCTGCTGTTAATTTGTAAATTAAGTTTATTCACTAACTCTCGTATTTTATTTAAGCTAATTATATAAATTTATCTTACCACTGGAATAAATGCATAATTTGTTTCTGGTTGTTGGTGCATTTGTTGCGGTTGTTGTTGTGAATTTTGCTGTTGCTGCATTTGGTGCGGTGCATTATAATCATTTGATGGAAAATAAAACGTCATATAAGGTATTAAACGTCGAAACCTCTCTGTTTCATTATATCTTTCAAAATTATTTTTGATAGTAAAATTTCTTTTTATTAAATTTCCTGTCGTTTGTTGCACCTTTATCGCAGATATAAGGTTAAATATTAAGACTAAAAAAAAGGTAAGAAGTAATTACTAGACTAATACAAAAAAATCAAACATTTTATTAAGTTTTTAAAATTTATTTGTTTTTTTTTTTAAACTTTATTTTTTATAACTAATAATAATTTTTTTTGGTATTCGAAATGAAAAAAAAATGTTAGTTTTATACGACACGTTGCTTAATAGTGGTATCCTTTCTTGAAGTTATTTTGCTACAGACAAGCATTTATTTTTCTTGTAATAAAACAAATAATTATTTTATTTATTAATAGAAATAATAATATAATCTTTGGTATACATCCAATAAACATTATTTTCCTCATTTATTTATATTTATACATTTTTATTGATATTTATTTAATGTTTTCGTAAATCTTATGGAAATAATGTTAACATGGTTGTTTCGTGTAATTAGCAGTTGTTTGTGTTAAAACATCTTCTTTGTTTGTACTATTATGACTGTTAGTTTTACTATTATTGCTCGTCGATGTTGAATGCTTATCGGTTTGACTTAAATGTTCATCGTCCCGCTTTAACCATTTTGAATTTAATAAATGTTCCAAACTCCAACGTAACGTGACATCAGGCTCGAGCAAAACATTTACAACATTACGACACTGTTGACTTGTACGTTCAATAATTCGCTGGCGAAAATGATATTTTTTATTCTGTTGGTCATCAAGTAAACGATGTAAATTTGTGTCATCAAATGGCATCGATGCATTTAACATAATAAATAGTATAATTCCCAAGGACCATATGTCAGCTATTTTTGGATTATATGGGATGCCGCTTACTACTTCAGGCGCAGCATACGCTGCCGATCCACAATATGTATGCGATAATATTCTACTCCCCGCCATATCATTACAATAACGTGCAAATCCAAAGTCTGCTAATTTAATATTCATTCGCTTTGATAATAAAATATTTTCACATTTTAAATCACGATGTGCTATGTTTAACGAATGCAAATATTTAATTGCTTTAACCATTTGATAGAACCATATTTTTGTTTGCAGTTCCGATATAGGTCCATGGGTTTTAATAAAATCTAATAAATCACCATTTTCAGCATAACGCATGAATATAAATATTTTTGTACCTCGTTGCAATATACTATGCGTTTGGATAATATAAGGATGCTCAATTTTTGTAATAATATCTAATTCACGTGGAAAAAATTTATCCAAAAAATCAGTTGGTGCTTTTATCTTGTCAACAATTTTACACGCCAAATTCACATGTTTGGTTTGATCATCTAAATATTTGGCTGTGATTACTGTTGCATAGGACCCTTTGCCAATTTTTTTACCAATTGTGTAGCCACGCTGTTCTAATGCTTCAATATCTGATGTACGTGCATATAAATTGCGTGATGTATTATACGTTGGCATTTTTATTTATATAAAATTTTTCTTATAATTTTTCTTTTATGCTTGTTTTAATTTTGTTGTTTCAAGACCGTAATTCGTCCTAACTACAAATTGAACTTCTCTATATTTGCTTTAATATTTTCTTTTGAAATTTAACTTTTCTCTTGCTTTTTAAATTTAATTATTTAACAAAAAACGTATCGTGTATAATTTATTATGTTTTACATTTATATTATTAATTTGTGTCAAAAGAAAAAATTTTTCTTTGCTTTAATTTTTAATCTTTAATCCAATCAGTTTGATAATATTTTTCTGAACAAATCGATGAATTTTCCTTATTTTTGAATATTAATTTTTACACAAACGGAAATAAAAATATTTAATTCAAAAAAAAAAAAAAAATTAATTAAAAAAAAATTATAGAAAAAATATAAAATATATAAAAAAAAAAAAAAATTAAAAAAAAATTATACATATACAAATTATTTAATAATTTATAATTCTAACGATAAGATTTTTTTTTTGTTTCGATTTTATTTTTTTCGAATTTTTTTTTAATTGATTAAAAATTTTGAATTAACACGTCCGCGAATCACAACAAGAAAGAACAAAAACAAAAAATTACAAAAAAGACTAAAAAAAAAAAAATTCTTTTTTATGTTGTATAAAAAGTAAAAAAAAAATGAAAGAAACAACAACAAACTTAAACTGTCAAAATAATTATTTTTTGATTTATGCAAAAAAAAAAGAAAAGAAAAATAAATTTCTCATTGATTTTTTTTTTGTTTTAAAAATTTTTCATTTAAGACGACTTTTCTCAGTATTTCTTTTTTGATTCTGTGAGTTGTTAAATTTTTTTTTTTCTCTTAAAGTTGCATTCTCAAATATTGCAGCAAATAATAATTAAAATATTAAGATAAGCACTATTAATTTTATTTTTTCCCCCTCATTTAATTAATTACTTTAATTTTTTTTTTTTTTTGACAAATTACACTCGATGAAGGTACAAAATAAAAAAAAAAAATTAGAAAGAAAAACCAGAAAAATAAAATTATCTAATTATTTTGTTTTTTATTTTTATTTATTTTTTTTTTTTAGAATTTTCTCTCTTTTTTTTTGGATGGAAACTATTAAAAAATTATATAGAAATCGGCGAAAAAAATAAAATAAAAACAAACAGAAAAAAATTAATAATAAAAATAATATGAAAAATATTTAATGCAATTTAAATTAATTTTACTTTTTATTAAAAAAAATCAAAAAGGACAATTTTTTTTATTTATTAGTTGGGTTTTTTTAAAAGAAATTTTCATTTTTTTTTTGTGATTTTAAAACTATCATAGGTGGCTAGCTATGTTTATATGTTTTATAAAATTTGACAAACTGCAATTTCAAATGATAACCAACATATTGTGTTGATAATAGGCTGAGATATTTTGTGCAGGGAGTAAAATATTGAGCATGTAGTCTTTGGGTTTAATTAAATGTGTGAGGTGATGCATTTTTTTGTGGAAGTGTATGTTTCGCTATATTCTTTCAGATTTACTGTTTTTGAAAACATTTATTAAAATAGATTAAAAATATAAGATAATTATTTAAATTATTTTGAAGTTACTGAAGCAGTTCATCTTGCACATATTATTGATTGATTTTTAACTTTTTAAAAAATTAAAGCTGTTTCTTCAAAGTTTATTTAACACTTTTAATAAATTAATCTTTTATATTTTTATTATAACCTTAAACTTATAAAAGTATTTAGTTAATATGTTTTAATTACAACATTTTTATTTAATTATATTAAATGTATTAAAAAAGCTTATGTGAAAATAGTAAACTTTATACTGAGAAATAATTGTCAAAAGGAAATCATTAAAATCAAGTTGATTATTAAAATATATATTTTTTCATTTAGCTGGTTATCCGTCACCTTTCATTATTTAATTGTCAATAGACAGCATTTATAAATAAAATATATTTTTTATATACATATATTAACTGAAATTTAATTCATATTAACATAAACTTCCGCTAAAATATAACAATAAAATAATTATAAAATCAAAAAAAAAAAAGAAAAATAAAGTTTCATCTCATTAAATAAACACTTATATTTAATATGTATTATAATAGAAAAGGAAAATTTCTTATATTATTACTTCTCTTTATCTTTTTTTTCTTATTGTAGATATCAATATTGCTATTTCGCTTTGTATTTTATGTCTTGGTACATTGTCTACTTTGTGGTTTTGCATAATTTTAATCAAAACATAATATTATTATAAAAAATGGAATTTCACCTTGATTTTGCCTATTGAATATAATTGGTTGTTGATTTTTGGTTTTTGTAATAAAAAGACAATAGTTGAAAAGTGAAAATGCTTTTATATTAATAAAATATATAAATATGAACAAATTTTTAATTAGAATGTCAACTATATGTATATGATCGTGTCATATACAATTCTCTCTTCCTGATAATGCTAAAATACTAAATCCCGCTTACCTTAACTTTTTGTTTTAATTTTGTATATAGCTTTTTTTTATACAATGAGCTTTTATATTGTTTACTTAATGATTTATTATACTATGATAAGTAAGAGAGTTTTAGCTAATGCATGCTTATAACAATACATGATAAAAAATTAATAAATATGGAATAAAATCATATCGTTATTTCGTTTAAATATTAACTACAGGGTTTTCCAATAAGAGGTGTTATTTTGATATTCAAAAAAAAATGCCATTTTTTAATATAAATGATCGGATGTTTATTTCATTATAAAGAGAAAGGTATGCCATTAATAGTGGAAAATAACGTCAGGCAAATGACCACCACGACCACGCTTACAGGACCATATCCTTTTCATGAAATTTTCCATAACCAAATCGCAAAGTGGCTGCCCTATGTCCTCGATAGCCTCACGAATTCCATCTTTGAGGTCTTGAATCGACGCTGGGCTGTTGGCGTAGACCTTCTCTTTCACGTGGCCCCAAAGGAAGAAGTCGCAAGGTGTTAAATCACAAGATCTCGGTGGCCAATTGTGATCACCTCTTCGAGAGATAACACGGTCCGAAAACTTTTCCCGTAAAAGATCAATGGTTTCGTTGCTTGTGTGGCACGTAGCGCCGTCTTGTTGAAAGTAAACGTTGTCCAGATCAATACCATCCAATTCCGGCCATAAAAAATCATTAATCATCTCTCGATAGCGCAATCCATTCACCGTAACTGTTGCTCCAGCCTCATTTTCGAAAAAGTAAGGTCCAATGACTCCGCCGGACCATAAACCGCACCAAACAGTCACACGTTGAGGATAGAGAGGCTTTTCAACAATAACTCTTGGGTTTTCCGAGCCCCAGATGCGACAATTTTGCTTGTTGACGAAGCCACCGAGGTGGAAATGGGCCTCATCACTCAAGATGATTTTTCGATGAAATTCCGGATCATTTTCATGCATTTCAAGGACCCAATCAGCAAAGACACGACGTTGTTGATGATCGGCCGGCTTGAGTTCTTGTGTTAACTGAACCTTATAAGCATTAAGACCCAAATCTTTATGCAAAATACGGTGTAATGACGTTTGTGGAATGCCTAATTCCAAAGAACGACGAGGAATGGACAAACCTGGGTTTTCTTCAACACTTTTGGCTACAGCAGCAATATTCTCGGCTGTTCTTGAACGACGTGCACGGATTTTATTCTTCACATCACTAAGTTGTCCCAACAGCTCGAATTTTTCCACCAATTTCTGTATTGCGGTCCGACAAGGTGCTTCACGACGACCCAAAAATTTTCGAGTTTTACGAACCGTCTCTGCCAAATTTTCACCATTTTTATAGTGAATTTTAATAATTTCAATGCGTTGTTGAAGCGTGTATCGTTCCATTTTTATTAATGGCGTAGTTTCTACTTGTCAAATGTCAACAAATGATAGCTTCAAAAGTGACATCTACCGAAATAGCGGGCTATTCAAAATAACACCTCTTATTGGAAAACCCTGTATTACCTGTTGTTTAAAATTGTCAAATATTTTTAATCTACAAAATTAATGTTGCTTTTATTCCTAAACAAACAAAAATAAAAAGTTGTTTTAAATGCATTAAATGAAATATTTCAATCATTCAATTAATCAAAATTATTGTATCTTCTCTTTACTGTTTATTAAGGCCATCATCAAAAATCTTTCAATTAATTATATAGAAATGAAAAATGTATACTTTTTTTGTGGTTAAATGATTATTTGAAACACTTTTTTTTTTTGTTATAGACATAAAACAACGTTGAAGGTTAATAAAAATATAAATATTTAATTAGTTTATAATATTTCGTTTTTATTTATTCATGAATGATTTGCATTTCATAATTTATGTTTAATTAAAATTATGCTTCTGTTTATTTTTAAATAATTTATTCTCTTTTTATAACTTTTTGGTTGAATAATTGCTGATGATATGATTTGAATTAATCGTAATAATTAGTATACAAAATTGTAAATTATCGTTTGTTTGAATGAAATCGAAATTTTGTCTAATTATTTACATAAAAAATAAGATTTTTTTCATGTATATTTTATTTTTTGTTTCTAGTAGGGGAAAATAATACATTTGACTTTTAATTTATTATAATTTTGCTTCCGATGCTCCAACGACCCGATTTTTTTGATTTTGACTATTCATTTCACGTGTATGATGTTTAACATTTTATTAAATTACTTCACTTCACTTTTTTTTGTCAAACATTTTATTTCTTCTCTCGATTTTATTACTTTTTATTTTTTCTTATTTATGTTTTTATTTTTACGCCAAGTTTTAATGAAAGTTTTTTGTCTGATTTGTTTGTTTCGTAATTTACAAATGTTTTATTTATTTAATTTTTCACTCTTAAAATAAAATGTTTAAGTGGCTTTACATTATCGTTTTTATTTTATTAGTTGTGATTTAAATCGGCAATTTTATTTTTCATATTATTATTAAACAGATAGTACAAATTGTTGTTCCTTAATATACCCTTTGGTTTTATTTTTCTTATCTTTTAATTATTAATGTTTGTTGGATTGTTATAATAATTCTATAGTTTTTTAGCAATGCAAAAACTATGATGACCTTTGAAATATAAATGTAGCTAACCACTATTAATCAGTCTGCGGTTTATCTAATTTGATTTGTTTTATCTAAACTTTAATACTTATTGTTTTTTTTTGTCAATTTAACAACTAGTTTTTCTTCTCTGTGTTATCTGATAGATTTTGTATGCAGAATATTATTTTACCTCTTTTGTTTAAATTATTATTTAATTTAATATTATTATAAATAAAATATGTCATGTTCGTAAGAAAAAGTAAGAAAAAATAAGTAAATATAAAAATAATGTTACCTTGATAATTAATTAAATAATGGCAATTAATTTTTTTTTTTGTATTTTTCGCAGATAATTTTATATAATTTTTAATTTTACATTAAAAACGAGTATTATTACCAATCAAATAATGTTTAGTGAGAATATTGCCAAGTGTTGCTTATCTTAATCTTACGTAATCAAAATAAATCATGATAAAGATTGAGTTGTTAGAAGTAGTAAAAGTTAATGGTAGAAGCGTGTGACAATACAATTTATTATGTTATTTTAAATTAGCTAATACTCATCATAATGTTCTGGCTTTAATTTTAATTTCGGCGATGGTTTACTTAGTTACATTTAATTATTTTTACTTTGTATTTTGTTGCAAAACAATAAAAAGGGTATATGATTTATACTTATTTTGAAACATAAAATAAAAAATTATAGTTTTTGTAAAAATAAGTTGTTTTTTGAATAGATTTACTACACATTTACTTACTACATAGTAAGTGTAATAATAATAACAAATATCATATAAATGTTTAAGCAAAAGGAGAATAATACTACAACATATTATATATTATTAAAAGTTTTTATTTTAAATAACATACAATGTAGACAAATATCTGTCCGTTTTATTTATTTATATTTAACTAAGCGGATGATAAAAAAGTAACAAATATAAATAATAATAAATAATGTTAAAAAAAAACTTCGATTTATATTTAGATCAAAAAAGTGAATGTAAATATTCTTATGTATAAATTTTGTTGTTTGGCAAAGTTGTTTTTGCTATTTAAATCAGTTTTTTTTTTGTAAATTTATTACAACATTTTTTTATAATAAATTTGCTATATTTTCTTGCATTTATTTAAGTATTAATAGAATTGACAAGAATTATGCATCGCAAAGAATGAATAACGTTTTTATTTTTTGCATTAATTTTATTATTTTTGTTATTATTCGTTGTGTGAGTTAATAGTAGTTTTAAATTATTTAATTATAATTGAATTTTATTTTATTATCATATTAATTTATGATTTAAATTTTAGCTTCTATTAATCTTTTATTATTTCTTAATTACATAATATTTTTTTAAAATTTACACAAAACACAACAGTTCTATTATACATCGACCGACTGTATG
Organism: Ptychoptera contaminata; assembly: GCA_963942525.1. Lineage (NCBI taxonomy): Eukaryota > Metazoa > Arthropoda > Insecta > Diptera > Ptychopteridae > Ptychoptera > Ptychoptera contaminata. The sequence continues at coordinate 15,200,250 of OZ012637.1, read as the reverse complement.
CCAATATTTGTTAGAAATTGTTTGTATTTATAAAATTAATTTATATTTATTGAAATGGATTGTGTTTTTGAATCAAAAAGATTTTTTCCAATATGAGTATACAATAAGATGCGATTTATAAGCATCATCACACCTGTATAATGAGTTACTTATCAAAAGTGTAAACAGATATAAAATTTACTTGTACTCCAGACAAAGTACAATAGTATTCTATGTTTGCTTGTACATTTTAAAGATATCCCTTAATTCATATTATTAATTCATAAATATATTAATAAAGTGACAATAAAATTATATTTTGTTTCACAAACACTTGCAGTGAAATTTTTAATTTGCTGCAATATGTAATCGATTAAGTAATTTTTTTCAACACGAATTTGTTTTTATTTATTAAGTTTTGAACATGGAATTAGATTTTTCAAATAGATAAATAAAAAATCCACTCATAGTTTTGTCACCATTCTTACAAGAAGAAGAAAAAAAATTACAAACGAAAAGAATTGAAAAAATAAAATCGAAAAAAATATAATTATAGTTGAAAGAGAAATAAAAAGTTACAAAATTAAAATTCCTTAGAATTGTAAACGTGTGAGGTATTTAACCATGAGCTCTAACATTTTTTTTTTTAGAAATTTTAATTAATTAAAAACGATTTTTATTGTTTTTTTTTTTGCTTGTTTATTTATACCTTCATTTGACTTTGAGAAGAAATTTTTTTTATTTTGGTAGCTTAAAATTATAACTACGTTTGTTAATTTGTATGCATTTTACATTCTTTTTTAATTTATTTAATTTAGATATTTGGTGGGTGTTTATTTATTAATATTTATAAAAAAAAAATTAATATATTGCTTTATAAAGTTGCAGAATAAATAAATACTGATGAAACAAAAAATATTTATTATTAACAAGAAATATAAAATAAAATTTATAGTATTTTACAAGAAAAATTTGTAATTTGTGTTCCAAATAAATTAAATAATAATTGTTTATTAAAATATTTGCTGAAAGTTATTTGATTTTTATTACTCTAGAAACAGCATAGTTTTGGTAAATTTATTATTATTAATTAATACCCGATTAAATGCAACAAGTTTATTGTTTCATATTTTAAATTATGACGTATTTATTTTTCACTTCAGATGATTTAAAATCATTATTAATTCATAATTTCATAGATTTTTTTTTTTTATTGTATAGCTACCATTACACGGCCATTATTTTATGCCATTTAAGTGGCAGTGTGACGTCAGCAAAAATGGCATAAAAATTGGTTCATTGATTTAATGATCTGCCATTGATCCTTTACGAAAAAATGGCAATCACACGGCAATGGCATTCCGTTAATTTTGTCCCAAAATAAATGGCAGACGCAGTTTGCCATTAAAATTTTTTTATCGTGGTGCCATTAAAATGGCAATTGATTAAATGACCATTACACGGCAATGGCATATCTCAATACAATGGCATTCAGAACATTTAAATGGCACAAAATCGTTTACCATTTTTATGTTTTGCGATCACATTGCAATGGAATATATTGTCAATTTATTGTCATTCGAGTTGTAAACTTTTTCCAATATATAATTAAAATTTTTAAAAAATGTCCAAAAATTGTGATGCTGAGATGGCCATTTTGGCATTGTGTGTTTTGGAGAGCAGCGAAGATGATAATGTTGAAAATAAGCCCAAGCGACAAAAGCGCAGTGTTTGGCAAAAAAAATGGTTGAGCCGTCGCGAAAAAAAAGGGTTTTGCTCTCAATTGCTGCTTAAGTTGCTTGAAGAAGAACCAGATTTGTACAGAAATGTTGTTCGTTACCAGCGTGTGCGTTCCCAAACCAATTGAATATCCAATCCTTTAAAACCAATGTCCACAAATATCTTTCATCCCATCCTATAAATTGACATTGTAGCTCAAAGCTATTCACAGGTCGACTTCACGTCGTAATTCCTAAACATGTCAATTTCTTTATAAAAAAAAAAAAAAAAAAAAAAAAAATATCTACTGGTGAAAATTTTAATTTTAATTCCTTGCGATACCTTCTATTTAATATTTTCAAACACAGCACACTACGTTTGGTACAATTTAAACAAATAAAATTCCATTTACATGCCATTTATAACAAATGGCATGTCACGAATTCATGCTGTGCCATTTTTGGGACAATGCCATTTAAATGGCAGAGCAGTTAAAAATCATGCCATTTTCAAATACGAAGTTATTAGACGGTCATTATACCCTGCCATTTAAATGGCGAAAAGACGCTCGCCATTTGATGTGCCATTTCAAATGGCATAGCAAAAGGTGTCACAAAAGTGGCAATCAGACGGGGCACCATTTGAATGGCAGCCTTGTGACATCAAAATGACGTCACACTGCCATTTAAATGGCATAAAATAATGGCCGTGTAATGGTAGCTTATGTTAATATTTATAAATATTTATGAATTGTCTGAATTTTAATTAAGTTTGAATATCAGCACAAAAGTTTCAGATTGAAAAGGCATAGTAATGATTAATTATAATAATATCAATGACGATACTGAGAAAAATTATTTACTTATTGCGATTTTCTTATTATTTTTTTACTTGTTGCTAATTTTATGTGGTAGAAATTGTAATTTTTTATTTTCTCACAGAATCAATATAAATTGTAAAATATAAATAGTAAACAATATTTTTCTATTTATAATTATTATGTAAAAATGTAAATATGTAAAATATAATGAATATTAATAATAAAAATGTGCTAAAATTTTTTGTTCGTTTACTTAATTCTTTTAATTATATTGAAAAAAATTGTGTGAGAATTCTTTTGTTTGTTTGTTTTTTTTTTCGAAATGTTGATTTTTCTTTATTTTTGTTTAAAATAAATTTAACTTAACAAGTATTATTTCACAAAACGATTATATCCGATTATTTTACAAAACAAATTTTCAAGATGAATTGCAATTTTCAAATATATTTTATTGCTTCTAGTCATGAATTTTTGGTTATTCATAACTTCATTGTGTGTGTTAATGTAAATTAGTCTTGCAAATGAATATGAAAATATCAGACTCTGAGCCAGTATTATTAAAAAACATTAAAATCTCATTAGCACGTGTCATTGCATTAAAATAAAAATTTCATAAATATTTTTTTCGTGATGCAATTTATACTGATTTTTAGTTTTTATTGTTTAGCTGTTTGTATATTTTTATTACCGTCTTAGTATTAAACTCGTGTCTTAAGATTTGATTATTAAATTTTGCATTAGATTTTCATTAATTTTCTTATAATAATCACATGCTTATTTATTTTTCGTTATTTAAATATTTAAAGCAAATTGGTTGTAATTTAATTAATGTTTAATATTTATATATATTTTAACATTTCTACTTATGGTAATTTTTATTTCTTTTACATTTTCTTTATATATTTGTTATATAAAAGTAAGATAGGGATTACTTAACCTACTGTATTATGGTGTTTTTATTCTTTGTGTTTAATGTTTTCTTTACTATAGTTTTACTTTCATTAATTTATTTTAAATAATATCAATTTAAATGAAAATAAAGATTTATTCTGTATCAATCAATTATTTATTTGCATAATGAAAATAATAATAATTACTATTATTATTGAAAATAAAACATAAAAGTAAACTTTCATTAATATTTATACTTGAATAAGATTATTTTATTATTTTTGATTGACTCATATATATTTGGTTTTGATTTTGAATTAATTTATTTGAAAGGAATGATTAAAATATATTATCTCTGTCAAAATTAATAAATAAGTTATAAAAAAGTTTTTTGCATATTTTTTAAAATTATTTTTGAGTGGATTTTTAAAGCTTAGAAAGCATTGTCTTTGCAAATAATTAACCTTTGTTTTTAATTAATGTATATCGATAAATTGTTTACGCAACAACGCGCCGATTCCTTAAATTCACATTTTGAATTCGCTGTGCATGTATTATGATATATATTTGTCACTAATGTTAAAACACCTATTTTTTACTCTTAATGCCTGCCGTTGTTTGCCTAACAGGCATACATAATGTTTTTCAGTTTTATTTCATTTACTTTGTTTTTTATTCAATCTGAAGTTTCTTTGTTCAAAGTTTTAATTATCTATAATGGTTGTGTTAAATATAAAAAAAAATTAAGACATAAAATTTATTAACATTTCCGCATAATTTATTTTATCGTTTATTTTTATTTAATCTAGATATTAAGCTAATGCATATACATATATTTTTAACTTAGTACAGTGAAAAGTAAACGAAACGATGCGTTGCATGCATTTCAGCTATTATTATAATTTTTTATAGTTAAAATGTGCAACAACATTTATTTTTGCAGCAATTATTATTATAATGTCTTTAGTTATGTTAAAAAAGTTACAACAAATGATTGTAAAAATGTAATTGATTTAATTTTATTATTTTTAATTTATATTACGTGAGTTTTTTTGTTAATATTAAATTATTAAATACTTTGATGTCTAATTATATAATGTATAATGAATTTACATTTGTATAAATTGTATAATGTTTTAAGTGTAATTTACAAATAAATTGATTTATTCTATTCTATTTGACATAGAATGAAAATAATTAAAAATATTAAATGGTATTCTTTGTACGAACGGCGATTAATTAAAGTTTTTTTTTATTTTTTTTTGTCTTGTATTTTATAAATTGAAATTATGCAAAATGTTTTACTATAGAAAAACGTTAGACTTAAAAAATATATAATTTAGCAGAAATATAATAATAATATTTTTTTTTTATTAAAATAATAAAATATCTATTAAATCTGTGTGATTGTATGTATTGAAAATTTATTTATACATATTACATATTTTTTATAATTTATTTTTATAGCTATGTAATAAAATCTTATTAAAAAACTACACACATGTCGAGAGATTGATTTAGTTTTATTTCAATTATAAATTTTACGTAAAATTATAGCAAATATACTAACTATAGATTAGTGATTGTTAAAGTTGATTAATCTTTATTTTTATGCATTTTTTTTTTAATTTTATTGAACGTGATTTATTCTTTTTTCTATATTTTACATAATTTTTTCTTTATTTGATTATTAATTACAAATTTATAATTTAATAATAAAAACAATATTTTTTATGTAGATTTTGTTAATAATTTCATAAAATTTTATTGTTATTATTTAATTACTAAAAAACAATAAAATATTAAATAATTGTGGTTACAGATTACAGTATTATTATAGATTTTAGTCTACTTTTATTTTTATTGCTAATATAGGTGACCTAATCCCATTTATAATTAAAATATAAACAAACAAATAGTATTCATTTTATTATTATTATTATTTTATTTTAACTTTATTTGAATATACTTTAATTTAGAAAATAACAAAACATTTATCACAATGTTATAAATATAAACATAACATAAATAAAAATGAAAAGAAAGGTAAAGCAGTCAGCAATGCTTAATTTCTAAAATGAACCAATGTATTAATTTAAACTAACAATATCCGTTTTATTATTAATATTATTATTATTTTTTTTTTATTATTTAAAATAAGTTTCACAATATTCTTAACAGAAATGCATTCATTATTATTATTATATTTTTGTTTTGTATTTACTTTTTTAGATAAAACTGCATTTTGGAAAGTTCAAGTTATAAAATGTTTTTATTAATTATTTATTTGTTGGAAAATACATACTCTTAGCGGGTTTTTTTTCTTCTTGTGCATTATAGTTATAAATATTCTTATTTAAAGTATTGTGATTTTTTTTTATGTGACAACAGTTGTATACAGTTATCAACTTTATTTTTTAATTGAAATTTATCAGTAAAAGTTATTTACACAAAACAACATTATTGAAAACATAATATTATTTTTTTTTCTATATTAAAGAATATATTATTCGTTATATTGTTGGTAATAAGTAAACTTGTTTGATTTCTACAAAAGAAAAAAAAAAGATTAAATAAAAAAATATGTAGTTAATAAACGTGATAAAAATTATGCGAAAGGCAATTCAAGCTCAAGTTTTCTTTTTCAAAACTTTTATAATTGCAAAAATAAAAAAATGATTGATAATGTTATTTAATTATGGAAAGTTTCAATAAGTTTTCTTTCAATATGCATACATATTCTTACTAGCCGTTGATTGTTAATATTATCATTATTATTGCCATTGATTATAAAAATATCATTTATCTAAATATTAATTAATTTGTTTTTATGACTAAGAAGTTTGTCTTTAAGTTGCTTTAAATATGCCTGATCATATTATAAGTACATATAAATAATTAATTTTTAATATCCTTTTACTTCCTTCCGCATAATTTTAAGTGTAAATTGTTAACCGTGAAAGTAAAAATAAAAAAGAAAGCAACATTATTTAATACTATATAGTGGTATTCATAAGACAATATAATAATAACTAGATAAAGCTCACATTAAATTAAAAATTAAAAGTATCTATAAATTTATTACCTTATTTTAATTTTACTTAATAATTTATCATGTTTTGTATAGAAATGTTTTTTATTTTATTTTATTTAACAAAGCAAGTATAGCGACCTTTTTAATATGGTTTTTCCTATTCGTATTATTTTAATATTTATGTATGAGAAAAAAAAATCATATAAATATAATTCAAACAAATATAGAAAAATATAATACCTTTTGTTTTAAGTGAAAATTCTTATTCGCTAGAATGACCTTTGAAAGTAAATTAAATTAACAAAAACAGTTTGGCAATCTTAAGACATGTGTATTTTTATTTTATATATTTTTTTTTATAAAATTTATGTACTGTGAACTTGCTGTACTACGTATATATGTATATTTATAAAAAAAATTAAATATTAAAATAGTATTGTTGATGTTTATTTGGAAAAGGTGTTAAAAATATATATAATTATCAAAAAATGTATAATACGCTTAAGAATAATTGTATTGTTTAATTGCTAATGCTTGTTTATTTCATAAAATGTATTTTACCTAGATCAACATTATTATTTTTTTCCTTTATTATTATTAAAGGTTAATTATGTTTTATCATTTCATAATTACAAAAAGTAAACAATTGTTTTTATGCTTAAATAAAATAAAATCGTTAAATAAAATTAAAATTTTATTTTCAATTAAAACTAAATTAAATTGATACCATTTTCAGAATTTTAGTTTATTGTAATTAAATTGCTATTAACGACTTGCTTTTATTTTTTTAATATTAATAAAACATTTTTGAATAAATTTCTCTAAGGTCAATTTTTTTCTATTAATAAGTATGTCAATTTTAATTTTTTCTTGTATGTCTGTCGTTTGGTTACAGATTGAAACTGTGATTAACGTTGTTTATTTAGCTAATTTAAAAGTTAAAAAAAAAGAATTTTTATGTTTAATAATTCAATAATTAATAATGAGATTATTATATGTATTTAAAAATCACTAGAAAATATGGTAAACAATGTTAAATATGCTTTTTTTATTTATTGAATTGTGTTAAATAACATCAATAAGATTTATAATTTGTTAGAACAATAAAGTTTACAACCACTGTAAAAAGTTAAATTTATTTATTAGTTATGAAATGTTGAAATTTTATGACTATTAATCTATGTTAAACACATTTTACAAGTAAATACGGAAATATTTATTTAAAGTTATTTAATTATGTTGTTTCGTAATGCTTTTAAATAAGTAATTTACATTAAGTAATTTTATTTAGATTTTATATATCTAGCAGCTTAAAAACTAATAGACCGTACTAAATATCGAATTCGTTTTTCTTCTTTTTAATCGATTAATTAACAAGTTTCTTTTTCATTCCTCATAATTGTTTTTTCATCACTTTTATTTGTTTGTTTTTTTCTTTCTATACTTGTACTCTTATTCATATTAATTTGTCAGCATAAATTATAATTACAGTTCGTGATTTATATGTTTTTGCTATTGTTTTTCTTTTTATATGCTGTATTGTGAAATTATAGTTTTTCGTGTACATACTTACTATAATTTGTATGAGAACAGTTTTCTATATTAGAGACAAATATTACGCATTTAATATTATTAACATTTTCTGTATTTCTAAATATTTTTTATTGTTTCCTAGGGATTATAACTAAATATGCAGTGCATAGTACGTACTTTTTTAAATAATAATAAAAGAAAAATTAACAACTATCCCACTCAACAATGTGTTACAGTGCCAACCACGCTTGAATTTTTTCTTAAAATTGAAACATTGAGTTGACGAATTATTTATAGGTTTAGACAAATTGCAATTCTGTCCATTGCAAAAATAATTTATTAATCTTAGAAACACTGTAATGCAACATTACGTATAATATTTCGATTTGCCACTTAATGAAAATATAATTTGAATAATTCTCTCATTTTTGCACTATTGAAACTTTACAACAATACTGTGTGTAAAAGAAATTAAACGAATTGAATTTGCAAATAAAATTTCTATTCAATGTTAACCTTGATTTGTTCATGAAAATAAATGAAGAAGTTTAATATCCATCATGTGTAATTTATTTCTCACTAATGTTATTTTTGTTTTATTTTCATTTTGCTTTATTTGAACTTAGATCACGATAATTAGTTAATTTATTTAAATATAATTTAGTTTGCGATTGATTAATTTTTTTCAACCTGTGCTTTTACTGCCTACTATATTTGTTTTGAGTATTTCGTTTTCAAATAGAAAGTAAAGCGGTAATGAAGAATAAATGTGAAATAAAATAAATTTACATGCAATTATTGTTTATTCACTTTTTGCTGCTTTATTATTATTATTATTTTTTTTTTTTTGATTTTTTATTATTTGCCAAAGTAATGTTTGTTATAAATAAACAAAAAAAAAACATACTTGAGAGTAACTTTGTCTGTGCTTATAGTTTAGAGGTGCAAAACGGCGGCTAGAAGACAAATAAGATTTTATAATTTGTTTAATGAACTTCAAATAACTTATTGGTGTCATTCGAATATTAAAATCATTATTTAGATATGTATATAATTTCTTTTTTTTTATTTTACTTTTGTAATTCTAATTTACAATATATAGTGAAAAGAAGGTAATCAAATGTGGGGTTAATTAAAAATTTAAATTGTGATTTTTTTTTTACGTTTTTATTTATTTAATATTTTTGATTAACCTAAACTAAAATAATATAATAGAAATATAAAATCAGTACTATAGTAGCAAATAGAATTAATAATAAGTTTATTTTCTTTGACCTGGATATTAAATTTATTATTATAATAAAAATAACAATTAAAATGAAATTACTAAAGATTTTTTTATTCGATTTTGTGAAGATGTTATTGTTGCTTTGGTAAGCTGTTAATTTTTCTTAATTTTATTTGTTTAGTTTCCGGATTCTTATAACAAATTGCTAATTAATTGAAATTAGTTTCATTTATATATACAAATATATATTATTTTATGAAAATTGGAAAAGTAAACATTGATGAGATAATAATCTTTAATTTTTTATTTATGTAATAAAAATTTTCTAATATTTATCGTAATAATCATAAACAATTAGTGAAGCAAACAGAAAGTGTTTTAATAATAATAAAATGTACGCATTGTGTACTGAATTTATATTTATTAAAAATATTTTTTTGTTATGCGATTGGTGGATGACATCAAAGTTAAAAAATAAAAAATGTTTATTTATTCTTGTTTTTTTTGTCACGACATCACATCAAAATCAACATTTTTATATTACGTTACATATTATTAACATGTTTTAATAAAAAATGAAATGAAATTAATAAGAAATAAACAACAAATCTATGCTTGTTCTTCTTACTGTAAATAAAAATACTTTTTTTTTCGTATATCTTTAATTTTTTATTATACTTTCTCTCTTTCTGAGTTTTTATATTAATTTTTGTTTAATTTTTTTTCTGGTTTTATATTAAATGAAATGCTATCATTTTTTTCGCATCTCAAAGATATTTATTTTTTGCTTATTTAAGTATAAAAAATAGGTTTTTTTTGACCGGCTTATAAGATGATTTTTATTACTTTTATTTTAAATATAGATAAATATATGCTATGATGTTTAAAAAGAGAATTGTTTTAATTGTTTTTCTATTTATGAGTTCCGGAATCAATTCTTATTTTATTTTAATAAAATTGTCATTTGGTTTTAATATAAATAAATTATTTGCAATTAGTTGTGTAGTTTTTTTATTATTATAATTCAATTTAATTAATTTATTTAAGTGATTTTTGTTAATTAATTTAATTTATTTAAAATAAAGTGACGATATTTGTAAAGGAAGAAAACGCATTAGTTTTTTAAATGAAATAGTTTGCCAAAATAATGCGGAAGTATTCCCATAGGTATTTTGTGAAAACGTAGTGTTGGTAATTTTATATTTTATTACTTTAATTAATTGAAAATTGTATAAATTGAATACATTTTGTTTGAAAAACGTGGTGTGATTACTGTATTTTTATATATTTTTTTGTGGTTCTGTTGCTGTGACGCATCCTTCATCCTGGCCACTCTTAATCAATTTAAATATTGAGAAGAATAATTTTATTTAAATTAAATCTTTATTACGTACGTCCATTTACGTTCGTTCTGATGTTTATTTTCGTAAAATAAAAAAAAAGATATTGTTTATAAAGACACTTCTTTTTTCGAATATAAAAGTTGTATAAATGTAGTTTTCCGCAATTAAAAATTAAAAGGAAAAGAATAAAATTAAAATAAAGAGTATAGAATGCTTGTTTATATAATATATATTAAAAATATTTATATGATTTGTAATAATTTCTTGAAAATTAAATATTTGGTTATATCAGTGCGCAACTAATGTGCCATAAAACATGAAGTGAAAAATTATGCAAAACAAAAATAAATAAATATAGACACTATATTTATGTATATATGTAATAATAATACAAATATTTGCGAAAATAAATTAAAATTTAATGAATAAAAGAAATGAAAAGGAAAATATAATAAATCGCAATCAACAATTACATAAAAGAAAAGAAAATTTTCTGTTGCTTCATTTTAATTTTAATTATAACTGTATTTTGATGATAATTTTTTGTTGTGCGTGTACATTTGGGATTTAATGAAAGTTATTTCTATTTTTTATTTATTTATTTATGTTTATTGCTTTTTTCTGTTATTTAATTTAATTTAACTTTTCTGTTATTTCATTTGAAATTTTAAAAACGATTGATTTTATATTATTTATATTTAAAGAAAGAAATTTATATGCATATCATCGTTATTTCCTTTCCAAAAGTTTGATAATGATAATGAAAATACAAAAAGATCTTTTCCTCTTTTGTATGTACATAATTATATATTATTAAAATTAATTTGTAAAACATTGCGGAATATACCTACATCATTTTTTTAAAAATATTTTGTACTATTGAAATAGTTTCTTTTCAGATATATTAATACGGATTTTTGCACTATAAAAGTACAATACCTACATTTAGAGAAAAAGTAATTAAATTGGACAAATCTCTTCTTTTTTCCTTTTCTTATTGATGCGACCAAAATTTCGCCATTCTCTTGTTTTTGTCTGTATTTATTAATTTCTTTATTATAATGTGTGCAAATAGAAAGAGATTATCTTGAGTCTTTTTTAATGTTAGCTTTATTTATTTTCACTAAAGTGGGTTTTTTATTTTTGCAGAAAATTGATTAGTTGTTAATTTTTTTTTATTGATTTAAAAATAATATATTAAATTGTAAAAATAAATAAGCCATTTTAAAGAAGGTATATTATTTATAAATTTTTTTACTCTCGGCATATACCTTTCAATATTTTTTTGTTTCACATTAGTTTAAATTTTTCTATTCCTTAAAAGATTATTGATAAATTCAAAAACTTAACCATTTATAGACGATTCTTTATTAATAATTTATTTGTAAATGTTTTTCACAGATAAACCATATTTTATATTGACTTGTTTGTAATTATTTTTTATTCACTTCTTATATCCATATATTCCATGTTGTATTACCTCGGCCGCATTAATTTTTTTAATGTAATATGTACAAATCATGAAATAGATCTGCTTTTTAAGTTTGAGTTTTGTTTAATAAAAAAAAAAAACATTAATATGCATGTATGCATTAGTGGATATAATGAATTTAATTAATTTTTTCGTATGTTTAATAAGTGGTCTGGTTAATTAAGGTTTTAGATTGATAAAAAATATAACAATTTGTATATTTATTATTTAGATTACTTAGTAAATATGTATTATTTAAAACTATCAACATGTTGTATTATTTAATAATAATTTGCATACAAAAATCCAGAATACGTGCATTTCAAAACAATAAAATGAATATAAACAAGCAAATGCAAAATATTGCCCACAAAATACCACTAGCCGCCGCCTCAGACCTTAATATAAAATAAATTAAATTCTCATTTAATATTGGTGTGAGTATTAGATTCTTGTTGAATGATTATTATTATTATTATTCCAAGTTTGGTTTATATTATATATCCTTTTGACACGTAATTTGTGTTTGTTTGTTGCTGTAGTTGGTTTGCGTTTTTTTTTTTAATTTTATATTGCTGTTTTTATTATTGTTATTAATAATAAACCACATATTTATCCATTAGGTGTGTTAATTGTCACGAAATAGTTAGCCATATAAAATCTACTCAATATAATGTTCTGCAACATAATTCGTTTTAAGTTTTTTCCTTTCGTCTTTATGAAATTTAAATATATAATACAATTTATATGACGAATCATTATCAAGTAAATCACAGTGGTAAAGTTTGTCACGTTGTATTTTGTTTGCTATGATGTGTTAAATGCATGATGAATTAAGAGATAAAGAATAAATAAAAATGTTTTGTTTTCTTACTTCTCATGTTTATTCTTTTCCGAAACACAATATTTAAAATCTGTATTTATTTTTATTTCTATTTCTATGAAACTATAAATTGAAAACCGTGACGGTTTTCTTATTACCATATCATTTACATAGAGACAGGGTTAACAGATACTTGATATAGGGCAGGGATTGTATAAACACAAGATAAATACTGATTTTCTTTTTATTTTTTAACATTTCATATAGTATTTATAAATTTTTTGCAAATCTCTACAGTAAGTGCTTATGACTAACAATTTATACCATATTTAATTGCTATTTCATTTTTATATAATTTTTATAATATATTCAAATAATTAAATAAATATTATAGCAGATCGTAATAATTACAAAATGATAATGTGCTTTCATCATTTTGTTTGTTGTAATGCTATAAAAGTATAAAATAAAAACCAACAAAAATATAATCATCATTTCCAAAACTATAAATTGTTTTTTTATTGATGAATTTCGTTTTTCACATTTTTTTTTTGTTTTATTTGAGTACTTTTATGTGTGATGTATCATTATATAACTTGTATAACTATTTTACTATAATTTTTAATTAAAAAAATAACTTACCAAATAGACACAAATAAAATGTATTCCTCATCATTTTTGAATAATTTGTGTCAACTTGTCGTTTAATTGTCAGTTGGCAGCTGCTACTGTTGCAATTATGTTTTTTTTAATTTTTAAGAGTAAAAATTGGTCAAACTAACGTTTTATTTGAATTTTGTCACAATTTTATTAATTTTTTTTGATTATTTTTTTAATATCATATTAAAAAAAAAACTAAAATTAACAAACAAATTATCCAATTAATGGTTTTTTTCTTCTATTTTTGTTTATAAAAAACTACTTAACATAATTAAAAAATATAATAATTTGTGAAATTTAATTTAATAATATCTTCTTTTATATCTCACGTCACCAACTACTCTTGATACAATTTTTTTTTCTTTTATCTATATTTAAATCACTTAATACAAAATTTTTTCAAAATTAAAAAAAAAACACCACAATCTACAACGTCTCGTCGTAAACTGTAACTTTTTGGTTTCTTATATTTTGATTTGAATTTTTCTTTTTTAATTAAACGCGCGTACCACTAAAATATTATAACGAATATAAGAAGAATGAAAGTATATATTTCCTCTCTAGGTCGTTCATTCACTAGTTTTATGCTTTTTATTTTTGTATTATTTGTTTTTGTTTATTATTATAAATATATAAAAAATAATATTAATACACCACATATGTTTGTTTGTATGTTGGTGAGCTTTTTGTATTTGATTTCTTTGATTTTATGTTTAACAAACCGTTAACGTTACATTTTCCTTCTCTTTGTATAGCAATTGTTGTTATTTATTTATTTTTTTACAGTGTGCAAAGTAACTTTTATTACAAAAAAAAATAATAATAATTTAGTAAAATCTCGTTAATTTAAATGTAAAAATGTATCATTTTATTAAAGAAATTTAATTTCCTTTTTTTTTCTATCATTTATTTTACTAATATAAATAATGATAAAATGTAATGTAATTTCACTGTATTTATAAAGACAAATATAAATAAATATAAGTAAAAATATTTGAATTAATGCTAATTTTTGCAATTTATACTACACATAAAAGCAACGGTAGAAGTAGAAGTAGAAGTAGTATTAGTGGTAGAATATGTGATTATAATAAATATATTGGTAAACATGAATCAAAATAAGATTAATACATATAAATTTAAATAATAATAGTAAGATTTCTTATTATTCTATTAGCATTTATATTATTTGCGTTACTAACCAATCTATCACATAACTTTAAATAGCATTATTGTTATTATTAGTAATATGTTGAAACCCTAATAAAATAAATAAAATATTATTTGTGCCTTGTTGGGGCAGGTTACGTTAGAGACGATAAAAATTTTGGCACTTTTATAAACTTACCAATAAACTATAAGTTATTTATAGCGACTTTTTATTGTTGTTTAAAGGAAATTAATTTGCGGACTTCCTCTAATACGACACAATAAATGGTTTCCTTAAAACATTTATACATATTGGAAAGCAAGGTGATTTATAATTTCTAAATGTTTATTTCATCAAATACTTTACATATGATTTAAGCTTTTACTACTGTCAATGAACAATTTTTAGTTTGGTCGCCGCTCATTATTTTAAATGATATTTTCAAAATAATACTAACTTTAAATACTATATAATTATTGTTATTGTTGTGTAAATATTTTTTTAAAATTATTTCTGAAAAGAGAAAACTAAACAAATTGTTTCTGTATTATCAACTTTGAAAAATTAGTTTAAATAATATCAACTAAATGTTAAAATATGATTATAAAAACAAGAGGTTATACCATTTTATGTTTTCATACCATAAGTTATTCTGTATAAGCAATTTCATCTGCGTTATTTTTATTGATTTTTGTTCGTATTTCATTGTATTGTTTTCCAATTGCAGCAAAGAGATTTATTTTAATTATTTTGTTATTCCCTATCAAGAATGTGTCAAAATCAGTAAAAATATAAAAAAAATATGTTTACCATTTTGTTTATACAAAATAAAAGTAAAATGTTTTTTATGCAAAGAGCAAATCGAGTCAAAAAAAAAGTAATTTTTATTTATAGTATAGAGAAAAAAAAACTAAAACAATAAAAGGCGGATATTGCTTGTGGCTATCATGTTTCAATTAACAAATTTAGTTTATTTTTTTATTATTTATTTTGTACAAACAACCTATTATCCTTGACTTGATTCTATTTTTATTTTTTCCCTTTTATATGCACTTTTATTTGATAATTGGTTTTTATTTCCTACAATTTTTGAGTGTGTGTTTTTTTTTATCACTTTATTAAATGATATTCTATGACTAGTTCCGATTCATCACACTTCCATTATTTTGTTTTTCTTTTGGAAAGTATTGCAAAATAAATTAGATCTCCTGTGCAAACATAAACTGTGTTTGAAATGCACGTAAAACGATAAACAATAGAAAATAATGACGATGAATGTTTAATTATTTTTGATTCATTTTGAAAAATATTTGCTTAACTTTTTTTTTATCGTTATGCGGATGTGTTTGATGTACATTAAGTGACAATTTGTATTTTTATTTTGCTCTAATTCATTTCTTATTCATAGTGAAAATATTTATTACATAGAAAACATTCTGTTTCTAAATAATTGTTTTAAACTCAGTTGTTATTCCTGGTGTGTTGAATCCATCACACTGTATCTACATAACGACAAGATACTTTTTCTTTGGTCTTTGACACCGTAATACGTCTTAATAACTTAAATATCCTTTTTTGTCACACAGTATGTAAATATATTCTAGTTTCTTTTTAAAAACAAATTATCTTACTTTTGAATTAATAAGCAACTTGTTAAGCAACTTTAAAAAAAAATAATAATTAGTTCTCAAAAAATTATAAATATTAAAAAATATTATAATACAAAAAAATATTTAATAAAGGGTATAATAATAAAGTAAAAATAAAATTCATTTAATTAAATATAATAAATATAGTAATATAACATCTTAAATTACAATAATAACGATAACAAGTCAATAATGATTTAATTATAATAAATTATTTGTTCATTGGTTAAACATCTCAATTATACTATTGAACAATAGAAATTAAAACTACAAAAGAAAAAAACATAAAAATTTTAAGACAATTAAAAAGAGAAAAATAAAATTTTTAAGAAAACAGCAGACACAGACAGCCTTGACTTTTATTAATAATTTTTTTGTATTTTTTGGTGATTATAACGATAATTAACAATGAATTAATTTTTTGAAGTTGTTTTTTTTTTACAGTAGGAATTACCTAATTTAAGTTTTTATTTTTATTTTATTTAACTTTTTTTTTCATTTAAACATAAAATTATTTAGTTTTTACGCGCTAATTTTTTTTTCTTCTGCTTTTGCTTTATGTAGTTCTTCTGCTATGTTATAATTACTATTATATCATATAATTTAAATTATACATAACAAAAATGCAATTAAAACATTTTTTTTTTCATTTTACTCTAAATTAATTTTTGTTTTGTTTTGTTTTTATATTAATTTCATTGATGCAATTATTATTTAATTGCACAATGAAATGTAGTTTAATATTTTCTTTATTTAAAAAATAGCAAAGGTATTAGCAGGAAATTAAAAAAAAAATGAAGAAAACAGTGTAATGTTGTTTTGTTATAAGAAAGTAAAAAGGAATTTATTTTTATATAATTTTTATTTTATTATTTTGTGTCAATTTCTAATTATTATTTTCCTTTCCATTTATTATGATGTATGATTTTCGGAAAATGAAAGGTGCTTTTTATTTGTTTTATTAATAGTATAATAAATTTGATTACAAGTGATTGATTAGATTGAGGATTGTTAATAATTTTATGTCTTTTGTTATATGTCTTCGGTTCAATCAACTGTATGTATTTACAAATTTATATAATAATTATTAGAAATAAATAAATTAACGATTTTATTATTATGATGGCAATATTGCACTTAATTTTTATTTGTTATTTAATTTGTAAACAACTAAGCTTTAAAAGGTTATTTATCCACAGATATAATTTTTAGTTCCAATAGTACGTTCAGAGATCTTTTCTTTTGTCAGAAGCTACAACCATTTTTATGCATTATTATAATTAACATAATAAATATTAAAATTATTGTACATATAGACAAAATTCAGAAATTGGATTAAAATTGGATTTTTTATAATTTGCTAAAATTTTTATATATTAAGAATAGATATTATATAATTTCATGTTTCATAAAAATAAAAATATTTTGAGAAATGTTTGATAGTTGAATAAGTTAATAATTTTAAGTATTATGTTTTGACTGAGTCTAGCTACCGTAAAGTATATTTTATTCATAAGAATTGTTCAATAGCGTTTTAAATATTAACTATATATGCATATATTGCTATAATTGCTATTGAAATTACTTATACCTTTATATATAGGTATGCTCATCATCATTCATGATTAAATAAGATTTAATTTAAGACATAAAAACGAAAAACAAATTTTTTGGTCACTATAATTTTTTAATTGCTCATAAAAAATAATTAAAACTATTACAAAAAGAAAAAGTTTTTTTTAATATTGTTTACAATCAATCTGCGACTAATTATTAAACATGCAATTTTGCTTTGCTTTAGTGAAATTATTTTTATTACATTTATTTTTTTTTTAAATCAAAATATCTTGTTAATAATAATTATAATTACACTTGAAACTGGTTTCAATGTTAGTTTTTTTTTATTTTATTTAAAACAAATTATTTAAGATAAATAATTCTCGTACGACGCGTGTTCAAAGATTATTTTATTTAATACAATATTTTATTTTCTTTTAAATAGTTTTCATAAAATTGACAAGTTATGTTATTTTGTGAAATTTACTAGTTTGACTTTTGATTTTAAAACATTTTTATTGTATTTTTACACTTGATATTGTAGCAGTTATCTTAATTCTTGTTTGGTTTTTACAAAATTGCTTTAAATTAGTTATCAGTTTTCATTTCTATTTAAAACTTTTTTTTCACTTTTATTAAATGATTTATTTTATTTATAAATATATATTTTGCGAAGTCAGATGCCGTTTAAATAATGCAACAGCAATAATAAAAGAATAATAATTATATCAGAACGTGTTATTATCACTTTTACTTTTATCTAATGTTGTATTGATTTTACTCAGTGAAAGTAAAGTAATTATAAAAAGGGACAATGTATGTATCCAGTTTATAATTAATATTAAAATTGCAAAAATAAATCTATATTTTCCTCTAATATTAGAAAAAAAAGTTAAACAAATGTTTGATTACAGCTAATAAGTAATTGAAAGCCAAACCATTCAAATCAACCTTGAAAAATGAGCAAATAATGTTTAATTAACTAATTTGATAAATAGTTAAAAGTAATTTAAAATAAAAAAATAACTTTATTGAAAACCACAATGTTGTTTTCCATTTGATTCGTGATAAACTAATATTTTCTTGATTGTAAAAAGGTTAAATAAAATTTTATTGAATTATAATTGGAAAACAGAAAATAAAGAACTAAGATCACAGTCATCAGTCACACCTAAAAAAAATATTTTATAAAATAAATTGTTTTAGTAAAAAACATTAAATGTAAATAAAATGAAGGAAATTAATAAGAAGAATCATAATAATAATAATAAATAAATGAAATTGATTTGCAAATTGAATATCAAATAAAATTGTATATTTTTTATGATTTAACGGCTAGGACAGTTTGTTTGATAGATTTTATTTTATTTACGTTTAGCACTTTAGAGAAATTAATAATTTTTATTTGCAATAAGTATTTTCAAATGAAGTTGAAGAATTTATTATTATAAATATTATTTCTTGTGGCTGTATGTTTAAGTTAAAAACAACAAGTTGAAAAAAATACTATTACGTTGAAATTATTATTAAAATTCTGTCTAGTTTTTTTTTTTTTTATAAAAACTCTACGGTTTTTCTATATTTTTATTTTTTGGATTATAGTTTTTCTTGAAAATTGATTTTTTTTCCAATTTCACAAAGAGTTTAGTCTATTTTAAAGGAAAGAAAATTTTAATTAACCGTAGCAAAAGCACGCAGCTTCTTGTTTGTTAATTATTTTTTATTTTTTCTTACTTTTGTTGGTCGTGCTTTGTGGGTAGTGTTCGTTTGAAGTTTTTTTTTTATGTTTATGTTTTGAATGCAAATGATTTTTGTTTTAATAAAAAGAAAGATTGTTTATAGATTTTGTATTATTTGTTGAAATATTAATCGTGAACCACAGTAAAGTCACGATAATTGTATATTTTTGCTGTTAAGTGAAATTTTGGCTTTTTATTTACTAACTTAGAAGTTGGATGGTGAATGGTTTCTGTTAGCTTAATAATTGTTTATAATTTTTCCAAAGTTTGTTGTTTATGGTAAATATATGTCAAAATGAACACTTTATGTTTTTTTTTATTACGCGAAAGCCAAGCATAACGGCTCATCGAATTGCATTGATTCAAAATTTATTTATATTAATTTTAATTTTCTTTTCTTAATATGTATAAGCTTTGTATAAAAATAATAAAAAAAGATAATTAAATTTGCATTACAAATATTTTTTTATATAATTAATTTCATATTTTATTGCATTTTCTTGTTTTTAAATTTTTGAATTTTTCAAAATGAAAAGAAATTTTTCGTTTTAATTTGTAATTTTTAATATTTGTACTTAATTTTTATTTTTATTATTATTTTTTTTGTTAATTTTTTATGTTCTTTTTGCCATAGAAAGCATACATTTTTTTTTGTATTTAATATTTTTAATGTTGATTTATTTTAAATGAAAGTAAAGTAAAACTTAATTATTATTTTATAAAAAAAAAAGCTTTACTTAATTTTTTCTTTTGTAGTTTTTCGACTACATGTGATACTTAATTTTTTTTTATATATTTATTTTTATTTCTGGTTTCTTAATGTTGTAATAATTTATAAAAATTGTTTAATGTATTCAAAAAAAGGGTCCATCTGAATTTTCTTTGTGTTATTGTCTGTCTACTGCTGGTTATTGTTATTGTAATTCTTATAAAATTGAGTCGATAAATTGTTTATCTTTCTAATTTTTATATTTATTTGTTTATAATTAAAAAGAAATATGATTAAATTAAAATTATAAAGTAAAAGTACTGTCGAAAAATTTATAATAAAATACCTCTTAAATCTATATTTATAATAATTTAATTGATATTTATATATGCAGTGTTTTTAAACCTTTCTTCCGATTCAGATCTATTTTTAATATTGTTTTTAAATTCATCATCAAAACTGCATTGCTCAAAAAATATAAACGACTCTATATAAAATTACTAAGTACAGTTGATGTTACGTTACAACCTGTATGGTACAAATAAAGCATACCAATAATTTTATTATTGTTAGACGTATACATTTACTGAATAACTATTTTAAAAATCATATTAATTTTTAATAAATGATTAATTATTTTTATTTATTGATCTTAATTATCATATTTCATCTCATAGCCACTTCATGGATAGTAAACAAACAATATTTAGCAGATTTTTAGATGTAACTATTTTTTTATTTCATGTAATAAAGTGAAAGGTGTTTAATATTTATATGTTTAATATCGATGGAAATAATGATTGTTAATATACCTTTTTATTTGATTTAATATTGATAGTGTTCACTTTTAATTGAGATACAAAATAGAAGAAACTAATATCATGATAAAAAAGGCTCTTCGATCAATTTTTTTTATCACTTGGTGTTACTTTTAAACTGATATAGAAATATAAAGATATGAAATTTGTTAATTAATAATTATACATATTTCCTCAGTTTAAAGTTCAAAACTTAAAAACAACAAGAATAGTAACTTTTATTTTTTTCTTACATCTAATTAATAAATCAAATATTATCTTCAAGTGTCAAAGGTGCTACTTAATCGTTTATATTGTTCAAATATCAGAGCACATATAAAACTGTTTGAGAAATAATGAATATACTTTTAATTACAATAATATTTTCTTAAAATTTATTTGATTTATTCTTTTGGTTAGTTCCTCCAATGTAAAACAAAAAAAAAAAATTAATTAATTTTTTCAGAAAGTGTAACGCAAGCGTCTTCTTTATAATATGATAATAATTACAATAATTATGTAGTATGTGGTCTCTGGTCATCAGCATCTACATTAGCACCAGATTGTTATATTTACAAAGTACTTTTTCTCATCGACAGCTGTGATCTTTGTTTACTTTTGTTTGTGTATAAATAATAATTGTAACAATAAAAATAAAATTGGAACAAGTGCTTCAGGTGAAACATAATTAATTTAGAGTCGCTTTACGTAAATAAAAAACGTTTTGTATTATAAAAATTAGCTAATTTCATTTTATTTTAAAAGTAAACCGAAAATTGTGCTACAAATATTGTTCGTTTTTTATTGTTGTATATAATATATATAAGAAGATAAGTTGTTTAATTATGCAATTAAGCTTTTGTGTTAAAAAGCAATAAACAACTGCTAACAGATAATATGAACTAAATAAGGAAATAAAGTTTTTTCATTTTAACCAAAAGAAACCAATTAATTATTTGATTTTCGTTAACCTTGTAACATGAATTTATTGTTGGTAATTTTTTTCAGTTTAGTTATTATGAATAAAAAATGTTTAATTTTTTTTTATTCGATTATTGATGATTGTCCCACAATTGCTAACAAAAAATATTTAAATTAAAGTTTCCAATTCATTTTAAACGGATATATTTAATAATCAACATTATTTTTTAATAAAGCTTTAAATCATTTACAGCTACATATTAAAAAAGTAATAATTACAATAATAATAATAAAGTAAACAAAAAATCCTATTTTATATTACTAAAAACTTTAAAAAATAAAACTTTCATTTATACATATTATTTTCCTCTTTTAATATATAATTTTAAAAACGCCGCGATATAGACTATTAGTTACTATAATATAATAATTAAAAATTTTAGTGGAGGCATAAACCATAGACTTATTTATTAAATTAATTTTCAACAGCATTGAAGATTCTTATTTACATTTTTATTAGTGGCGCTGGTAAAATTTAACGAATGTATTTGATTAAATAAAAAATTTGTTGCATATTATTTTTCTATCTATGCTATACAGTATAGTAGGATGAGTAAATTAAAACAGTTTTTTTTATTCTATTGAATATTTGTAAAATTTAAAATTTTTTGAACATAAAATTTAAATTTTTTAAACATAAAAATAGAAATTTTATAAAATTATAGAATTCTAAAAATTTATATATAATATTTTTGCTAATATAGAATTATTTACATAATTTTGTGCAGTTATTTATGTTATTTTAGGTTTTGTCGTTTTTCTTCTCTCTTTTTTGCAAAATGCAAAATAAATAAATTCGTTTTACTCTGTTAAATTATTTAAAATTATATTACAAACACAATGAGTTCTAATTAAATGAACATATGTTTGAAAATAATATACAACAAAGTGACAATAAAAGTGAAGTTAAGAAGATTTTTTATTAAAGGATTTACTTTTTTAATATGTACAAAAAAGATGAGATATTTATGGCACAAATGTCAATTGTTTTGAATATGTCTATCATTTTTTTACTCATAAGTCATAATACTGCTCTTGTGATAAAAAGATAAAACTAAATTAATTTAAAGAGAAACAAAATTATACAATTTGATCTTATTTTTATTAATTTAATAAAATTGTACAAATTGTTTTTTTTTTTATTTAATAACAGAAAAATAAAATAAAATTAATTAAAAATATCGTTGACTAACTGCTTTGTTATAATACGATGTGGTCGTGTTGGATTTAATTTTGGTCTTTGATATAAACGTGCATTAATTGAATATAATCTTGGTGATATATCGCATCGAACATTAAACCACCAATCACATACAAATACTGCCTGAGAGAATTGTGTTCCATTGGGACATAAAAAGCTTGCCTGTCTTCCATCAATATCACAATAATGCCAGCCTGCAATAAAACATTAAATCATATAATATAAATAAATCAGAAAATGAAAACAATATAAAATTAAATTAAATTAAAAAATAATAACCTTGACATCTCGTTTCCATATCAGCGAAAAAGCCAGGATATAATTGTTCATCACAATAAAAATTTGTATAAGGAATTGCTGATAATATTGGATAATCAGTACCTGGGCGACCTACAAATGATTTTGAAAAAATTGAAAATAAAAATAAATTTTATTGCATTTCTTTACAACGAATAAATTAAAATTGACTTTAAGCGAAAGTTAAAAATTGTAATTGCTTTGCGTTAAACATTAATAGTAATTTTGTTTATTTATTGTTTTTATTTAAAATGATTTAACATAATATAAAGACGGTTTATTGAATTGGCGCCAAATAAACATTTTAAATGTTTGCAATAAATCATAAAAAATTATTACTTCATTTATAAATAATAATAATAATAATAACACTAACAATAATAATAATAACATGTATTATACTCGCGACACAAGTAATTTGATTCAATCAAAAGTTAATTATACTTATAAATAATTAATTTAATTAAATTGCATCATAAAGAAATATAAAATGACACAAGCTCTCTTAATAACCGCAATTTATACCAAAAAAAATAAAAAAGAAAGAATAAAAAACAGTTAACAGTACATTCGAATAATTTTTAATTAAATTAAGTAATTAAAAAAATAGATTAATTACTTTTAATTAAATGATGTTGTAAAAAATGAAAAAACAGCATGTTACTTGCTTATTTATTGGTTAAAAGTCATAATTTTTCGGCATTAAATTTCACAGTTCAAAAAATATTTAAAGTGTTTGCGGTGTTGCATATAACGAATTTTAATAAGGTTAAAATATTAGTAATATATTGGTTTATTGAAATTATATATGCATATCAGAAGTGTATGATATAATAATAATAAAAGAGAAATTTCACTTATGCGTCATATTCGGGTCATTATCTAATTTTTTTAATAAATAATCTTTACCAGGTATAGATTTTCCAAGTTCCAAGTATTCACGAACAGACGGACTCAAAAATCCATTTGAAACATCATCGGGATCAGATGTTTTTTGTTGATTATAATTATTGTTATTATTTTGTTGTCGATTATTATTTATAATATTTTTATTCTCCTTAGCATCTAGATTTTGTTCTGGTTCTCGTCCAAATGATGTACCTGGCGGTGGTTGTCCCCGTACTGGTCTTCTGGCACGTTTTGTACGTGTTGTTTCCATACAATCTAAAAATAAAATAAAAACGTAAATTAATTTTTTATTTATTAATCTGAAATATGCATACTGTTCTGTTATTATTAATATTTTTTTTTATTATTAGATTATCTATCATTATTTTAAGTTATTTTATATATAGTAAAACCTTTAAATAAATTAAATTTCTATGTAGTACTCTCGTGCTAATTAATTTATTTTTTTAATAAAAATATTTTAAATATTATTTATTTCTTGTTTATATATAAAACTAATAAATAAATTACTTTATCTGCAAAAATATCAAAATATATAGTACTTTGTAAGATTATCATAGAGAAATCATTGAATTGTAATTTTTGATTTTATTTTAGTTATTTAAAATGTAATTCAAGGAAATAATATCACAATAATAGTGTTAGTATTAGATTTAGTTATTATTATTTATATTTTGTTATTTTGTTTAGAGACTGTATAAATTTGATTTTTAAATATTAATTTACTTTTTGAATATCAAAAAACATATATACATAATAATGAAAATAATAAAATATAGATTTGTTTATCATTTTGATTATAATAATCATACAGAAATAAAATAATGAAATGAGAAAACAACAAGTGCATACACAGAGAGAGTAACAATGAAATTAAAATTAATAAAAAAAAAAATCCAAGTCTCTAGTCTAATTTATTATTTTGAATTATTTTAAATCATTTTGGGAATTAAGCTTTAATTTTTCTTTTTATTTGTTTAATAAAATTACTAGAGTTTTATTTTTTGTAGGTATAGTATTTATGTGTGTATTATTTCTACGTGACAAAACTAGAAATTCATCTCTATTATAATTATATTTCTTATAAAAATATATATTCTATATTTTTCTTCTATTTACTTTCTTTTGCAAATATTTTAAAGTGGAATAGAAGAATTCATAGTAAATAAATTAAAGCATCACGATGTGATTTATAAATGAAGACAAAAAAAAAAAAGTTCGCATCGTACGTTAAATAATTGATTTAAATTTTCGGTTTTTCTTAATATTATTGAAAGATAAAATGAATACCTAATGTTATTAATTCCATTATTGTAATTCGTGATTGCACAAAGGAAATATAAATGCATTAACAAAAAAAACAACGCAATTTTTGCTTCATCTTCAAAATAATAAATATTGATTATCGATTATTTTATAAAATTGATGATACTTTTTATTATTATTATTTTATCATGAAATTGATTTTAATTTTTTTATAATTAATGAAAATTATAGTGTTCGATTAAAAAGAAAAAATATTAAAAATTAACCTTGGTGCAATAAATAAATTTATTTTTAATATATTCCATAATGATATTTATTTTTGTCCTTGTTAAATTCTTAAATGTATGTTAATGTAATAAGAAACTTGAGGGCTCGTACCTATTTTATATATATATTAAAATAATGAATAACATTTCACGTAATTTTAATAAAATGCAAATAAACGGTTTCGTTTTGTACTTTTCAAATAATTTTAATATACAACGTGTTTAGTTTCTTAAAAGAAATGTTTATCAAAAGACAAATTGACATTTTAAAGTGTAATATAAATTGTTGTAATAAAATTATTATTTAAATAACATTTAAGAATTAAAATTAAAAAGGAAGAATAATTGAATTAAACATTTTTATAACCTTGAATTAGATTTTATAATCTCATTAGTTTTCATGATTTATTAATGTTGGAAATATGAAATATAATCTTTGTTATATCTCTATTTATCAAATGAAGTAACAAAATAACCACATGATTCTTGCATATCACCACAGTTATTGTTGTGACATTTTAAATTACATAATCAATATACATTTTTTTATTAAATCAGGATATAAAAAGGTAACACGGAACATTGATTATAAATTATTCTGTATATAAAGAAAAACGAAAAAAAAAACTAATCAAGGTCTTATTTTATTTTTTCTTTTTTGTGTTATTATTAACATAAAAAAAAAAATATTATTTTTCAATGAATTTTACTATTTCCTCTCGTATTTGTAGTTTTTAATATCTTTTTACAAACAAAGTTAAGGTAAATATTAAGGTTTCTAGTATATACAATTCTAGTTATATACGCAGTTCTAGTAAATCACAATTAATATAATCATATTTGTACATTTATTGCTTATTTCAAACAATTAATTCACAATTTTCATGTTTTCCTTGTTTATTAAGATAGATAAAAGGCCACCGACCGCATTTTAGTCTAGTTTTTTGTTTTAATAACTTTATTTATACAAATATAAAATTTTAAATGGTAAAATAGTATTTATTAGCAAATTAAATAATAATTAAATGTTTTTATTGGTATTTTTTTTTTAATCGTAAAATTTAATTGATTTTCTTTATAAAATATAATCTCATATTTATATTAAAAATAATATTTTTTGTAGGTTTATATGGCCATTATTGTTTTATTTATTTTTAAAATTATGAAATTAATTCTTAATTCGTGTCAATTAATAAAAATATTATTTATTATTATACTCTTGTGTTAAACACTTGCATGAATTAATTATAATATATTAATTAAAATTTAATTTATTTGAATATATTTTTATTAACTATGAATGTATTTTGTATAAAAAATTGATTTAAATAATTATTTTAATTTTAATTTACAATTGAGTCTAGTAAAAATCAACGTAGATTTTCTTTTTTAATTTTTGTATTCAACCTTCGAAGTAATTTATATATATATATTCACCTTAAATCGGATGAATATATCTCTTAATTTTATATAAATGGTGTTATCAGTTGTAGTAATTTTGGATTAATTATTTTTAATTATTATTACCTATTCGTAATACATGAGACTTTCAAAAAACTTTAAATTTTATTGTTTCATCATTAAATTTTTGTATAATTAAAAATATGCTTGAATTCAAACCAGAATAATGGTGGCAAAAAACCTTAAGAATGCAAAAGATTCCATTGAATTAATAATTATTTTTTATTTAAGCGAAAGAAATGAATTTTGTAATCATCATACTAGGCATTATATATTATTTACTTTGCTCTTTAAAAATTAAACCAATCTCGTTAAAATTTATACCTTAATTATTTGTATTATTATCAGCAAAAAGCTGTTTTATTTTGTTCAAATATTTTTTTTTTTTAAATAAACCACGATTTTTTTTCAATATTTTTTTATTTAATAAATTAAAACATTATTTTCTCAATCGGCACGATTCTATTTTTATTGTTATTATTTTTTAAGCTTTTATTTTTCATTAATGCTGCTTTTGCTTTTATTTTTGGTAATATATTTATGGCTCCTAATTAATATTCTCTACATGATTATTTAAGTATTTTTGTTGTTACTTTTTGTTCATTTGAAATGCAATTTAAAATTTTAAATTTACTATTTAAAACTTTACTATGAATATGTTTTATTTTTTAATTCTGTTTTTCTTTTGTATAAGTATAACAATTTGATTTATAATATAAATGAGTTTAAGGTCATCAGACTGTCAAATTTTTTTCATTTTTTTTTTTTTTTATTTACATTATTTTAAAATTTAATTTATTGTTTACATTTGTTTCTCTTGTACGAAAGCAAGCAAACATAATTAATTCACAAAAGAAAAATTATATATATATAAAATAAAAATTAAAAATAGTAAAAGAAAAACGAAACTAAGTATAACCATTGTTTATATAAATTTTCTAAGTTCCGTGTTGAGGTTAATTCAATGTAATATTTGAAAGTTATAATGATTGAAAAAATAATGTATCTTGTTCTCTCAAAGATTCTTTTAATATTTTATTTTCTAATTAAGTATTTTCTTCTGTTAAAATTGTATCACTTTGTTGTCATATATTTTCTACTTTTAATGAATTATATTTATTTCAAATAAAGTTTTTATTATCAATTGTTTAAATAATTTGTATGTCTGCGTTAATTCGTTTTATTTGCTTAAGTGCTTTTTTCAGTTTATGCAATTTAATTACAATTTTTGATATGTTGCAAAATTTTTATTACTTTTTATTTGAATAATGTTCGTTTTGTTTATTTAATTTTTTTATAACATAATGCTTACATTTGGCGAAATATATTTTAAATTTATTTAAATAGATTTGTTTTATTTTTCAAATATGGAAAATAACTTAAGTTTATACGTATCGTATCCTATGTTATGCTTAATGTAATGATATAAGTTGTACTTTTAGCTCAGCATTCTTTATTTTTTTAATATTTTTTTTTTCTTATACAAGTTTGACATTCAAATAACATTTTATTGTGAAAAAAAAATTCATTTAATTATAATATTAAAAATCATTATATTCTTTAGTTTATATGTTTGTTTGATCATCATAATGCTATAAAAGTGTTATTTCAATAAAAGTCACCATTCAGACTGAAGATAAATCTATTAAAAATAAATAGATCAATCATTTTAGATTTGTAAATTTGTTGAGATGATTAAATAAGTATGGTCAAAGTTACAAGGTAATACACATATGCTGTTAGTTTCAATGAGATTTTTTTTTTGTTATAATTTTGGATTAAAGCTTGAATGAGACTTTGTTAAATGAAAAGTAAACTAAATTTATTATTCGTATAAAATATTAAAAGTTTTGTTGTTGATGATTTTCTTTCTCTAAAAGGCTTAATAAATAATCACAGTGATTGTTATTTTTAACTAAACTTAAAAAGTCATCATGGATTAAATAAAAATAACAAATAAATAAATATAATATAATAAAATCATTATAATAAACTAAAAAGTATTATTTCACAATGGTAATGTAACAATGAAATGTCTTGTAATTATTTATTTTCATTTATTTATTTATTTTTTTTTTTTCAAATTAATTTCATCTTTATTAATTTTTGATCTAAATTTATATTTACGAAATTGATTTTTTAATTTTAATAAATAAAAAAAAAACACACACACACACAAAAAATTGCAAAGCAACAAAAATTTTCCCATGTTGTCATTAAAAATTGAATTTTTGTTAAAGCTTTTTTTTTTAAAGTTAATAAATTTAATGTTTTATCCATATTAGAGATATAAGGCTGCGTTTATTTTTCTATGTTGTAAATTTATGCAAATAGATTTGTTGTTTTTGTTGTTGATTTTTGTTAAAGTTTATTTTTATAAAGTTGCAAAAAAGAAATAGAGAGAAGAAAAAAAGAACAGCATCGTGATGATGAATTGAAGAAAAGGCATTTGTTTGTGAACCAAACGATTGTTAAATTTAAAATATTTATTTTTATTTCCCATAAATATATAAACCTCAACCGTTGTAATATTGTTGATTTTATTTCTCATAATAGTCTCAGGGTTATCGGTTTTTATATAAAATAATATAACTTAAATTAGTTTAATTTGTAAAATTGTTTTTTAAGGTCTAGTTAATGATAAAATATATATAAATAATACAACATAAACATATATATTTTACTATAAAGGGTTTAAAAAAAAATTAATATCGATTGCAATGACTTAATATCGTTTATACATATAGCATGTTTATAATTTAAATGCTAAGAATTTGCAAATCGATTGATATTTGGTATTATCTAATTATAGATTTCGTGAGAGACTGGTCGCTTGTCTTGAGAAACATCTTTAACCTTTTTCTAGTCAGTTAATTCATTGCCACAACAAACACATTTATTATAAATAATTGCCCGTCTTCATTTGCCATCAAATATGTCTAATTCTATCTTATATTTATAATTAACTTGATCTTTATTATTTTATTAGTTCCTTTTATTAAGACATTGTTTACGATTTATAATTATTAATTTTTTTTTCGATGTGATGACTCATAATATTTTTTCATTTATTAAACTAATAAAAAATTGAATTTTAATTGAATAGATAGTATCTACTTATTCATTATTTTAAAAATTATATATTTTTCTTTATTGTAACTATGTGTAACACTGGTGACGTCTTATTCAAGGCTTTATATTATGTTTAAGCTTTTATGATGAAAATTGAGGAGGCTAAAACGTGCTTTACTTTTAACTTGCATAATTTTGATTTATTACTTTACAAAACACTGAAAAAGGAATTATTGTTAATGTGAAAGACACATCTTTCAACATTTGTTTACATAAAGAAGTTCTTCAAAAGTTATTATATAGAGTATACATATTATGTATATTGATAAAAACTATTTTAGTTTTATTTAATTATTATTTTTCATTCAAAATTTTTTCTCTTTGAAAACAAATTCTATTATTATAAATCCACAAATTATTGACCTTGCTGTTACTTTTTATTTAATTACTTTTCTAAGTTCATTTTATTTATTGTCTCGTTTTTGACTAGATTATTGAAAATAATTTGTTATACTTCATTTAGTTATACATTCAAAGTTTATTTTTTGTGTGTTTAGATTTTTAGAGGTTTAGTTAGGTTTGTTGTTTTCTTTTAATTGTTACAAATTGAAGTCTTTTAGTTTTTATTATAGGAAATGTTTATTCATTTATATAATATTTGAGTAAAAAATACATTTAATAATTTATTATATTACAACAAATAGGTATTTGTTGTATTTTACTTGAATAAATACATAAATCATGAGTACATCCAAGTTGAAAGTTGTTAACCCACACATTATACACTGTGGTCTAATATGCTGTTGTTGTTCTTTTACAATTATCGATTAGTTTCGGATTGCATTAATTACTTTAAACAGACAATAAAGTTTATAGATGAAAAAATAATTTTGCATTGTATAAATGATGATTTACATTTAAGCTATAATAGATATATATATATATATATGTAATAAATATATAAAGTAGTAAAAATATTTGTTTATTATTACAATTTCACAATTTGTATAATGATATAATAATCATAACAAATATATATATATATATATATATATATATATTTATAGAATTTAGTTCATGACAACATTAAAATGAATAACTTATTTTTATTATATTAAATTTTAATATTATTAGCATAAAATGTGTAAAAATATTTTTATGCTTGTATATTCGCAATGTGTGATTTTGTTTATTGCTTTTAACAAAACAAAAAATTGATTTTTGTTTAAAAATTTTTCATTTTGAAATTTCGTTTTGTATTTTTTTTTTATTTTTTGTTTAATTTTTAATAAGTTATTTAATTTTAAAATCCATCTTCTGCTATATTTAATGTAGTTTTCGTAAATAATAACATTAATAATACGCAAAATTATGTAATTGTCTTATAACCTATTGACTTTACATTTCTTACCTTTTTTTCAATATTTATTTTATTTTATTGTTCAATAAGAGAAGCATTTTCTTAGGAATGTTTTATTTCCTTGTAATTATTATTAAATTTTGATTATTGCAAAAAGCCTGTCAGATAGGCTATCAGAGGCGAAAACGTTGATATATAAATTTCTTTTAATTCTGCTTAGAGATATCAAATACAATGTTTAAAAGTTTAGGTTTTTTTAAAAATATGCTCAATTTTTATTATATAAGCAGATATTTCTTAGGTTTGAAACACTGAAATCATCAATAAAAATTAAACCAAGAGAAAGGTAAATTTGAAAGGAAATGCTTATGTTGATTATGATACAATATGAACATCAAATTATATTTTTGTAATTAGATTTCAATTGAATTCTACCTAGTGTTATATTTTTTGTTATTATTATTATTATTATTTTGATTATTGTATTTTTAATTTTTAATGCATAATTAAAATTATTTATATAATTATTTTGTAATAAAACGATTTAAATTTATAGCATGATTGACGAGGGTAATTTTTAATACATAATTTAAAATTAGACAGGATTTAAATAAATAAAAATATATAAGATATATTTATTTTGTTGAATTTATATATATATTTTATGCTATATTTTATAGAAAGACATAAATATCATATTCTTAATAACATTAATCGATATAATTTAAAATATTATGTTTGTTCTCACAATTTACTACACGTAAAGTAAGATGAATAAATTAATTAACTATACTAACTAATAATAAAAAAAAAACAAATTGTGTAAATAAATAGTCTTGTTTTTTGTTATTTTAATTAAATTGAATAATAATATGAAGCTATTAGTCGTGACTGCTCTTTAATATACATTTTTTTTTTTGCTTTTTCTGTTTTCATGTCAAGTAAAATTATGATTTTTATTTAGAATGGTTTTGTTTTTATTTCGTCTTTTTTTTTTACTTTTAGTTATGAATATTTAAAAATCCTTTAGCATTTGATTTTTGAAGGTTTCATTTATATATTTATACCGGTTGTTTTGTAAACTTTAAATCGTGTGCCAAAAAAATAATAAGAAAACAAAACTAAATAACAGAAAAGGACCACTTACTGTGCTTCTTCTTTTTGTTTTTCTCTGTTGACTTGAACTCATGAACTTTTTTTATTCGATTTCTCATAATTAAAAAGATATTTATATGTATATTGTATTAAGTGTTTGTTTAATTTTGCCACCGTTAGTAAATTGCTTCTTCTTTTAATTTTAAACTTTCATTTCTATTTAAGACAAAAAAAAAAAGATAATAAAAGCCAAAAGAAAAAAAAAACTATTAAACGAAAATTATTTTTTCTTATTTAATATTTTTTGTTTAATACATATTCTCATTATAAGCAGAAAATTGGAATGTTTTAAAATTCATTTTTTTCCTTCTTTTGTACATTTTATATTATTGCATATATAAAAAATTGCATAATTTTTTAAAGATTCTTTTTTTTGCTTCTCTACTTTTTAACATTTTATTTAAGTTTAAGAAGAAAAATAAAAAACATGTAATGGAATTTAATTTTGTAAATGGAAAAATTAATAAAGAAAAATGTGTGTTTTTTTATATTTAAATGGAAAACCAAACAATGATATTAATTTTATGTTTTTAATATACATTTTCTCTTTTAATTATTTTCATTTAACTGTCTGTACATTATTTTTGTATTTATATTTTTAAATTGTAAAGATAAACTTTAATTAAGATTTCCATACGGTTCCGCATTGTCAATTATAATGTTTATATTTTTGTATTGTTACTACTTATACAACGGACGGGCATTATAAAAATAATGATTGAGAAAACACCTTTTGCGGTGCGGTACCGCAATTATAATATTTAATTTAAAAAACTTGATATTTTCTCTAAAAAGTATAGTTTTACTGAATTATATAGCATATCACGTAATCATATTGATGATATTATGATAAATCTATGAATTTTTGGAAAAAAATTGAATGTTTTCGTATTAAAAAATAATTGCCTAAATTTTTTGAAAACTAAATATAATTGAATTAATTGTGGCAAATGTTCGAAAGGATTGGTTTGCTGTGCAGCAATTAAGTCGTTTGAAAGGTTTATTTTCTGTATAATTTCATAATAAAAATACAATGACACGTTATTTTTGCGTGCAAGAAGTAATAAAGAAATAATTAAGAAAAGAAAAACAAAAATACTATTGTATTGTTGTTTATAAATGAATAAGAAGACTACAGGACAGGCCTTTGTTCATGTATAAATGTCAACCTACAGTCAAATTAATTAAATAATTAAATAAGAATATGCAACTTTGTCAATCTCTTGAGTCCTCATTTTGTGTTTATATCTCTTTCAATCATAATAATATACAATTTTATATTTATTCATTTATAATTTTTAAGGTTATTGTTATTATTATTATTATTATTTTTTCTTTTTTTATAATTACTTTAAATGCATTATTCTATGTGCTAATTACTACTCATTGAATTTTGTCTTTTATTATTACATCATTTATTATTTGACAAATTCTTTAAAACTAAAACGACGCTAAATCAGATTTAAACGGGGTGTGTTATTGTATCATTGTCTGGTTTTAAAAGCTTTTAAAATATTTGTATTTCGGTGTTTCTTTGTTTGTTTTTATTCAACAATGAATACAATTTATTCACGTATTAAGTAGAAAGAAACAATGTAATCTAATAATTCTTAAATTTTGGCTGAAGTAAGTGGTCGCTCACGAAATTTTTTAAATAAATAATTAATTTATTTTATTAACTTTACTTCACTTATTTATGTTTTAATTTTTTTGTCGTGGGTCAAGGCTATTTAGTTGCTGCTGTTAACGTAATATTTTTTTTTATTTACCATTTTCGCGATATTTAATTTTACCTCGTATTGTATGTAGTGTAGTACAATTAAAGTACAGAAAACAAATAATTTAACGAAAAGAAAAAGAAGTAATAACAATTACTACAAAAAACTTAAAATAAATTTTGTAATATGAAATAATTATTTTATTATTATTTTTTTTTGATTGTTCGGTACGGCGGTGAATATGTTTGAATTTTTTTAACATTGTATAACTAAATTCATATGACTTTATATAATTGAGCTAATCATTGTCAACAATTATTAAATATGTATAAAAAAAAAAAAATATAATCATAATTTCATTTGGCTTAAAAGCAGCATAATAATAATCATTTAAATAATTGTGTGATTTTTGATTTTAAATAAAGTAATTGTAAATAAACATTACTCGTTTATGTGCTTTTTTTTGGAAATTAATTTTAAATCTGGTTTTTTTTTTATTTATTTATATAATAGCTGTCAATTTGTTTTATTAGCCATTAATTTTTGCTACTATCAGTTAACGTATTATTTTTATATCGATTTTTATTGCAAAATGGGTAAAATGTTGATTTTCTTGAAAAAAAAAAAACTATTAAAAATTATTTGTTTTTCCTCATACATGTAGTTTTATTTTCCTTTTTTTTTAACATACTTGTATATGAAAGTATTTTTATGATAATAATACATATAATATTAATTTTTGAAAATAATAAGCAAAACTTAAAAAGGATACAAAAGCATTTTGAATTAAACTTTTCCCAATTTTATTCGCATGTCATTTAATGTTATTATTACTATATAAATTACAATATTTAAGGTTAAATTAAGAGTTAAATTGTGTTTGTATTAAAATGTCACACAAAATAAAAACAGTAATTAAAATGAAAAAAAAAAAAAAAAATTATTAAGTTCAACAATTATATAATTCGAATTAAATTCAATTAAATGAAACAAAATAAAAACCTGTTGTTAAAAGATATCCAAAGATAAAGATTGTCACCAATGTTGATTTCATTAAGAACATAATTAATAAGTTATTTATTACTTTAAAATAATAAAAAAAAGATTAATAAGAAATTATTTTAACACTTTAAAAAGTAACTTTAATCCACTCAAGTTTATTGCAATAAATGTAATAGGAATATATAACACTTATATATATTGTATATCTCTAGTTATATTTATAAAAATCACATTAATTAAATTTTAATCACTTAAAAAGACTTAAAAATTTATTAACTTTTACTTTTAATATGTGCTTTAAGAAGAACTGCACAACAATAAACCAACGATTACGATGAATAATGATGAGTTTGTTATTTCTTTTATTTATTTAAAAGAATCGTGGTCGTTCGTCTTTAGTTAACGGCAAACAAAATAAAACTAAAAGTGTTTTTTTGTAAAAATAAAGGTAAAGAAATAAAAATCATAAACGAACGCGTATAAAATAATACTGCACAGTTACCTACCTAAAAGATCAAGTTAATTTTAAACGTACAACCACCAATACATTAATGAAATTGAAATTAAAATAAAAAAAAAAATACTCAAGAAATAAATTTAATGATATTACGGTAAAGTTTTGTTTTAGTTTTTCTTGTTTTTCAATTATTTAATTTTTATTTTTTTTTTATTTATTATTATTAAAATGATGATGATGTTGAATCGTACTGTCTTTATTTATGTAAGAAGTGTATAGTATCTAAATAAATTGCTTATTATATTTGTTTTGCGGCAAAATAAATAAAAAATTTCTATGTAAAAGTATCTGTACTCGCTAAAGCTAAGTAGGAGAGACTGTAATTTTGTTTTTTCTTTTTTTTTTTTGCAATTTAGAAATAAATTTAATTTCTGTAGTTATTATTATTATGTGATGTAGTTGATTTTTTTTTCTACGATTATATTTTATTACATCTGTAGATCATCTGTAGAAATTTATTATTTAATGTCACTTTTTACTGCTCGTTCGCTACAGCCTTTACGTTACTCGCTCGATATAATGATTTTATATGATTTAATTTTTTTTACTAATTGTATTCTGTGTTCCATTAAGTAAAACATTAATTGGATATATTTTTCTCTAATCACTTGTATACATAGTTATTATAGACAATAAAATTATTATTTTGTTTTTGTCTTTCTGACGATTTAATTGTCTTGTGCTGATTTTTTTTTTTTTTTTTATATAAATATAATTAGTTCTATGTTTTGTTGTTAGCTTGTATTTGTAGATATGTTTTATTTTTAAATTGTTTTTTAATACACATTATAAAAAAGTTTTGATTTTATCACTTTTTAATGTTAAATTATTTAATTTCCATAAAACAATAATTAATAGCTTTGCTACCGTTTTTATTGCCTTTTTATTAATTAAACGTGAAATTAAGATTAACTATGAAATTCAATGAGAGTTAATATAAATATATATGTTTGATTAATTAATTTTATGCAATACTAAAGGTTTTTCATTTTTCTGTGTATATTGTGTGAAATTATTTTAATTAAATTAAAATAATTTATATTTATATATATTTAATATATAAATGTATATTACTTTCGGAGATTAATCATATAATTAATAAATAAATAAAAGTTAAAAGCTCTCCTTCCATTAAAATGTCATTAATCATTATTAAGTAAGTGATTGAGTATATATTGTTTTTTTTTCTTTTATAATAATAAATTGAAAACTATAATACATATAATTTATAAATTCATATGATATTTCATTATAAATAACAAAAAAGTTTAATATTTAAAGAAAACAAAATGTTATAAGATGAGACTTAAATATATAAATATTTTGCTTTTATTTATTATTGTTGTTTAATTTGATAAATTATTGTTACTCTGTTATTTATGAATTTCATTTTATTTGCCTGTTTTATGTCATCGCATAATATTGGTGAATAAATATAATGGAAAACACGTTTTAACTAATTCACTTTTATTATTTAGAAAAAACAAATGTATAATACATGGTTTGTTGTGTGAGAAAAAACCATTATTAAAATATGAAAGGTGGTTTTACGTTACAATAGTAAAAAATAGTTATAATAATAAAAATAACAAGTTAGCATTACCAATAGCGATAAAGTACATCAACTACTCATCATCATAACATATAAATTTGAATTAAAGTGAGGAAGAGAAAAATATTAGGTTCGTCGTTTTTTGTGTTGTTTATAAAAAATAAAAGCATTTAAATCTTTCTAAAATGTTTCACACTTTTTAGTATTGTAAATAAAATTGTCTTCTTTCTTTAATTTATTTAAGTGTATGTAATTTTAATTTTAATTATCGAGTTTAGCATGTATATAAAAATGCTGGAAAAATATACAATCAAATGTACAATATAACTCGTCGTCGTCTTTTTGTCTAGCTGGTTATGTTTTTTTTTTTCATTTGCATTTATAATTTATGTTATGCTAATAAATAAATTATTACCATTCGCTAGGAAATTAAATATAAGCAGGACCTACATAACGAACAAAGGACAAAGACAATAAATAATATATCCGATTTTTTTTTGTATTATCATGGATTACTACAAAATCTTGAAAACAAATTATTAAAAAATATTGATGAAAATGCAATGAAATTTAATAATGATATCAATGATATAAACTCAAGTTTACTGAAAAGTAAGACATTAATAAATGTAAGTAAAAAATGTTTTCATTATGAAGAAATGTTTTTATTTTCATAATAAATTAATTTAAATTTTTGGATATAGGACTATTTACTTAATTTATGTATATTTGCTGAAGAAATACCAGCAAATAATGATTTATCTGCCGTAATTGAAAAAAGTCATTTTACTTTAGCGACACTTGAATGTTCAATAGATTGTTCAAATTTAAGTGATAACAATCCATATAGGTGAATAATACAGACTTTCTTTTATTAATTAATGTAAAATCAACAAATTAATATTAATTTAAAAATGTTCAGTTTTAAAGAAATACAACCACCAACTATTAATGCTATAGAGTCATTATTTAAATTTAATATAAATACCGAATATTGTCTACCGGAAATAAAAACAATTTTTGAAAGTAATAAAAATTATTTGCAAGATGCTCCTATTGATGCTCAAAAATCTAATCTAACTTCTGTATGCTCAATAAAGCCAGAAGAAAAGAGTTCAAATATTTGTGAAGAATCAATATGTAAGTAAAATAATAATAATAATAATAATATTAATAAAAATATATTAAGTTATTATTCTGAATTCCAGCAATTATCAAAAAAATAAAATTTGAGGAAATAATTGTAACGTATATAAAAACCCCTATACTGTTTTACATACAAGAAAAGTCCGATAATATTGTCGTTCAAAAAATTAATGATTGGTGTTTAAATGAAACAAAACAATTGAAAAAAGCAAATATTATAAAGCAAAATAATATTTATATAATGCTTAATAAAGTTGATAATAAATGGAATCGTGTTAAAGTGATTAAATTGATTAAAAACATAAATGCATATGATGCTCTATATCAAGTCGGTTATATTGATTATGGTAATACTGAAAATGTTGAATCGGATAGGTTGGTTCATTACTTATATGTTTGGGAACAATTAGTATAAAAAATATTATTTTAGATTGTACGAGTTACCAATTGAATTGAGGGAATATCCTATATTCGTAAAAAAATGTTCATTATACAACGTTAAGCCGAAAAACAATTGGACAAAAGAAATTAACCAAATAATGATTGATATTATGGCAAAGTATAGTAAAATTATTTTAGAAATCGACAAATTTTCCGCAAATAATAATCTATATTGATTTTTTTTTTAGTAAAACAGTAAAAATGCTTATTCTTGATGTAATAAATAATATACATTACGTTGATTTAATTACAATCAGTAATGATTATCGTGTATCGGTGCGCGATGCACTATTATATTCCGATTTGATTACAAATGA
Organism: Ptychoptera contaminata; assembly: GCA_963942525.1. Lineage (NCBI taxonomy): Eukaryota > Metazoa > Arthropoda > Insecta > Diptera > Ptychopteridae > Ptychoptera > Ptychoptera contaminata. Next base: position 15,160,487 of record OZ012637.1, on the reverse strand, counting down.
TGAGATAATCGCTTGCACACATTTATATGCTTTTCAAAAAAATAAAGTAATTTTGCTCAATCAAACATTCTTATGTGCTTTTAGTAATTAATATATTTATATTGTTTTAAAGGAAACTTTGACTAGTTACAATAATAGAATGTTACCAATGAATAAATTTAATCAGGAGACATTTTTAACAGTTAAAACTCTTAATATAATATCACCAACAAATTTTTATTTAATTAAATTAGCGTCGATTGATGCATTAAATCAAATGATGTTAATGTTAAATGAAAAATATAATAATAAAAAATATTCATACAGTCTGCGTTTATATTTGCCAAAAGATAATATGATTTGTGCTGTATTATTGCCATGTAAAATTTATGTAACAAAGGATGAAGAAACCATCAATGAAAGTAATGATTGGACATGGTATCGTGCGAAAATTTTATCTTCCTCGCTAAAGGGTAATTTAATGTTTAAGAAGGTATTATACCTTTGAAGTAATTGAAATATTATTTTTTTTTGTTTTTAGATTTTTGTGAAGTGTTTTTAGTTGATTATGGAAGAAAATTAAAAATCAATTATACATATTTGTATATTTTAGATGATGATTTTATAGGGGATAGTGAATATGCTTTAAATTGTGCTTTAATAGATATTAAACCAGTTGATAATAATAATGATATTTGGCCTGCAGATGCAATAAATGACTTTAAGAATATAACAGCGAAAAATTCAATACAAATATGCATTTATAAACAAATATTTAACGTTTTTAATGTAACTATGTTTATAATAAAACGAAAAATGAATATTTGTGTAAATGCTTTAATGGTAAAAATTAATCATGCTACATCAACCGGATTTGAGAGTCGTTTAGTTAATTATTATAAAACGAATGCTGCTGTTAAATTAAATACAGAAGAAATAACTGTTCAAAAAGCGTATGACATTACAGAGAATATATCAAGTGGTTCACTTAAAGAAAATCATCGAAACACTAGAAAATACATAAAAGTAATGATTACAGATACAATATCACCAAGTGAATTTTATATATGTTTGATAAAGCATTTGAATGGTATTAAAAAAATGCATAATGAAATACAAAAATATATGAAAAATAAAAAAGCTCATAAACAAATTGATAGGGTGACTTTGATAGATGAAAAATATTTTGGTTTCACATCAAATAATCGAGAAAATAATATAGATAACGATTCAAATAATCAGTGGTATCGTATACGCATAATAAAAGTTTTAAAAAATAATAATTATTTAGTATTATTGTGTGATTTTGGTGTTATTAAAGAAATCAATCAAAATAATATATATTTATTAAATAATAAAAATATAAATAATGTTTGTGATGGGATTATAAAATGTAGTCTGGCACATATTAAGCCAACAGGTGACCTTAAATCATGGCTATATACATCAATTGATACATTTGACGCAATTATTGAGAAATATAATGAATTTTCAATTACATTAGAAAACGTTGATGATTTTAATAATGATGATAAGTCATCAAATAAATTATCAGTGATATTATGGGGATTAAAGGATAAAATGAATGATGCGTTAACACCACATATTGATAATTGGATTAATATTAATAAAATGCTAGTAAATCGTGGTGTGGCTCATCCTATGAAATCTTTTGATGAAATACCTGAACAAAATTATGATAACGAATTGTTCAATATTGACTTTAGTATAAAAAATTGTTCTTTTAAGAGTAGTGATGAGAATGACGACATCCAATCTAATATTGATGTAATATTAAATGATAATAAAAGCGATATAACTCATTGGTTACCAGCAAAAAAAATTGAAAAGACAATATTTACGGCAATACCCACATATATAACAAATACCGGCATCATTTTTATGCATGATACAGACCAAATTTCATTGATTAATAATATGACAAAAATGTTGTACGACAAATACGTAAATGTTAACAATGATACAAATAATACCGACACATTTAATAAAAATCAACCATGTATTGTACGTTATCACTTGGATAACTATTTTTATCGTGGCTCTATTATAAAAAAATATTGTAAAAAGAATATTCCGTATTTTCATGTATTATTTGTTGATTTTGGTAACATAGAAAAATGCGAACTCCATGATTTGTATTTAGATGTTATACTGGGCGAAATACCCATTCAAACATCTAAATATTGTTTAAATAATATAAGGCCAATAAATGGTAATAAATATACTACTGCTGTCACTGATTATATTCATCGATTATTTATTTTTAAACAATGCTCAATAAGGATTACAGATGTTTTAAATAATAATCAGAATATACAAAAATGCGAGCTTACAGTCGGAAGACTGATTTTAAATAATGTTCTATTGGAACATAATTATGCTATTGAGGATCCAACTTTTAATTTAAATGATATTGATAAATACGATTATTATGAAAGTGATAATAGTGAAAGTCCAGATTTTGATAGTGACGCTGATGAAGATAATCAATTAAAATCTATGTTCTGTGTTATTACAGACAAGAGTAAACAAACTAATGATGCGAATGATAATGAAAATGATATTAAATCATTAATTCGCCATTTATCGATAAATGAATTCATAAAACAGATAAATAATAATACCGACAACTTTAATGGATTGGACAATGATGATGATGATGACATTAATATATTTAATCAACCTGAATTTGAAACATCGACAAAAGTCAATCAATCAATTTTTAAGAAACACAAATTTCTTTAAGAAATGGATTTTTTTTTATTTAATGAATATATAGATTGAACTAATAATGAATTGATGAATTTAAAAATATACTTTTTTTATTTGATTAATTCCTTTATATATAATATTTCATTTCATTTATAAATACAGCGTTGTTGTGTGTGTTACATGTTTATCTCTGTGTACTCTTAGCTATTTGTTCTTTTAATACTAAGATGCTAGCACGTTGCTCTGGCGGAAGCATTGCAATCTGTTCATCGGATAATTGCAGCACTTGCATGATAAGCGCAGCTTTTTCTTGATCAGATGCGTCATTCGGTATTCCGGCTGGTATACGATTTTGTTGTTGAGCTGGTTGTGACTGCTGCAGTTGTTGTTGTTGTTGAATATTTGGAGGAACTGGTGGCTAAAACGAAGAGATATAAAATTAGATTATTCAGAATAAAAATGGAATAATGTGCAACATACTTTATTTTGTCGAGGGTCGACTGGCCGTTGTCTTGGGTCAGACTGGAATGGTACATTAACTGCAGGTGGTCGTTGATTTCGCTGTTGAAAACCAATTGGATCAATTGAATTTGTGGTTATTCCTGTGTTTATACTATTTGAAATCGATCCCACACTTGAAACACCACCGATAACTGGTGTCGGTCCCATTACGCGCATATCTTGATCTAAGCTGCGATTTAAACGTGGATCAACGGGTCGCAGATCAACATCTTGTGTCGTTGTTGCTCCTGGATATCCGCCACTGCCCATTACGGGCATACCAACTGGTGGTACTGGTTGTGGAGCGGGAACGGGTTGTGGAGCATTTATAATTGGTGATGTTTGTTGTGAATTCATTAAAGCAGCATTTAAAATAGACGGCATTTGATTCGATTTGTGAAGCATTGTCTATAAAATTCAATAAAATTTAAAGGTTATTTATTTTTATAAGGAAAAAACACCTACAACAGCAGAAGCCGGATCCACAATTCGCATTACAACCTGAGCTTGCAATAAAGCATATGCAAGTTGGGGATTCAAAAGCAACATTTGTCTTGCTTCAGATGGATTATTCTGAAAATAAAAGTATTGTGATCAGTAATCGTCTTACTTAAAAAATTACTTTTGATACCTGAATACATGCTTTCATTTGCTTCATCAGTTCATACATTTGTTCTGGAGGCAGTGACGCTACTGTTTTCGTTATAACTTCAGGTGCACTATCAGCGTCACAGTGATCTCCATAAGGATTTTCTACTTGAGGACCCTGTAACAGTTGTTGCATTTCCATTCGTGATTTTTCGGTACAAGCATTATCTACACGCAACGTTCTTCCACCGATTTCATAGCCATTTAAGTTTCGCATAGCACTGAGTGCAGTTTCCTGATCTTTATATTCACAAAATCCATAACCTTTTGGTTTACCACTTTCTCGATCAAATACCAATCTAAAAACATAGACAATTTTTTATCTTTATTCATCATACAATTACTTTGTTCGTTACTTTAATGATATGACTGGTCCCACTTCACTGAATATTTCTTTAAGTTTTTCCTCGGTAGCTTCATACGGTATATTTCCAACTAGTGAACACAAAAATTATGGGTTATGTTATAAAGTTAATAAGAAAAAAAACAAGTTTACCAAAAACAGATCTCATGGATTTATCCATAATACTCTGTTCCGAAGTTTTTTCAGTCATCTTGATTTATTTTATAACTTTTATTAAACACAAAAATTAAATTTTAAACAAAAATTGATAATAAACGCTGATAGCAAACTTTAATTTGACGTTACAAACAAAATGCACAAATTCAATGCCACAACTTTTAAGTAAGTGAAGTGGGAATCAATTGAAATTGAAAAAATAGCAACGAGGCCGAAACGTTAGCTGCTCGAAAAATATTTAAAGTAACACAAATTTTAAACCGGCATTTTTACTTATCTGTCAATAACATATTTTGGTTTATTAAAGTCGTGATTATTGAAAAGCGCGATTTATTAATCATAATTGTTGTTTTAGTTATATTAATAATCATAAATATTGAGAATAAAAAACATTAATTATATTGCTTATTAAGTAGTTAATGTGATCATAAGAAACAATATTCAAAGTTTAAGCTATTAAGTAAAAAGTGAGGTTAGTTTCAAGTTAACTAGGAACGTTTAGGATCGTTTATTTATAAAAGAAACAATGGATACAGATTTATATGATGAGTTTGGTAATTATGTGGGACCAGATTTAGAAAGTGACGAAGATGATGATCAAAGTGTATATGGTCAGGCGGATCAACAAGATGAACCTGATGTAATTCTTTTTATTAGATATTTGTTTATCAATTTAAAACACCCCTTAACTTTAGGATGATGCAATGGATGAGGATGAAGAACCAGAAGTTGAAGATGATAAAAGATCAAGAGCGGTTGTACTGCACGAAGACAAACGTTACTATCCCACAGCTCTAGAAATTTACGGTCCAGATGTTGAAACAATCGTTCAAGAAGAAGATGCGCAACCTTTAGATAAGCCATTAATTGAGCCGGTTAAAAAAATGAAATTTCAAATAAAAGAGCAACAGTTACCTGAAACAACATATGAAATGGAGTAAGTACACTTTTTTTTATAATTTTCTGATTCTGTCTGCTTGATTATTAATTATTTAAAAAAAAAAGATTTTTAGCAGATTTAATGGATACACCGACACTAATTCGAAATGTAGCATTAGTTGGTCATTTGCACCATGGAAAAACAACTTTTGTCGATTGTCTTATACGACAGACTCATCCACAATTTCAAGACATTGACGAAAAAAGTTTACGTTATACAGATACATTATTTACTGAACAGGAACGTGGAGTCAGTATAAAGGCAACCCCAGTTACATTGGTTTTACCGGATGTTAAACAGAAAAGCTTTATCATTAATGTTTTTGATACTCCAGGTCATGTTAATTTTTCTGATGAAGCAACAGCTGCTATGCGAATATGCGATGGCATAGTATTATTTATTGACGCTGCAGAGGGTGTCATGATTAATACCGAGAGATTGTTGAAACATGCTGTACAAGAGAAATTGGCCCTTACCATATGTATAAATAAGGTAATATTTAAACTATTTGTTAGTTATGTCTATTAACTAATTATTATATAAACTTACAAAATTTGTTTTAGATTGATCGTTTGATATTAGAGTTAAAATTACCACCGCAAGATGCTTATTTTAAATTAAAGCATATCGTCGAAGAAGTAAATGCATTACTTAGTTTACATATAGACAACGATAGTAATTTTATTATCTCTCCAATTGTTGGTAATGTTTGTTTTGCTAGTTCATTGTATGATTTTTGTTTCACATTGAAATCATTTTCAAAACTTTATGCTGATACGTACAACGGGGTAAATGTAAATGAATTCGCTAAACGTCTGTGGGGTGATATGTATTTTAATTCAAAAACGTAAGATGCTTTTTTTTTATACAAATATTAAAATTTTTAATTTATTTTTATTTGCTATTTGATAGACGGAAATTTACAAAAAAACCACCTCATAATACCGCACAACGAAGTTTCGTTGAATTTATATTGGAACCAATGTATAAATTATTTGCTCAGGTTGTCGGTGATGTGGATACATCTCTATCAGATACATTGAATGAATTAAATATAAAAGTAACGAAAGAAGAAATGAAAAAAAATATAAGACCACTGATGCGTCACGTATGCAATAGGTTTTTAGGTGATTTTAGTGGTTTTGTTGATATGTGTGTCGAGCATATAAAGTCACCATTGGAAAATTCCAAAAATAAAATTGATCATATATATACTGGTCCAAAGCAGGGAAAAATCTATGAAGATATGTTAAAATGTAATCAAGTGGGCAATTTAATGGTGCATAGTTCTAAAATGTATCCCACAGAAGATTGTACATTTTTTCAAGTAAGATCAATCTAAGCAACAATACATTTAGTCTAAACTTTTCTTTAATATTTTTTTTTGAAATTTAGGTTTTGGCTCGCGTTATGAGTGGCACATTGCATGCTGGCCAAGATGTACGTGTTTTAGGAGAAAACTATTCCTTAATGGATGAAGAGGATTCACGTATATTGCAAGTTGGACGTTTGTGGATTTACGAAGCACGATACAAAATTCAATTAAATCGTGTACCAGCTGGCAATTGGGTGTTAATTGAAGGCATTGATCAAAGTATCGTAAAAACATCGACCATTACGGAAATATCAAATCGAGAAGATCTTTATATTTTTCGGCCATTAAAATTTAATACACAAAGTATTATTAAAATCGCTGTGGAACCTGTTAATCCATCGGAATTACCAAAAATGTTAGATGGTTTGCGTAAGGTTAATAAATCGTATCCGTTATTATCGACTAAAGTTGAGGAATCTGGTGAACATGTAATCTTAGGAACTGGCGAACTATATTTAGATTGCGTTATGCATGATTTGCGAAAAATGTATTCAGAAATTGACATAAAAGTTGCCGATCCAGTAGTTGCATTTTGTGAAACAGTAGTTGAAACAAGTTCATTAAAATGTTTTGCTGAAACGCCAAATAAGAAAAATAAAATCACAATGATTTCGGAGCCTTTAGAAAAAGGTTTAGCGGAAGATATAGAAAATGATGTGGTAGCCATTAACTGGAATAAAAAGAAAATTGGAGAATTTTTTCAAATTAACTATGATTGGGATTTGTTAGCCGCTCGCTCAATATGGGCATTTGGTCCTGACACAAATGGTCCAAATATTCTGGTTGACGATACTTTACCATCAGAAGTGGATAAGATTTTATTAAATTCTGTAAAAGATTCTATAATACAAGGTTTTCAATGGGGAACTCGCGAAGGTCCCTTGTGTGAGGAACCAATTCGTAATGTGAAATTTAAAATATTAGATGCTGTTATTGCGAACGAACCATTGCACAGGGGTGGTGGACAGGTCATACCAACTGCGCGTCGAGTGGCATATTCGGCATTTTTAATGGCTACTCCCCGATTAATGGAACCTTATTTATTTGTTGAAGTACAAGCACCGGCTGATTGTGTATCTGCCGTTTACACTGTTTTAGCTAGGCGTCGCGGTCACGTTACACAAGATGCTCCAGTGCCGGGTTCACCCTTGTACACTATCAAAGCATTCATTCCCGCAATTGATTCATTTGGTTTTGAAACAGATTTGCGAACGCATACACAAGGACAAGCATTTTGCTTATCAGTTTTTCATCATTGGCAGGTAAACAAAATTTAAAATAAAAATTTAAATTGGATTTATTGTTTACAATAATTTTTTTATTTTTCATATTAAAGATTGTTCCTGGCGATCCTCTCGATAAGGGTATAATAATTCGTCCCTTAGAGCCACAGCCAGCAACACATTTAGCCAGAGAATTTATGATAAAAACACGACGTCGTAAAGGTTTATCGGAAGATGTCTCCATTAATAAATTTTTTGATGATCCTATGTTATTGGAATTAGCCAGACAAGATGTTTTATTGAATTATCCATTATAAATAGCTTAATATCATTTTATAAGAAACACAAATAAAATACAAAAAATAAGTTTAAACAATGAATAAAAGATTTTTTCTAATATAATGTAAGATTTGCTTTTTATCCCTTTGCTCTTTATAAATCACTGTTCAATATAAAACGATTTCCTTCAGAGTGTGCACCTATATATTTGTATTTACAGCGTCCGTACACACCTACAATAAATACTCTATTTAAAATCCAGTTGATAAATAATAACTTTTTGATAATACCTCGATGACTTCCCGGTTTATTATTTCCAATTGGTAATGGATTATAATTATTTATTTTTTTCTCTTTTGTTAATAAATTAATATTTAATAGAGTTTTAATCTTGTTAAAGTGTTTGCTTAAATTATCATTGATGATAATATTATTATTTTCCGTGGCATTTGTTGGCTGTTCTGTTGCACTACTTGTATTAAATTCTCTTGTAAGTTTACATGAATCTAAAAATTTTAACTTTTTCAAATTTATTTGTATATAATTTCTGTAACGAAAATTAAATTATTTTTTTTATCATGCTTAACTAAAACGAAAAGTATATAAACCTGTAAACAGAATAATCCTTTGATGATGTTGCTTTCGTTGTTGTTTTATTAATTTGATCTGGACAAACGGGATTACCCAATAGACTTAAATATTCTAAATTTGGAAAATAATGGTTTAAACGATTTACCAAAATATCCAAATTTTTAAACTAGAAAATAATTTATTAATAATTTTTTAATTGATTTATAGATAGATAGACTTACCCTATTATTATTCAACGATAAAATTTTAATATTTAACATGACTTTGTTAAATTTTAATGATAATTCATTTAAACGATTATTATCCAATATTAATTCATTTAAATTATAAAATAGCTCGATCCCATTTAGATTTATTAGCTTATTAAAGCTAATGTCCATTAATTTTACACGTTCATTGTATAAATTGATAATTGCATCGGGTATATCATATAAATTATTCTCTAATATAATTAACTAAAATGAAAAATAAAAGATTGATTTAATTTAGCGATTCATAAGTTTCTATATAAGAAAAATTAATTCATTTAGTAATTATATTGTTAATCAATTAAGTTCACATGACTACATGCATTTAATATAATTCTGCTTCAAAGGATTTTTTTTATTATATATTGCCTTAAATGTGCCGGTACCGATTCTTACAAAAAAGGATTCAAGTAAGTAGTATTTTGTGTTATTGAAACAAATAATTAATTTATGATCAAGTGAATTTAGAATTAATGATTAGATTACAATCCTTGAAAATTGACAAAATTTAAGCAGTAGCAATAAAATTTTAAGATGTAAATATCTACAAAAGCGAACAAAATACCTTTAAAACACTGTACCAATATGCTTATTAACAACTTATTTTTATCGTTTATTATTTTATCTTTTTAATTATTTGTTCTTTTAATTAATACAAATAGATAAGCAAATTAAATTGAAAACACAAAGAAATATTTTTCTTTTTCTCATTATATTAAAAATATTTATGATAAAACAGGATAAACATACATACATATGTTATGCGTATATTTAAATTCGAAGCCATAGAAATACTTATTACACTTTTTGTTGTCAACTTTTGTAATAAATTATCAATATAATAAAATATTTCATAGAAATTAATTGCTTACTTTTTGTTCTTTATCATTGTAAGAAATATTTGACCAATTTATTTCATTCATATTTTGTTATCACAAAAGCACAGTAGATACACTTTTTTGGCAGCAAATTTGTTCAATATGTTTTCCAAGAACTCTTGTTGCAGACAGAGAAAAACTTAAACTACAAAAAACAAAAAGATTATTAAGAAAACTTGTAAAAGCTGCCGGCTGGAGAGGCAGTTGTTGTGCACCGGTTTGCTGTTGAATTAATAATAAAGTATTTCTAGTATTATTTTCGTTTATTTTGTTTCTTTCTATCAAGAAATTTGCTTTTTATATACTGTTAATATTATTATAAGGTGCCAAAGTGTATTTTCGTTATTTTCTTATTAAAAATTGATTTTTTTTTTTAAACTACAATACACCATGTGTATATAGACATAACTGCTTTTTAATATAATATTTTTTGTAACTATTACAATAGAATTAATATATGATTGTTTCTGCTCTTTATCTTTATTTATTTTAGATTTGTTTTCCTTTCCTAGATAACTTTATATCTTATATTTACTTAAATAATTAATAAAACACGTATATATTATTTTGACTATTTTCTTCATGCACATTCACGTAGACAGTTGTAATTGTGTATACGTAGCTAAAACCATGTATCTGGTTCAATTATAACTCTTGTGATTCAGCTATTTAAAACATAATTATTTATTAGTGTTTAAAAAAATATATAATTATCTCAAAGATCCACTTATTATGGGATATAATGAAACAATTTAACGATCTGTACAAGCATTTATCCACTATCAACTTTCTTAACTAGATTTTTACAATTCCTGTTTTTAATTTAAATAGTCCATAATCATACCATTGCTTTCTTATAAGTGATAAGCAATTTACATTTAGGGACGGCGTTTCATTGTTATAAATGTATTTATTGCTTAAAAAAAATGCAAACAATTTAGAATAAAATATAAAGATTAATTACTTAAATACAATTTAATTTAATTAAATTATTTTTTAATAATTAATATAAAAAATATGTATTTATTTATTAATAATATATTGATTAAAATGAAAGAAATAAACATAAATTAAATAATAACAAATAATCATTATTATTATTTTCTGTTTAATTACTGATTACATGGTAAAAGTTCATTCAGAAAAGTTATAAAAAGAAAAGAAAAAGTCGCGACCTTTATTGTGTTTTTATTTTTGATTACTTTTGCAAAAAATAATTATCAATTGATAAGAACAAAAAAATAAAAATTGCTTATGATGGAATTTCTATTTTTATGTAAATTGTTTGGTATATTTTGTGTCTTGGATAAATAACCGCAAATTTTACTGTGGTTATATAAAAAATTACCAAGATGTCGCTTATACCACATTTCATGGTATACATCAAGTGGAATTGGAGCCAATATTGGAAACAACCTTATCTTTCAATAATTAATTATTAAATTTATTATGTGAAATTTTATAACTATTTCAGTTATAATTAACATAAATAAAAAGAGATATAGGATTTATATTATAATTAGTAAAACTGATATTTAAATAAGTTTTTTTTTTCGTTTTAAAATAAAATCGTTTAATAAACTGATTAAATTTTTTTTTGTATAAATAAAAATTATTAAGAAAGATAAAAAGAAAAACAAAAAATATTTTATAAGGTGATTAAAAAAATAAATTCAAACTTAAGATGTTTATTATGGTAAATTTATTTATATTTTTCAAGCATGTAAGCCTTTGTTGGCTTAAGACTTCCTCGACTTGATCATCGTTATTTATTCATTATTTTTGTATTTAATTTTTGCAAATTAATTTTTGCTTTGTTTCTGAATAATCACTTTGTAAATATAATATTAAAAACTTCAAAAGAAAGTGTTGCTTTAATGAGAAATAATAAGTAAAACCGAAAAAAAAATTAATAAATAAGTAAATGCTTGAGTCATCATCTCCATAAGCTAAAATAAATGGTCAATCATTTTTCCATTAATGATAATATATACTTATAGATATATATTTTACATATATTTTTTTTTTGATTATAACTCTTTGAATTTATTACAATTTAAATATTTTTAAAAACAAACACGAAAACTCCGTCTGATAAATTATTTATCAAAAAAAATTTAATTCATAAGATGCGCCATCCGCCATGCATTGGCTTTTATAAATTTTAACATTATTAAGTCGCTTATAAATATTTATGGATTAATTTTTGTAAATCGAAAATTAAATATAGTTAATGCTTGATTTCTGTTTGCTGATTGTTTAACGTTTTTTTTTTATGTTTCTCCAATCTATAGAGCGTGGTGAAAGTTTGATGTTTTTTTTATTTTTCTTTTAATTTAATATAATTTTGTTTGATTTATTTTTCTCGCTAATTAATATAGATACATATAATTTTTTGTAATAATTAATAGTTTTTTTTTTATAATTTAAATTTACGATTTGACACTCTAATTGAGAGGGCGGACAGTTTTTTACTGACAGAAATATCTTTCAAATCTGACTGTGGCTATTAAAGGCCGTTGAACGTTTCGTCATTCATTAAAAGATAAAAGCAATAAATCAACAACAGTAGTTATATGTAGTTTTGCTTATTGAATCGAAAATTTACAGTATTTTTTCAGTTTATTTGTTTCACTTTAACTATAAAACTTTGATTCCCTACGCATTAGCTAAACAATGAGTTTTATTATTCTTTATGAAATTATTTTAAATTTGTTTTTGTTACCTTCAGTAAATTAATTCAGTAAATTTTTCGCATCTTTTTTCAGGTATCCTAATCAATGAGCTAATCGTTTTTAATTCAAAGTTCATAATATTAACTTTAGTTAAATACAAATGATTTAAATAATGTTTTTGTTAATAATTAATGGATATTTTGTATTAGTCTGAAACCTAAATAACTCTAAAGTATAGTTTTTTTTTTAGCTATTTTCACTAATCTTAAATAGTGATTCGAAATCAACAATGTTTGGTTGGTCATTTTTTTGTAAATTCTTAATAAATCTATTTTCTATGATCTTTTTTCCTTCCTCTGGTTGTAAATGGGTGAATTTATTTTCACTTTATTTTTCTATTGAATTTTACACTTTATTAATTGAATGGAAAAAATTCCTATGATTTGCTGGACAACAAGTGTTTGTCATGGCAAATTAAAATCGATATCACCATACTACAGCATGAAAATGTCTTATTATCGTATCAATCTTGGCATTGGTTTGCAACCCTGATTAAATGTAAACCGTGTAACTCGAGTGATATCATTTTTTCCTTTTTTTTATAAATAAAATTTTATCAATTAAACTTACTTAATAAATCAATGTTGCATTAGTTCCTTTTAATTACAATGAAACTAAATTAACAGGTGAAATTTACAATTACAGTATCATAAAGAATTAAAAGTGTGTAAAATTAAAATAGTAACTACTATACTATATACTACTGCATTGCATGTCTTCATTCTTCCTTATTATTTTCATAAGCAAATAATTTTAGCACATGTTTAATTACTCTTGAAATATTATTGATAATCGCGAAATAAAATATGAATTATGAAAAAAAACACTTATCAATAAAATATTACAGAAAGTGAAACGTTGTATGGATACTAGAAAATCTAAAAATAAATATAAACTATTAATACATTGGTCTTGGCACTTGTACATTATTATATAGATTTTGTTCATTGCAATACGTGGCTCTTTTAGATAATATTTTTTATATTAAATTTTTCAATCACGTTTATTAAGTGTTATTAGTTTATGTTGTTTTTTATTTTATTGGTAACATACATAGCGTATATACATAAATAATATGATTACATCGTTTATTGTTGTTTATTTTATTATTTAATTTAATTTACTTTCAGTACTTGCTTGCATTATCTTAATTTGTTTGATCATAACAATAAAATAAATAAAAATAAATTACTTTTGGCGTTGGTAACTAACTATTTCTCGTTAATTTTGGTTACATATTTGGCAACCGAACGCTTTGTGTCATTACTTGTGCTTTGATTAATTTATACGGTGGCACGTTTGTTCACAAATTAAATCATTTTTCATTTTAATTATTGTCTATTGTGATTTTATTTTTATTTTGTCTGTCTGGTATGGTATGTTTTCTATTTAACAGAAAAAATAAAAGCTTGAATTGCTTTGAACGTGCAGAGGTAATAAATTTCTACATTATTAGTATAAAAAATGAAATATTTCTCAGTAATGTTATTACATCAATTAAAATTTCATCAAACTTTATAATATTTAAGCTTTATTACCTTTAATTTTCTTTGTACCATCATAACGAAATTTGTGCTTCCCTATAATTGGAATCATAATTATTTTAAATAAGGTTTTTTGTAGCAATTTAATGGATTAATCTCTTTATCGGTTAATATATACGTTGTATTTATTTATATTATGCAAAATTCTTATTTAATTAAACATTAAGAGTTATTTAATTAAATATCTTTTTAGCTTTCCTTATGAAAATATTTTTTGAAATAATTCGCGGTTGATTAAAGAATTTAAGGTGCCAAGATAAATTTTTTTCTTGTTGTTTATTGTGAAATATTTCACCGATAATAAGATTAAAATTTTAAGAATTCCCATACCCAGAAAAAATAAATAAATTCTTGGAATTGGAATATAAAAAAAGAATTGAATTATATTTTCAATTAATTAGTTAAAATATATTAAAGGATCTATGATACCAAATGAAAATCTGCCTTTTCATTTTATCTTTTCAATTTAATTTAATGATTTTGCAAACAACATTTTCAATCATTTCTTTTCTATTTTGGTAATTAAATAATTTTTATAGAATTTGAATAGAATAAAACGCTGTACATTACCGTCTAATTTGAGATTCAACATCTCAACGACTCAGTTATCACTGCCTTAAATTTAAAAGCATTTTTACTGCATCAGGTAATTTCGACTGCAGTGTATATAAAGTGTTTATATAAAGAATTTTATCTTATGCAGTTTATTATTCAGTAATTTACTTACTTATTCGCAGATGATACTGCAGCAGGTAGTTTACATCGTACTAAATTGACTTAAATGATTGAAAATATGTGGTTCAATCGGTTGAATTTAACGTGATAAGCATTAGGAAAAATTCACAATTCAAACTAAATACAAATGTGACTTACCTTTCTTTATTTTTGTCTGTAGAAAATTATAATAAAGTCTGTTTGAAGACAGTAAATTTTTATGATAATAATAATAATAACAAATTCACGAGGGTTGGAAGAACAAAAGAAAATCATATAATTGAATCAATAAAGCTAACGAAAATAAAAATTCTATTCTATTTTTATCGATTTATAAATTTTTATTCTTTCAACATTTTCAATTTTACATAATATAAGATCACTGTGGATGGGTGTATGAATGATGATAATTTTTTTTCTTTTATATATTTTTCAATAACTTTCTTAATGTTAGCCTAAACAATGTAATATGGTTGTAAATTGTAATATTACCTGATGCTACATTTGCGTCATATAAATAGGTAAAGGTTATCTTTATAATAATAATAAAAAATATACCAAATAAAATGTAAAAATAAAGTAATTTCTGGTTGTTTGCTGATTGATGGCGATTCCGTATTTGGTTTTTATTATTGCGGTGTGAGGGTTTCATTATTGTTTGCTTTTTTTTTTTTTTTTCAAAATTTGTTTGTTAAAATTTTTTCTTGTAGACAATCTTTAATTCTTGATTAACAAAAAAAAAAAAAGTCAAACATTGCTGCGGCGAATCCCCCTATAAAATATTCATGCAATTTTTAAAATAGAATTTTTTATACGCTAAAAACACTATAAATGTTTATTACAATATTTTTGCATTTAATGGGTTTTTTTTCGTCTACTTAAATCATTTATCTAATACAAAGTTAAAAAAGCTTTTGCAAATACTAAACATACATGTATTTCGAGTAAAGATTATTTTTTAGATAAATTTTAATTAATTTATTAAATTTATTTTCACTCCGGTACTTTTATTTTATCGTTTACAATTATATAGAGCATATTTTACCGTTCTTAAATGCAACGTTCGGTTATGATCTCGCATTAATAATATAAAAATATATTTAAATTCAATCAGATAAATATATTTTAATGTATTCTCTAGTAATAATAAATCAAAATTGAAAATAATAAAAGAAATTTCAGTTGCCCGCATTAAACCTAAAAAATAAATAGCAATGAATAAGCTCAATTATTCATTTTATTTTATTTTTGATTTTGTTATTAGATCAAATATTTAAATTTATAATGAATCAATAAAAACAAAAATTTTAATATTCTATCCAAACAAGGGATGTAAAATAGGGTGAAATAATAACTAATAAAAAAAAATTCAAATTAAAATATTTTAAAAAATGAAAAAAATATTATTGAAAAAGGAAATGAGTTTCATTCTTTGACACTTTGAGCTTAGATTATCATATTAATAATAATAATAATAATAATAATAATAATAATAATTATTATTATTATTATTATTATTATCTGGCGACAAAGGGATGGTTATTTATTTATATCATTAATACTATAATAATGGTCTAACGTTTGGGTAATTTGTAAATATTGTTATTTGAGAATCGTTATTTAATTTTGCTTTCAAAGAAAATAAATAATAAAATCAACAATATTTCAGCTTAATAAAGCTTAAAGAAGACTTCCAACTAAAAATTAGTTAATCTTATTTTTCTTTTCTTCGTTGCTTTTTGTTTTAAAAGAATTTTTATTAAATTAAATATTCACTGTTAAAATTTTGAAGGATTCCAATATATTTTTTTTTTTAATTTTAAAATTACATTTAAATTCTTTATTAATTTAATTAGAATTTTGTAATTTTATTATTAAGTAATAATGATAATTATTTTTGGCAAACATTATAATATTATTTTAAAAGACTAATTACTTTATTTTCTTTATTGATAATGATAAATGATAAAAAAAAGTTTAACGAAAGCTACTTTTTTGAACGAACAAAAAAATTTAATTACGTTTTTATTTTTTGTTTATTTTTAATTTTATAATCAATCAATTGAATAATTGTTTTATTAAAGCACAGTGTAAAGTTGTTAAAAAGAATTTCATTTAAAAAATGATGGTATGATGATATTGATACAACAATAAATTTTAATAGTAGAAACAGAAAAATGGAAAAATCCCTAAACGATTTTTATATTTTGTTAAGTAAATACAGTTTTATTGATGATAAAAATAAATGATTTGTTTTACTTAAACATAGAGATATGCGTAAATATTTTATTGCAACAGTAGATAATATATTTTGTACTTATATCTTACTCAATTAGCGAATAAAAGAAAACAAATTTTTAGAAACTTTTAAAGTGCTGCTGAAGAACTAAAACTTGAGCCTTAATGATTTTTTAAATTTAAGATATTTATGGACATAGGTCTAAAAGAATTGTATCGTGAATACTTGGTATAATACCAATTGATTTGAATTTTTGATGTTTGAACTGTACTTAAAGCTACTATTTGGCTATGCTCGATTGTTCAGACCCTTGATTCACGTACACTTGGTCAGCCCTTGATTCACATACACTTTTTTTTGCAATGAGGCATAATTTCAAAAACTTCCTTTAAATAATGTCGTAAGCTATATTTATAAAAAAAATAATTAGATCCCCTACATCTTGAATTTAATTTATCCGTGATTATATGATCATTAATTAAACGTGATTTTGAACTCTGGCTAATAATTCATGCGTGCTCTTTGTTCAAATTAATATTGAAATTTAACTGCTTAAGTTCAATAATTAAAATTGATTAATTTATTATGTTTCATTAAGAGATTCCATATGCTAAGAATAAACATATTATAATTAATTGCTTAAATAAAAAAATTTATCGCACGAATGGCTGCATTAGATTCACAGATTCAAATATCTGTATACTGTTACTATGGTGTCATTCGAGTGTTAAAGTTTAAAATGAACGCAAAAAATATTGAATATTTATTTTGTTAATCAAATAATATAACAGAAAGGTATCAATAGATTGATTTTAAAACTAATTTAATCCATTACTTATTAGTAAAGAGAAAAATTAAAAAAAAATTTAGAAAAACTTATTAAAATGATTTTAGAATGAAAAAGAAATTTAGTAATATTCTAATTCAATCAGCCGAATAAGCTTATGCTTTATATTTTATAATATCTATTTTAGACTCGATAAACAAAATTGGGGAAAAAACATGTTTTTTCAACCTAAAAAAGGATTTAATTTGTTTCCAATCGATTTCTTCTTAGTACAGCAAAATAAAAAAAAAAATAAAAAAAATTATCTTGAATGAGTTTTACAGTTAAGTGCTATGTATATAAATATAAATTGAATACATACTTAGGTTCTGCTGTTTTAAATAACTAGGTATCTTTGTTAAGGATTTTTAATTTATCTAAGATGTACTTGAAATATTTGGATATATTAAAATATTGAGCTGACATTGTAGTACTTGAAATACGATTTAGAAATTTCGTGATGTCTATTAGATCTATTTTATTTTGCTATTTTTGAAAGTAGTTCATTGATTTTTTCTGGAATAATAATAATTTTTGGTTCTTTATTAATACAATTATAGTCATGTTCATGTACAACTTAAGCGGGGAAACATTCTATACAGGTGTTTAGGACACTGTCTATCATAGTCGCAATTATTATTTTTCAATAAATGATGGTTTTATGAAATTTAAAAGAAATTTAAAACTTTATTTCAATAAATAATTTTAAAAAAATAAAGTAATTACATTGTTTGTTACAAAGTATCAAAAACATTTTTAATTACAATTTTTTCTGTTAAACAAAGAAATAATATTTCGCTCTTTGATTTTTATTGTGGAAATTCTTTTAGGTTTATTTTATTTTTCTATTATTTTTTTCGATTTATTTTATTTTTTTTTCTATAAATTCAACCGGTAATAAAAGGATATAAATTTATCAAACAATCAGCAGTGATGTGACAGAAAAAAGACCAATCGTGCGTGGAATTTTAAAGATGAGTTAAAGTAGCAAAAAAAATTGATTTTTTATAAGAAATTTACCTGATTTTTTGTATTCAATAAATAAACTATTGACAGTGAAATTGATAATTTTTTTCTAGTACTTTGTTTTTCTTATAATTCCTTTAAGTTCAAAAAATATAGCGTTTTTATTTCTAGTTGCAAATAATGAAAAGATTTACGAAGTTTTTACTTGGACCCAAATCTTTTTCGTTTAGAATTTCTTTTATCTTTTCTGTTTAAACAAAAGTTTTATAAAAAGCTTCTATTTTTTTGTTTATTTATTTCCAATGTTTCGTTTTTATTCCCTTTTTAGTCCAATTTGTCTGCTCTTACATTGAACTTTTGTTATGTCTAAAGAAAATAAACAGAAAAAGTTAAAGAGTTAAATAGAGAGAAAAAAAATAAAAAGTAAACTTTCGTTTCCATGTTTTCCATTTGCTTGTTGAATTGTTTATTATCTTTGTTTGGTGGGCAATTAGGTAGGTAGAAAGGTGACAATGATAAATTGAATTAATGTGCGCTAATTAATAATTAATTTTTCTTTTTTTTATTAAATAATTTATTCTTAGCGTAGCTTAGAATGCCCAAGAACAGTGAATTTGTAATAAGAAATTAAGAGAATATTTTCATTAAAAATAACAAAAAATTATGTATTTTTTTTTCTTTTATAGAATAATGAAAAAATACCCACAGATGAATACGAATGGCAAACACATCGGAAGGATTTTTATTTTGTGATTTAAGTTTCTTTACGTTTTTATATAAATATTTTTTTAATATGAATAAAATATTTATCAAAATGTTTGCATAGGTTGTTCTATGACACAGCAGGGAATCAACAGAACACTTGTGTGTTCCAATTTGGTTTATATATGATAATGTGAAGAAAAAAATATAAAATACAAAATTAATAAAAAGGTCAGGTCACGTATTGATAACAAAGATTATATGTAATTTGAAAATAGACATTCATTAGATGTGAAAAATAATAATCAAATATCACTATTGAATTTTAGTTAGTTATCAGTATCTGTTCACTTTGATAAGATACAAAAATAAATAAATAAATAATAATAATAATTGAGTATTGATTAAACTTTTTATTAACATTTGATTTTTCTGATTAAAAACTTTGCCGCTTTGCTGCACGATTTTTCATTATAATACTCGTTTTTTACTGCATGAAAACGATTGATTTTTAGGGTGTTTTCTTAATTACTTTTTTCTATTTGTAAAAGCTTTACAGCTGGGATTTTTTTTTTCTTTTTTATCAAAAAATCTTTTTTAATCATTTGCATTCAAGAACATGCTCTATATGCATATTTACAATCATTACAATGCTGTTAAACTCATCTACACAGCTGTGATGCTAATTTTCTATTTAAATTACAGTCGGTACATGAAATAATTGTTTATTTGTTCAATTAATTAATTCAATTTTGCTTAAATAAATTAATGATTCACACTACATGTTATGCTATTATCGTATTTTTTTTCGATTTATTGTGTCAGTATTTTGATAGATTAGGTGTATAAAGATCAAGTCTATTAAAAATAATAATAAATTAATATGAATAACATATAAGGTTAATTGCTTTGTAATTGATTTAATTGGTAATTATCTAACAATTTCTCCATCTAAATCGAGAATCAATACCGAAGACAAGTTTATTTTGTGTTAATTATTCCCTTTTATTATTATCTAACACTTAAATACCTAATTATCGTTAATATTCTAATTATAAAAGTGATTTTTGCTTCCAGTTATAAATGTATTGATATTATTGTTAATATTATTATTATTATTGTTATTATAAATATTATTGTCATTTTCTTTGAAAACATAAAATGTTTGTAACCCATTAAATGTTACCCTAAGGATAATTTTTGCTAGAAGCAATTTGTTAAACGTATTTAAATAGGGTTAAATAAATTTATTTTATTTATTCTTTTTTTTTTGTATTTATATGTTCTTGGTTACGACTTACGACAGAACTTTACATAATTCATTTGTGAAATTGTTTTTATATTTATTCTGTTTTTCTACTTGTTAAATTAACATTTATTTAAATTATCTTGTTTATAGGATGAAATTTCCAAATGTTCTTCAGCTTAACATTTTTTATATTTTTTTTTTCTGTATTAAAGAAAAAGATTTAATTACTTAACCTATAATACACTTACATTTCATTTATAATCTAATTAAATCTAATTAGTTTTTGTTTAAAATTTTACTCAGATTCTTTCAATTTTTATGGAATTTTAATTTTATTACAAGAATCAAGATGTTTTCATTATTTTCTTCACATTAAATTTTTGTTGCATTAAAGCTTTTAAATTAAAACAAATTCTGCACAGTTGTAAATTTATTGATTTTGATTTTATCGTATAATAAAATAATTGAATCAATAAAATGATGTGAATAGAATTCTTAGTGGTACTCTTAAGAACTTGTAACAATTTGACTTACAAAATAGTTTAAAATAATGCTTTTTTTAATATGAATTTATTGAAATATTGTCATTTTTGTTAAATAAATCTAAATGCATATTTAAATCAAAATTAAAATTTCAATAATTTATAATAAATAATCTTTAAGAAAATCAGCTAAAGACTTAATCAGATTCTATTAAATAGAATTAAAGAAAAAATTAAGATTGACATTGACAAATAATAAATGATTTATATTCTCATTAATAACATATCAGTAGAATCATGGATTTCAGTAATCAATTAATTGACGAATAAACTATTCTGTGCTCTGGAATATATTGTACATATAATTTATTTTCTTATTGATTACAGAGCGCATTTGCATTTTTACTGCATTTGCTATACAAATCGTAATATTAAAATTTGCTTATTAGTACAGTTTATCACCATAATTTATATTAAACCAGTTTATTAACTATGATAATAGAATCATTTATCATTGATTTTATATTGTATTATTATTTTTCTTTTTTACATTATTATTTCTATTGATTTTTTGTGTTATTTATCTCATATTAACGTTAATTCCTATTCTTGAATAAAGTATATTCGATATAAAAACAACTAAATACTAATATTAGGAAAGAAAGCAAAATCATTTTCTTAACCAATGTAAAGATTCGCAATAAACTAAATAAAACAATACAATTCATTATTGATTTATTATAATTTAATTACCTGTCAAAAACTGTTAATCAAAATATTGTTTTCCCTTAAAAAACAAAAATTATCGTAAAACTGAATGGTAAACACTTGAACTTGGTACACTTTATGATCATATTGTTATTTTTTATTTTATTCCCTTTCGTATTTCTTTTTTTAGCATTAACATTTACGACTGTAATTAAATATAATCAAGAGATTAGTAATAAGTATTAGAAATAAAAATATAAGACATAGAATATTAGAAAACTCGGAAAGAGTAAAGTATAATTAACACAACCTGGCCATGACCTTACGAAATGTAATTAAGCAAAGCTATAAAAAAACAAAATACGTTGAATATATTTTTGGTTTTTAATTGTTGTTTCTTTGGTTTAAATGTAGATCTTTTTTAGAATTACCCGAATTATATACATAGCTGTTACTGTTTTCACAATTTCCACAGTTGTGTGATAAAAATAATAAAGTAATCGCATTTTTATATGAATTCAATCAAACTAAAAATATATCTGTGAAAAACGAAAAACCAAATAATTTACTATACATTTCTAATATGTTTATAGTTAATTTATCTCTTTTTCTGTTCTGCGATTTATTTTGTTGAATTTTGATAAAAATAAAGGCAGAATTTTAAAAATATATATTTATATATATTAATAATGTGATCTGGTCTCTGAAACGATTTTTTATCACATTTTTACGATTGCACTATCCTGTATTGACATAAATTATTTTATTTTCATTTTACCTTACGAAATTAACATTGATTATCTTTATGTTTTTTTCGTTACTGTTCTTAAGAATTTAACTAAGTTATGATTGGCTTTTACATTTATCGAATAGTTTACTAGGGAAAAAAATTATTAAAAAAGTTTTCGTTGTTGAAATGTGTTTTTCTCTTTCAATTACGAAATTAAATTAGTTAAGTTTTTCAGCCCTAAATAAAATATTTATAAAATGTATTTTCACTGTTGTTTTGTATTGAAAAGTATTATTTTCTGATGTAATTTTACGTTAGTTATAATGATAAATAAAGAAAAAAATATATTGGTTGTATTACCTTTTTGTAAATTAATTATTGTTTATTGAAGTGAAAATATACAATTGCATTAACTGTTCGAATTTTTATGATTTACTTATTTCTTTTTTATTTCACTCACAGTCAATATTTTAGTTCGTTATTTACTTATACAAATTATTATTGATTTGTTACTTTAATAAACTAAAACATTTATATACAAGAAGACTCATAGTTTATTATTTAATCTGGCAAACTTACAGTTATAGTTTTTCTCTTGAAATCATTGCGGTGGTGATTTTATAAATTTTTGGAAAAAACAATTTCTTTAAAAAATTTAATAATAAGGAAACAGTATACCATATTTGTTTTGATTAAATAAAATAATTTATTTACCATATAATTGATTAATGCGCATAAAATGCTTAAGCAACTAAGGATTAAGCATTTAATTCATAATATAAATAACAGGGTCGTTTGTTGTTCTACATATTTTTAGATTCTTAGAATCAAAAATATTTGATTGTTTAGCAATGCAAAAAGAAAAATGAAACATTTTAAAAGGATCGTGAAAAATTGCAAATATTCTTTTGAAATAAGCGAATACACAGTGAGCTATTAATAAGATGTAATGTGGGAGACAACGTAAATTTAAACTTTAACTTTTCGGAATATGTATACTTATAGTGGCATTCTCAGAATAAAGGCAAATTTAATAGAATTGTTTAACAGACCAACACTTTGAAATAAATTGATGCGTACTTAAAGCGTTTTTATTAAATTATTTGAATAAAAAATTAACACTAAAAACATTGGAAAGCAGATGTTGTTGAAAGTGTTTGATAAAAGGCATCACAAATCACTGCTTCAAAACAAATCTAATTCTCCCTGTTTAAAGTATTAATAAAAATATGCCTTAGGAAATGTTGTTACCTGTGGTAAACCATAGAACTGTCTTGTGACGTTTCATACCACCTTGACGTTATGTTGATATAAACCGCGATATTGCAAAGTATGGTTGTACTTTGTTAAAGAAATTAATAATTAACTAATAGATTCAACTAAAATATTGTTTTTTTAATGAAATCGCATTTAAAAATTATATTATATATATTATATTTATATAAACAAACAAAATGCTCATTTTTATTTCTCCACTTTATTTACTATTAAAAGCAACAAAATAAAAATGTAACAAAATTTAATTTAAGAGTGAAATAAAATCAAAATAAATAAAGTGAAAATACAGTTAATAATAAAATAAAAAAGGACGATAAAATAATATCAATAATAAAATAAACAACGGCAAATAAATAGTAAATAAATATAAAATATAATATTGAATAAATAAAAACAAATTGAATTATCGTATCATCAGCATCAATTTTTCTTATACATCGACTTTTTATTATTATTATTATTACTATTATTATTTTAGTTTATATTTTATCTATTGAAAGGGCATTTTGTTCTCTTTTTTTATTTATTTATTGGTTGATAAAAGTGAAAAGGATATTATTATTATTATTTATATCTATAAAAAAAATTAAATTAAAAAACACAATCAATGCTGACGCTTGATCGATTTGTATTTTTATTATTATTTCAAAATAAAATATTATTTTATCAATTTTATTTTCTGAAATAATATACTATTTTTGATAGATTTTTCTTTTTTATTATAAAAAAACAATAAACAGAATAATTGTCTTGATTATGGTGTTGATAGTTTATACAGTGGATGTATAATATAAATTCTATTAGTAATGCTTGGTTATTCTCTTTTTATAGAGTTAGGTGTAGGAATAATAAAGAAGAGATTGTTATAATCTAAATTAATAATTATTTTAGCGGATATTTAAATAAAAAAAATACTTTTATCTGCTTAAAAACAATGAAGATAAAATGTATTTTTAGTCAGTATAGTATATAATTTAAAATGTGTATAATTGATAATCGTATTAGCTGTGCGGATGTAAAAAATACAAATGAAATTTCACATGAAAGCTGGTGTTATTTCGGAAAAATTTATTTATTATTTAGAAAAAAAAACTATAAAGACAGCAAATTAGCTATTTATACATTGATACTACTGTAAGTGTTCAGTGTACAGGTTGTTCTCATATATTAAAAATCGTATAACAAAGAATCAATAGGTTTTACTTTTCTTCACTTTATTTTTCTCACAAGCATGAATTGCTAAACCACTTAAGTTAATCAAACTTTTATTTGTTGTTCATCTGATACAAAATTGATCTCATTGTAAAGTTTATTAATCAGATCTTTGCTGTTATTACAAAATGGAAAAAAAAATAAAAATAATATTTTCAAAAAGACTAAAATAGACTTGATTTGATTGAAAAAAGTTTTCTTGTTCTCCTTATTTTTTCATCTCATGTTTTTTGTATTTTGTTATTTCGATTAAAATTTGAAATATAAATTATTTATTTTTTATGAGTTTTGAATTGTTTTCGTTTTGGTATGTTTTCCTTTTTTTTTTTGTTATTTTTTTTAAAAGAAGGACTAAAAACTTTAGATACAAAAAATTTTATAATTAAGTTTACTTTTCATTATAAACAATATATACTTGGTATGAACAATGATGGTGTATATAAAAATAATAAAGTAATTTTAATAAAAACAACAAAAAAAATATTTATATATAAAACAATATTTGCCCACCCAATTTTTTCCTTTTTATTTATGTTTATGTTTTTATTTAAAATTATAAACAATATCATATGGGATTACCCTTAAAATTTTATATTTATATTATGTTTAAATGTATAAATAGCATTTAATTAATTTAACAAGAAGATTAGTCTGCTCCTTTTTTATATTTAATCTTGTTGTGTTAAGAATTTAAGGGTATTTTATTGTAAAAAAAAAAAAAATGCAAATAAAACGTAACACGTAAAAACTACGTGACACATTTGTAGTGTAAAAATAAATGCATAAACTTTATGTGCTTACTGTAGTTCAAAACAAAAAATAATAAAACAGAAAAGAAATGAAACGAAAAGGCAAAGAAAAATGATGAAATGCTTGTGGATGTTAGTAATAACGACAAGTACAGTAAAAAAAAATAGAAATAAAAATCAAAAAAACGTTGATATAAACAATAAACCACCCACTATTATGGTTGTAAACAAAAATGAATATTTCCTTCTTTTTTTTGTACTTTTTTCGTCATCATTTCTATTTTTGTATTATTTGTACACTATTTATGGTGCGTCGTGTGCGTTACACTGGTGTCGTGTGTTTTGCTGGGAGCATACTTTTGTTTTATGCCTAATAAAAATAAATCAAACAACAACAACCCCAAGAACGAACAAAAAGGCCTCACAAATCCTTTTCAAATTTATTTTCTTATGTAATTTATTTTTTATTTTAATATAATATTGTTATTTTGCTATTCCTTTTCGCACCAAATAAACAAATCACAGAAGCATTTAGGTTGGCATCTTTTCTGTTGTTCTTACTTAAGGTCAGTTTTTTATCAGTAGGCTTGGCTTTCTGTTTTTTTTTTTTTTTTGTTTTGGTCAAGATTGGATTTACAATTACAATATTATTTCTGTCGTTTGTACTGCATTACAAATAGTATTATTATTTCTCCCAAAGGTAGTATTGATTAAAGCCAAGATTATTTTTTTTGGTGTGTTTTTTATGTATATTTATAAATGTTTGCCTTTTTTATTCCTTCTTTTGGTTCTTGATTTGCTTTTTTCATATTATTTTGCTATAAATTCTTGAAGAATAAAAAATAAATACAGAAAATATTTAAAAAAAGAAAACGTTAAAACAAAAGATGTCGTAAAGAAACAAAAATTGAAAACACATTAACGTTTTGAGACGAACAAACAGAAAAATGGAGAAAGCAAAACCTTTTATTGTGTTTTGAGTGTTTTTGATTTAAGGTTATATTATGTGACCTTTGTACTGACACTTTAACTGATTTTTTTTTGTTTTTATTTTTAATGTTTTATTCAAAAAACGTATTTGTAATCAAAAAGTTATTACCCGTATGTCGTACTATAGGAAAAGTAACAAATTGAAATAATATTTGTCACTTCACTTATATAACTGTTAAATACAATTGCATTATTTTATGTTTACTCTACAGTTTTATTAATATTTTCTTAGCTATCAAATTAAATTAAATCCAAAATTATATTATTAATAAATAAATATTTATTATTATAAAAACAAACGTAACTAATAAGAAAAGTAAAACAAACGTATGTCTGTCGGTCTGTCACTTAAACTTTTTCTCTTCGATCAAAAAGTTTTATTTTAAATTTTTCACTTGTCAAAAATATAATTTAATAAAAATAAATTGTTCATTAATCTGTTGATAAATTTCAGCAAATCACCGGTGAATTTAGTAATTTTTACTTTAAGTTTATTATTTTCTATGACATAGGTTAATATTGACAGTAAAGAATTTTTTAAAATAAATTTTAATTGTTTTACACTTTATTAAATTTACTTTGTGTCGTACAGTATGTCACAGTATAACACAATTTGATTAAAATCATCTTACATTATATAGCTATTTAATATTAAATCGCTTATCACCGGAAGGAATGTTAATCAAATAATAGCTTGTTCTACTCTACTCTCATAATAAATCAGGTGACAACTATAGACAGTAGGTAATACTTAAATGAACTTTAGATTATATTTTTTAATTAGTTGTAAGACTATTTATTATTGTAATTTTGGATAAAAAAATAAATATTTATCTCTGTTTTAAATATAAGGCATGAAAAAATTAACCATTGTGCGTTTAATTATTATTCCTTTCTGTGTTTCTTTGATATACAACCGAATGGAAAAATTACTTCCTTTTATTTTTCATCAATTGTTTAGTTTCTTTTGCATTCAGTTTAACTGTGTATTTTTAATTAGCAATATGGTAAACTCTGGACATCCGGCAATAATGCATACAACTAGAATAATTTATCACCTGCTAATGTAATTGTAATTAAAAAAAATCTCTTTGAAGATTTTTGTAATTATTAGTTGTATTTTTTCTTAGAGGCATATTGAATTTCGTTTATTTGCACTTTGCTAGTATTTTTGTTGTTTCTTTCAATGCTTTACTAAATATTGGTTTACTTTTCACAGGAAAAGTCTAAGATTAATAAAGAAAAGAGGCAGTAATATGGATAAAAAGGGGGAAAATCAATGCATTATGTTAAAAAGCTTAAGGGCAAAATTGGTTTACTTTAATTTCTTTCCCCAAATTTCTCAATATTTTCTTTTATTTTTTTTTTTCTGCTAGATCATTGGCCTAATATTTGTATTTCTTTCTTCATTTCATTTTCATTTTATCTTTGTTTGCTAATCTCTACTTTTTTTCATCTTTACTATTGTCTTGCCTTAGAAAATACCTTTGCGTATTTCTGTATTCTTAATTTTGAATTGAAAACGATGAAAATGCTTAAAAATGTCAAATAAAAACGTGCGCCCGTTTATCGATGCTAAAAGGGAACAGGATACTTCTTCATCCAGAGAATGAAATAATAAAAATAAAGAAAACAATGCATAGATGATATCGGGACATTGAAAGTATAATCTAAGATAGTATTTTCAAAGTAAAAATGGTGGTTTGTGTTCTGGCAAATAAAGATTTTACCAGCTATTTTTTATAGGCTTTGAACAAAGGATAGGTTATGGCTTTTCAGTTTTGCAAAAACACATATATTTATTGCTTTTTTCAATTTTTATTCATATTTTTTTGTTGAACTTAAAGTGATGATACGAATAAAAGAAAAATTCTATAAATATTTGCTATACTTACTCAGAACAGACAATATTCGATTTAAAATAAAAAGAAGAATAATAATAATAAAAAAATAAGTTGGGTATTAAGTTGAAATAAAATAAGGCAACATAATGACTGTATTTATATTTATATATTGGTGAGCAAAAGATTTGTTGTTTTGTGTTCACAAATATTGCTTTGGTTACCAGAGGGTCTTTCGTTTTATTCTTTACTAAAATGTTTATACACTGTCCTTACAACTTTTTCATTTTATTTTGCTTAAGTTTATTTTTATCGTTATTATTATTATCACAATAATAACAATATTGTAATAATAATTCTTATTGAATTTGATACGCTAAAACCACAATAAAAACCAAAGAAAAAAAATAAAAAAGCGATACAAAGGAAACTTGCTTTTAATATCATAGATTTTCTTTTAAAATTAAATTATTTTCAATTGTCTAGTTATTTGATGCTTATAAAAGTTATTAAAAAAAACAATTAAAAGGCTTAATGTTAATTATACTTATTAAAATGTTTGTATATCTAAGTATAAAACCCTGTTAAGTAAACAAGTAACGATAATTAAGCTAATTAAAAAATATATTAAGGCGTAG
The DNA here is from genome assembly GCA_963942525.1 of Ptychoptera contaminata. Taxonomy (NCBI): domain Eukaryota; kingdom Metazoa; phylum Arthropoda; class Insecta; order Diptera; family Ptychopteridae; genus Ptychoptera; species Ptychoptera contaminata. The sequence goes on along the minus strand of OZ012637.1, from coordinate 15,130,969 downwards.
AAAATAAAATAAAAAATAAGGGAAACATATAACCAACTGGTAAGCAGCTAATTTAATTGTTTATTAATTAAGGAAAGTATAAAATATAAAAAACGTGTTAAAGAGATGAACTTTTGGGAAGAGTTTAGTAAGCCACACCTGGGTGTACTTTGTGTTTTCGATTTTTTTTTGTACTAATTAAAATTATATTAATTTCTGTATTAAAATGTTACGGAAAATATATATTTAGATTTAATATTGAAAAATTATAAGAGTAAAAGTACGAAACAATTTGGATATATTGTCGTGTATACGATTTAACCTTCCATTTATACCTATCAGAAATTTTACTTATTTTGGCCGAATAATAGATAAGAAAAAAAGATAAATATTTACTAAAAACGAAAAGAGCAAACAGCCAAGATTATATTATTTATAAAAGTTTATTTAAGGGTTATGAATTTTATTTTTATTATTATTTTTTTGGTTTACATTAAGAAGATTGGATTATTCTCTTGAAATTTTATTATGTTTTATTTTTCCCCGGTTAAGTTTTAATTTGCTTTTTTATATCTATCCATTATTATTATTTTTATTTTTTTTTTGGGGTTTAAATAATCGTCATTGTTTTTATTTTATTTTAAACAATAAAACTTTTGGCTCTAGAGATATAATATTTATTTATACATTTATAAATAAATGGTTTAACAGAATGAAAACACAGACAATTTCATGTTAATAATTCAAGTTGTAAATACGTCATGATAATATAATAAGCGCGTACACCTGTTGTTAAAGGTAGCCATTGCTCGGATATAATTAAAATGACAACAATGTGCATGCTGAAGATATAAAATGTTTAAGTTTTGTTGTAAATCATTGATCTATTTTTATTATATATACAATATATGTATTACCAGCAATAAAATGTATTTAACTGTAAATTGGATTAAGCATCGAAAAATTTATTGCAGTAAAGTTTATAGTAAGTGATATATAAAAGCCTAAATTCTTTCGACCTTTTAAATAGATAATTTTTAATTTCTTTCAACACATTTTTTGGTTTTTCACTTTAATTTTCGATGTTCGTTTCTATTTAATAATAATTTGTTGATACACATTTGTTAAACGGAAGCCATCATATATTATTATTTTTTTTTACATAAAAACAATTATTTAATTCTTGCTTTATATGTTGGTAAATACCCAATTAACCATTTTTAATTCACAAATGTAATATGATTTTATTTTTTTGTTATAATTAATGATTTATTTTTAACAAGAAAGCATTTAATGTTCTTTTATTTTCAACAGAATTTCGTTAAAGGAATTTTTGCTAGGAATGAACAAAAATTAATATATATGCCCGTTTTTGCCAATTACCATGTTTTCTTGTTTAAAAAACAAATAATTAAATAATATGATCATATATATTTTTTATCAATTATTCTATAGAATTCTGTAGAAGAGAAAAAAACAGAATTTACCATTGGTTACAAGTGAAAAATAAATGTTCAAAAATGAAGCTGGACGTTAATATTATTATTTTATTTGTCAATAAAAGCTGTTTAAAAATATAAATATTTTTGTAAATTATTTTAATTGGCTTCCTTTTGTCGTTTTTATTGTATTTTTTCATTTTTATTTCACAAGTTTGTTTACTCATTAAAAAGCAAAATTGATTTAAAAAAAATTAATGGTAAAAGAATGGAAATTCATTGAATCTATTTATGTTTAAAAGAAAGAATTTAAAATTTTTCATTCAATTAAAAAATTGTATAGGAAATTAATTATTAATTAGTTTATGAATTATTGAAAAATTTAATTAACTTTATAATAAAAAACAAAACAAATGCTTTTCATTATGAAAATCTCAATGCTTAGAATAAATATTTAGGTAATATATTAAAAATAAAAATTAATTACTTTTTCCAACGTCCCTCATTGCCCTATTTTTTAAAAATTATCTTCAAACGTTTGTTTTGATTTTATTTTGTGAGTTTTGTTTTATAAATATCTTATTGATTAAATTTTTTCAAATGTAAATAACTAGACCTAGACAATGTTAATTTAATTGAAAGCGAAACAATGTATTATTATTAAGTGTTTAAAGTTGAAAAACAGCAAAAAGGACCAACCAGCTGTTATTAAAGAAAAAGAATTTCCATTCATAGTAATAAGAACAAACATTTATTTATATAAAAGAAGAAAATTAAACTTGAATAACCTTTTTTTGTCATCAGAAAGAAAATGCTAAAAAAATTCATGTTTGTTCGCCTTAACATTAATATTGTTAATATTATTATTATTATTATTATTCTTTTATAAAGAACATTACATATTACATAATAATTTGTATTTGTATCAATTCAAGCATAATACAACTATATTCAAGATATTTTCGTATTTAAATTTGCTGTATCATTTAACAATAAACAAAACATTTCTTAGTTTTAATTCAATACGAAAAACAATACAAATTCTGTACAATTGCTAACACATGGCTCTGTTTATATGAATAAAAAAAAACTAAATATAATGAATAATAAATAAATACATTATGGTCCGTTAAGTTATTTTATAACATAAAATTTATAAATAATGTATATTTCGAAGTACAAAAAAATAATAAAAGGTAAACAATTTCTAAATGAAACAAATTTTATATATGTATATTTAAGAAAGACATTGCATTGTGTAGGTCAATTCAAACATAATAAACTATTAATTGTTTATAATTAATAAATGTTGTACAAAAATTATTTTTTATTATTTATTAATTTTAACACATGACGATGTGGTTTTTAGTGTTTATAATTATATATTGAATACATTGTAAACGTTTTTTTACACTTGTCTTACACATAGCAAATTTTTAACCTCTAAAAAATGACAAGTTTATTCAGGATACTTAAAACTCATTTACATAAGTTATTTAAAAGAATATTATTGATTAGTTTGAGTGTAACAAGTAGGTTGTAGAACTTTTATGCCAAAAGATGACCATTAATTGAATTTTTCCGTTTTTTTTTTTAGAATAAAATAATAGTTTTATTGAAATAAATTATTTACAGAGTTACTGCATTGTTATATTAGTAAAAGTACATAATTATAATTACATAAAAAATAAAAATCATTCAATTAATTCAAAGAAAATAACCGCATTTAAATGAGATTATTAGCTTAAGTATTATTCTACAAAGAGTTCTGTGTTTAGTTTTCCGCAAAGTTTTTAATGAAAAGAATTAAATAAAGTAAAAACCGTAGCTTAACTATAGAAATCTGAAATTGATTGAATATTCGCCTGTATTAGAGAGATGAAACAAATAATAAATAAATTATCTTTATATTTTAATTTTTTTTTTTACATAAAACATCACGTAATTGTTATATTAAATTTAGATTAGACAGATTACATGCTTCTTCCCCTTTATTACTATTTTAGTAGTTTCTGTTTTGTTATTTTATTCATTTGAACATAATATAATAATAATAATAATAATGCGAACAACAAAAGCACATTAAAGTTCTTCTATTATTATATGTTGTTCATTATTCATATGGTTTTGTTATCAAAAATCTTCAATTTCAATTTCTTTAAAACAAATATTTATATGAAATTACGCTGTTTTACATCTTTTCCTTATTATTCTGAGAAGAAGTAGATATCTTGTTTGTTTGCTCCATATTTTTTGTGGATATAAGAAACAGATGAATATATTTCAATTTTCAATCGTTGGTTTCGATTTTTTTTATTCTTCATTTTAAACAAACAATTTCGCATTTTACATTGTGTTCTCTCACCCATTGTTTGTAGATACATATTTTTTTATATATATATATAATAATATATAATATTTTTAATTTAAATAAATTTAGCAATATTGTCAATTAAAATTTATTAAGAAAAAACATTATTTTGCTTTATAGGACCAGATTTGTTTAGAATTATTAAGTAATATTAGATTTTTATTAAGATAAATTATATTTAGAGACAATAAATTTTCTTTTCAAAAAATATAAAATTGCTTATGTCAGTTAACTTTCATTTTATAGTAAAGTAATAATAGAAGCACCTTTTTCATACACCCACTTAATTCAATTATTTTTTTTTATTATTTTGTTAATAATGCGAAAAAATATTTTTCCATCATTTTATCAATTTTAACTTTGTTTTAATCTGATTTATTTTGTTATAGCTTATGCTTTGTAAGCACCAACGCATTTGTATTTTCTTTAAATTTTAATACAACAATAAACAATTTGTTTTACCATGAAGCATCGTTCGCGATAAAATAAAATAAACTTTTTGTGATACTATAAGTTAGATTTTCATTAATTATTTATAATTTAATTGTGAAACAGAAAAAAAAAAACAATTTAGTTACATTTAAACAACTTAATGAGCATTTCCATTTAATAAAATTAAAATGTTTTAATTTTCTCCATATTCATTATTCGTTGTACTTCAACAGTCGCAAGTAGTTTTATCCGCATGCAAAGGTTTCTACTAATAAATTAATAATTTGTTTTTCTGATAATTATAAACAAAAATCTAAATACATAACAAATCATATTTCTGTCTAGTTTAATATGTAATAAGTACTGTAGTTTAGTTCAAAAAAAATTATTTATTTTAAATCAAATTATCAACAATTTTTTAAATAAATATGTTTTTTTCTATGCTAATATTTGACATTATATTATTTATTTTATAGAGAAATATAACTAATTAATACTTTTAAAAAATGAAGCCGTTAAAAAATTTATTTAAATAATATTATTATGTTTATAAAGAAATATTTTATATGGATGGATCGTGAATTGGCAAATGGATTTCACAAATGTATTTCACAAACATGAAAAACAATTTAATAAATATCTACAGAAAGAGAAAATTAGTTTTTTAAAAAAAATTGAAAGGCAATTTTCTTCTAACTGTAATAGGAACAGTTTTGATTTTAAGCAAACAATAGCGATGGGGAGATTTAGTAATGTCTTTTTGGTAAATATACTTTTTTATATTATTGTGTAAAAGTCAATTATAGTTTTGATAAGTAAGTAATATGGGTATTTTTTTAATGATCAATTGATTTTAATAAAAATTAATCTTATTAATATTATTATTATTATATTATTAAATTTTAACGTTTTAATTAAGTAAATAAAATAATTACATTTGAAATAATAACTAACGATAACTTTTGCATTGTTTAGCATTATTATTAATGTTATGTATTGACTAATTTAAGGACATTGCATAAATAATATTGTGTGATTAAACTTTTATAATGTACTTTATTATTATCGTTTAGATTTTTTTATAGTTATTGCTAATTACAAAGTATCATAGTTATAAGAGAATTATTAATATTATTATTGCTTTTATTTAATTTTAATTATTATAATAATGTATAATGATAATAATTATATTAGTAAATAAAAATTAATATAAATAAAAAGAAAAAACACTACTAAAATGTTTCCATTTTACACAAAAAAAAAATAGTTAAAGTTTAAATATACATTTATAATAGATAGATCATTGTAGGTGTTTTCTTATACTTTTAATATTAGTTTTTCGTTTTTTTTCCATACATAAATATTTATATAAAAATACAGGCACTTCCTTAAGCTTATTATGTAACAAATCCGAACTTAGTTATTTGAAATATGCTTTTATTTATAGTTTGACCCTTATTGTTAAACCGCACTTGACCCTTTATTAATAAGAACTATAATTTTTAGTATTATTTATAAATAAGAATATTGAGTGCATTTAGAAAATTTAGGCGCTATTATCTTAATGTATTTTTAGTAAAGTGTATAAAATAAGAAAAATTTAAAAACATAAAAGTGTTTGGTATTTTTTGATTATTACCTGCTGTAACTGCACTACTTTAAATAAGTCCAGGAAATAAATTTAACAAATAAAAAGCCTATTTAAGGCATTGAATTAATCAATTTTATATAATAATCCTTTTACAAAAAAGTTAGAGACTACAATTAAATTTATTATTATTTATTTATTTATCTAGTTTTATTTATATCATTATTATTTTTATTATTACTATTAATATTAGGTTCCTAATAGACATGACATATAAGGGTTTTATGGTTTCAAAAATAATTAATACAATATTAAATAACTAAAAATAAACTGTATAATTTTTTATTGAAGGTATCACACAAGAAAAGCGATGAAATTATAGCATTAAAAATTATTCGAAAGGATTTTCTAGTACGTAATAATTTAGTTTTACATTCAAAAAACGAAATAAAAATTTCGTATGCAATAAAATTTGAATTTTTAATAAATTTATCATACTATTTTACCGATAATATGTACATATATTTAGGTTTTCCATACATAAGTGGAGGTAATCAGATTTTTTTTTACATTTATTTAAAGAAAAATTTGTTAAATTTTCAGGTGATCTTTTTCTTGCATTAAGTACACATCAAAAATTTAATGAAACATTAGGTATATTTTATTCAAGTCAAATATTATTAGCATTGGAATATTTACATTACATGGGTGTTATATATCGTGATGTAAAACCAGAAAATATACTTATATTACATGATGGTTATATTAAATTAACTGATTATGGTTTTAGTAAAAAAATTGATCATAATCGTACATATACATTTTGTGGTACAGTAGAATATCTAGCACCAGAGATTGTATTGCTTAAAAGCTATGATTATACAACTGACTGGTGGTCATTTGGTGTTATTATTTATGAAATGATTGCTGGTGTAACACCTTTTTTTAATGAAAATCCAGAGATTTTAATTAAAAATATTTGTGAATGTAAGTATATAATACCAAAAGATTTTTCATCAGAATTAAAACATTTAATACAAAATATGGTGGTCAGTGATAAATCAAAGAGGTAAGCATTAGGCAATTATAATTATGCTATATTTAAATTTTAATAAAAAAACATACAGATTAGGCTGTGTTCATAATGGTGTAAGACATATAAAAAGTCATAGATGGTATATTAATTTAAATTGGGATGACGTATTGAATAAACGCATGAAACCACCTTCATTGATATCATCAGTGACCGATCCAAGAGATACCAGCGCAGCAGAGAATTTACCACTTATTGAATTAGAATCTGCTAGTCAAGATATATTTGCAAAACATTTTACTGAATTTTAATAAGAATAAGAAGGAATTATGATCATAGTATAGCAGTCAACAATGATATCACCACAGTATAAATAAAACTACATTTACTTAGAATAATATTTATTAAATAGTTTATTTAAAATATAATAATTGTAATATTCTCTCTATATAGAAGCTTTTTATTAACTTTTCCTTTGATGTTTTGATCAAAGTAATACCATACTTCCGACCTTTTTAGTTTTTTTTCTTTAATATTTATTTAATAATTTACCCAAACAAACAGGTGAAATATTCTTTTTGACACTTATTTATTATTTAATCATTGTTTGTACCATTGTAAAATATGAATAAGATGAATTAATTAATTTTAAAAAACTCTCCAAGCCTAATGGAAATATATTTGCGACAATAATATAATTAAATTTTTGTGTACGCATTAATATTAAATGTATTAAAATTTTTATTTCCTTTGCTGTTAAATACCATGGTAGTGAATATAATAATTTACACAATTCATCATTCTTAAAATGAAATTAATGTCACTTAGTTAATTATTTTATTTTGTTGATAATTAAATGCTGGCTTGTTACCTCAGTTTTTATAAATTCAACATGATAATTTAATAAAAATATTACTGTTACATAAATTGTTAAATAGAATGCCTGCAATATAACTTTTACATTATTGTCAACCTATACGAAATAATAAAAGAAATAATAATTATTCAAATAAATAGTTAGTTTAAGTGTTTCAACTAAAATTTTTTTTAATGATTATTGGAATAAATAAAGTTTTTCTGATCAATATGAATTTGTTTTTAATAAGAATTTACTGTAAATAAAAAACCACACACAATTACAATTACCAAAACCACAGTTTAAAGTAATAACATGAAATGATTAAAATAATTCTTACCGTATTTATATTGAATAAAAGTACACAAATATTAATTGTAAATAGACCAAATTCAAATGATAAAATAAGATTGAAAACAATATTAAATTCTTTGATAAAGCTATAATAATAAATGATTTATTAAATATTTAACTGCTGCTAAGTAATAATGTTAAACTTACTCTAAAACACTTAAGTGTTCTTTATAAATTGCATTTAATTCTTTTCTCATTACAAGTTCGTCATTACGTGTCAATGCTCTTTTTATTTCATAACTAAATAATATTATAATAAAATTAATGTTTTAAAAAATTTCTATTTAAATTATTTTATTACCCATTGATAATATCAAATGTATAAAATTGCTTAAATAATTTATCTAATGACATTGATATAACAGTAAATTGTAATGCCGAAAATATAATTATTTGATAAACAATCGATATCATTGATACATAGGCAAGTAATGTATAAAATGTTATTATTATCTGAGAAATGATAATAAAGGCAAAATTTATTATTAATAATAATAAATATAATAGCGGTAATATTTTATTATTTACCTGAAATATACATGTCAATTCATAAAATGGTGTTCGATATTGATCGAATGGTGCCCAAGTTGAATAAATAATATTATGTTGATTTCTATTAGATAAAAATGATGTTAAACAAAATAATATTGCACCGCTTGTACATGATGTATAATTAATTGCACTTAATAATTTTCCATATTTAATCTATTTAGTTTAATGTTCCTTTACTATTTCAGATAATTTTTTGATTAAATTTTTACTTACATTTTTCGTTATTCTCGTTTGTATTAATATACCATCTTTTTTACGCAGGTAGTTTGTAATTAAATCCATTTTTTTAAGAAAATTAAGTATATTTTTACGATTTAAAATGAAAAAGATGATTTTAAATATAACATTTGTTGCTGAAGAAGCATAATACGTATTAACAATGGCATCCTGATAGAATGATATAATAAATTATTAAATAATTAATATATAAATTTTAATAATACAAAAAAAAATGTATTTTTTATTGAAGAAATCAGTAAATTAGTATTATGATCTAGAAAAACTTGAAAATTTGCCAAATTTGAATATTTTTTTTTAAACGCTTGTACTCATTTGTTGTATTTCATTGATCGCAATTCAGTTAATTTATAGCTAATGAGTTTCGTAATTTTCAGTGTGCCATTTCTTTGTTAGCACAGTGGCAACTACGCACCCCTTGATTTTCTGCGTAATTGGATATAGGTCTACTTTTTAAACTGAAACACAATTTTGGGTTTCTTTAAAAAAAAAAAATTCACACCAAAACACTTGTTGGTTCTTCAGTTATGATTATATAACGTAATTGGATAGATTCCTAGAAACTAATAATATAATATGCAACAAAGAGTACAATGCATATTATTATTAAAAAATATTTTTATGTATATTAACTAGCCAAATATTCAAATATGTAAATATTTATAATAAATTTTAAATAATAATTAATCTAATTAACAAAAGGATTGCAAGTTACGATTAAGTAATTTTAATTAAGAAAAATATATAAATTATTATACTTACCTCGGTATTTGTCTCACTCATCATTTTTATATATTGTTGTAAATTTAATACAATCAAGCACAATAAACCAATTTTTAATATTTTATTATTTTCCGTTAAAAGTCCCAGAAAATATAGTACTTTTGTATTAAAGCCAATTAATTCATTATCAAGAAATGGCATATTTTTAAATAAATTCTTAGATATTGTGAATATATTTTTCATTTTTGCCTTTCTTTGGCTTCCGTTGATGTTTTTTTATTTATTTCTATGAACGTGTACACCGAAAAAAAATGCAAATAATTGATAAATTATGGTTTGTTTTGGTTATTTATATATTCTTTAAATGTAATAAAATATTTAAATTTTATTTAAATAACAGACGTTCAGATTTTTTTTTTATTTCTTCTTTTTATATATTATGTTTTCGTATTGTATCGGAGTAATTCTTAAGTAATTTATATTTATTGCCTTTATAAAATGTTATTCGTGGTATAATTTTTTACTATTTTTAGGTTAAATTAAATTTATATTATTTTTTCTTTATATAATAATTAGTGTTTGGCAATAAATTTATGGCTTTTGTGATAAAATTATTGATTATACTTTTTGTGTTCTTTTTTGCTGTTGCTTTAGTTTTATAAAATTTTATTCAATTTTTATTTGGCAAATTTATAATAGCATCAACAGACTTAGTGGTAAAAATGAGTCATGTTTAAATGGTGATCGAAAGGTTTTATGAAATATTACACAAAATAGATTGACGTCGATAAACGTAGTGACGCACAAAAATGAAAAAAATTAAAAAAATATATTAAAAGCGAATAAAGAAGTTAATAACAAAAGCTTAGTTGAATTGTTTCTAGCACATTTTAATAATTTATTTTAAAATGTAATAATATATCTATATAATTATTAGATATATACATGTTTTTTTTATAAATAATTGTTTAATAAGTTTTTTTTTTATTTTTCATAAACCTTAAATTTTCCTGCGAATGCAAAACCGTTGAGTAGTTTTATCATAGTGTATTAAGGAGTATTTATATTTTAGTTTGATACTTCATGACTTTGAATAATAAAATATCATGGTCATTCTATCATTATTTTAAAGCAACACAGTTAAAAATATCTGATTACTTAACTAATTGCTCCAAATACTTCATGTTTCATAGCAATTTAATACAATAAATTGTTTCGTCTTTGTCCATTTCTAATTATTTTAGTGATAAAACTATAAATTACTCCAAAAACATTATAAGTTATTCCACTATTTGCAATGGTACTATTTTTGTTGAAACCTTGCGCTTCTGTAATAACCATTATTTATTCATAAATCATAAAAAGAAAACAAAAAATTAAAATGTTTAAAACTCCCTCAGTTGTAATAATAAATTAAAAAATAATAATAATAACAGCAAAAACAATAACTAGCTAGTAATATCAAATTCAAAGATTAATTTAAAATAATAATAAAAAAAATAATTATATAGATTAATAGTAAAAAAAAGAAGTGAATTACAATAAAAATAATAAATATGAGGATGTTTTTTTTCATTTTCTTCCTTTTTCGCTTTTCTTTAAATGGGTGGTTGGGTGATTATAGTAATAATAATAAACAAAAGTACTTTAGAGTGATTGCGTGATTTGCGATTCGTTTCTTTTTTTTTATTACCATGAAGTTTTATTTTATTTTTATTTATGAAAAAAGCGTATCCTTTTCGGTTTTATTTTTGTCGTTACAATTAGCTATTCGTCATTGTTTTTATAACAAATCAATTCAATGTTGATTCTTTTCCTTTTTTATTGCATTTATTTTATTTCTTTTGGATTTGTTCCTTAATAAATTCTTTTTTATTTATTTGAATTTTCTATTTTATTATTAATTTTGTCATTTTATTTACTTTTAATGATCCCGGCTGTGTTAAATATGAATCCTTGATTTAAGTATTAGTATTGGGTAGCTTATTACATATAGAAAATAATTATTTAATAAATTCTTAAAAGATAAATATAAGTTTGATTTCAATGAGTATTTAGTAACTTGGGAATTAATAAAAATAATTAAGTTTATACTAAGCCACCGTATTTTAAAATACACTTAAATAATGTTTATATTTAATTTTACTATTTATCTAGATAAAGTTGGTTAATGTTTTAAAAAATAAACGATTTGAATTAGTTTAAGTATAGGTTTTAGTGCTAAAGCAGTATGAAAGTATCAAGTAGAATTTTTAAAGTATAATAAAAATAATTGAATCCCTTTAAACTATATTCTTAAACAAGTACCGCAGAGCAACATACATCCCATTTTTAATATACTTAATACAATAATACCATAAATATAAGCGGCATGTCGACAAGCTAAAACTCATCTTCCACGTAATAAAACGAAATATTTTATGGAAAAAAATTTGAATTTAAAAGTTTTCATTTTATAGTTTAAATATTTGCATTGCATATTTTTTCCTATTTTTTTTTTAAATATTATATCTATTTCCTGTTATCATAAAAGTATTTTCGAATTTAAAGTTGACAAAGTTTTCCTTGTATATATATTATATTAAAACCACTGATGTATAGTAGAATCAAGACATCAATTGTGTAACTAACAACTACTGTAATACCAAAGAGTTTTTTTTTAAAGTAGATATGTTGAATTACTTAGTGTTAATATTTGTTATTTTTTAGTAACAAAATTTCATGCAGTATTCTATTTTTTAATGTAAATAATATAATATATGCTCGTAAATGAGCACAATAACAAAAAATAAATTTTAGTTCCGCAGTTTTATCAATTGCAGCGCAACAGTATTTCTACACTTGACTTAATCTAGATATTATAAGCAAGGATATATGAAACATATTTGTACAAATTGTGTGTTTTTATTTTACTTGAATGCATTGTAAGGATGTATATCATATATTATTGTATTTATCAAAAAATCGAATTTAATGTTACTATTCTGCGTAAAAATATTTCAAAATTGTCTTAATTATTATGATTTAATCAAAGAAATGTATATTCTGTCTGCTGATTATGTTGCTTGTATAAATATAATTTGTATGTATAGTTTTTATATATATAAGATAATTTTTATATATTTATTAAAACTGAATCAACAATTAGTTTTGTTAACTTTATTACTGACGTAATACTCATTTTATGTGAAAAATAACGACACTTGTAATGCTTTATTTATACGTCTATATTTAGTAATTATTTCGCTTAAACGCTTTAATCGTTTTGTGTAATAAGAAATAGTTAATGATAATTTATGAATTGAATAGTAATTATCTACACAATACATATATATATATTCTTTATGTAAATAATATTTCACTATGCAAATTTGTAGCAAAATAATTTCAATTGACCGAATAGCAGAACAAAAATTTAATTAAGCATAAGAACGCAGGTAAAATTTGCTAATTTTTTTTTTTTAATTCAAGATGAAATTTATTTTTTCATTTTCTCTATTTGAATTTTAATGTAAGTCGTCTCCCTAACATGATTTCTGTTGGTTTTACAACAGCAAATATATTCAAAATACAAAAAAAAAATCTTTTAACATTTAATCCAATTAATGTTTTATTTTTATTCTTTCTGGTTATCCACCCACTCGACCTTTCACCGTACTCTGTACATTTAATTAACCAAGAAAATGAGTTGAATTAAAGTGTAAAATTCAAAAAAAAATGTAGTCAGAAGAAATTTTATACAACAAATTTTCTTGGTAATATTCGTGTATTTTCAATTTTTCCTTTTTTTTTTACTTCTTTACATTTTCTTTTTTTTTCCTTTTTTTGTATACAAAAACGTTGTTGATGTTAAATTTTATTTGTTTAATTTTCATTTTTTATATAGAATTGAAAGCGAAAAGAACAAATATAAGAAAAATCTTCTGCTATGGCGTGTTACATTCCTATGTTAAACGATGTATTGTTGGTTAACAAAAATAAATTATTTGTCTGTGTTGATATTTCCAACAAAAATTGATAACAAAATAAATGAGATTCTTATATACGTAAGAGTATAGAGTATTACCTTATATACATATATTTCATTATTTTCTCTTTTTGTTATTATTTAATTTTTAACTGATGTTATATTGCTTTCAAGTTTAATAGATTTTTATCGCTTGTGTTATTATATTTTTATTTTTCATTTTTCATTTTGTTCCGTTATAATTTAAGGGATATCAATTGTCAACTTTATAGAGATACAATGAAATATAAAAATAAACAACGAAATTTTATTCTATTTTTGAAAATATATTGTTGACATTGATTATATATATATATATATATATATATATATATATATATATAACATGACGGTTATTTGAGAAAATTTGCTTAAAAGCTTCTTTTCATATCTAAAAATACTCTGTTGAAAATATAACATAAAAATACAATTAATCAAATTTATCTAAAGATAATTTTTTATACATTAAAACATATATTGTTTATTAACAATATGAGTACAACAATTTATTATAATAATTGTAATTTAACAATACATATACGTATATACTTTAGCATTTTATAGCAATTTTAATAAATATTTGTTTATAAGCGGAAAACATAAGTTTAGCATCACTGTCAAAGTTCTTTTTCTTTATTAAATAAAATCTTCATTCCTTTTGTATTATGTAAAATTTCAATTTTAAGTAATTACTTTATTAAATAAATTTTAATGCACATTCCTACGCGGTTCAAGTGCGTATTGAAAATTTAATAATTTCAATGTGTTTCAGAGTAAACTAAATAAGTAAGTAAGTGCACAAGAAACACTTAAAAGTTTAATCAAAACGAAAGCACTTGAAACCGTTATTATTTATTTCGTTTTTTTTTTCTTTTATAATGAAATAATATAAGGTAAAATTTAAATAATAATTAAGATTTTCTCAATTTTATTTAAATTTAAAGAAATTTTTAAAGTACAAAAAAAAATTGTATTCATGCAAAAAAAAAAGGAATAGAAAAAATTTGTATTTTCCTGTGAACAGTTCTTATTTGCAAAAAAAAAATTAAATAAATTATAACAGCACAAAAATTATGATTATACGAAAGAAACACCTTTATAAAAATATTCTCATTTAAAGGCAATACCTTTCATTTCTTTTTTGATCTAATGAATGAATAAATAAAAATTGAAAGCCCCACATTAAGCGTCAAAGCTGCTGAATATATAGTTGAAAGGAAAATTAACTGTAACACTTTTGTGTTTTTGATTTCTTTTATTATTATTAAGTATTTTCCTACTTATGTATTTTCCTATACACATATTTTGTGTTATATGTTTTTCTTTTTTTTTTCTTTTCTTTCATTCTTTCTTTAATTAATTAAAAGCCGACATTAATCAATTTTATGTGAGGGTGTTGTATCATTAAAAGCGTACAAAATATACATAGATTATACATTATTGTTTTTATACCAATATTTATTTATAATATAAAAAAATCAATGCTATCATATACAAAGTGTAAAATGTACATAAATCAAATAATAAATAAAGTAAGAAGTGAAAATTTCATCAAACTTTTGATAACAATTTATATATTATATTGGTTTAAAGGAGACGTAAAAAGAAGATTAAATTTATAGAAATAAATTTATGTAATAGCGGAGTGAATAGGAAAATTTAATAGTTTTAGTTTTCATACACTAAATGAGGACTATTTTCAGTATATAAGCATATAAGGCCTTTGTATCAGCGATTAAAATATAGCAGATTGTTTGATAAAGAACTATTTTCAATGCGTATTAAAATATATTGAATATTTATAGCCCAAATAACATTTAAGTTAATCAACATATGTAAAATTCTAGTGATATCTTAATAACGTTTCTACCTCTAATCAGCTTCCAATATATTATTAATCTCATTGAAGCAGTAGATCGTCTAGTTTGTCTGTTTGACAAAATTCAAATTGCATTGAACTCTATAAAAGCTTTTAATTATTATTTTCGAATTAAAAATTTTATTTTATTTTTGGTATTACTTATTACCCATATTATTTAATCCGTCCAAATTACAAATTTGTCATAGTTAAAAAATGTTTCCACGGCAATTTGTACAAATTATTCGTTATTGCTTGTACATTATGCATAAACATATATCGAGTTGATTTACGATAGATTGATGAAATATCTCCTATCTTTGTGGTGTTTTATAATGAGAGGTGATATATATTTTACTATTTCATCTACAAAATTGAGTCTATTCTACATTTTAAGATTATAAATTAATGAATTTTCTTCTTGTAGCATGTCTTGAAGGTATAAATGGATTTTTTCTTAAATTAAGTATCTGAAATATCTTTAAAAGTAAATTTAAACATTATTTTATAAAGTTTTAATATAAATTGTAACTCTTTAAAATATGTTTCAAGTACCAACCACATTTTTGGTCAGTTGTATAAGTCGTGCTGATAGTTTTGGTCATCCCTTAAATAATATCCTTAAAATAAGTGGCAAATAAAGTAATACTTGCTACCGAAAGAACTACATTCTTTCGTATTGAATTATATAATCCACAAACTAATCTTCTTTTTGTATCTTATTCATAATAATAAATTGTGTTGCTAAATTTTTCTTTTTATGATAATTTCGATACCATAACCTATGTTGCATTTATTATAAATGAAAGTTTTATAAGAGAAAATTCTTCTTTAAATTGCTTCCTGCTAGATGCTCGGTTCCTGTTGGTAACTTTTTTCGTTTATTCAGTAGATTTAGCAGTTCCTTTAAGTGTTTTTTTTTCCTCATATTTAATACGTTTTTCTGTTGAGATATTGATTATTTTTCATGTATAAAACCTACAATATTATCAACATAACAACAAAAAAAAAAAAAACTAAAGTCATATATTAATCCAAAAAATGAAAGGAAATTGCTTCAAATTTATAAATTAGTTTTCACTTGAGCAACTTTAAGAAAAAATTCGCCCTTAGTTTATATTGTTTTATTTTTAAAACTAATATCTTTAAAAAAATATTTATTAAAAAAAAAAAACGAAGTATATTGTTAATAATATGTTTTTCTTTATTAAATAATCCTAGACCTGTGTTTAAAATATGAATAAATTTATTTGATTCTAGTCTATTATGAAATTTACATAAATTCGCGTGTTATACAAATACAAAATGTACATAATTGCGATAACAAGATACTATATAATACAAATAAGTCAATTATATTGTTAGTAAATTATGTAGTTTTTAGATCTTTAGACCTTTATTAAGATTGCAAAAAAAAGGAAATAGAAATATTTATAGTACACATAGCGGCTCTTTTGAGCTTTCGATTTGTATGTAAATTTATGTGAAAGGAAACACCTTAAAAATAATACAAATCGATCCATTCTTTATTCAATTTACCGTACAAACTCTGGTGGTCTAAGGTTTTAATAATTTTACAACAGAATGTAAGTTTTTCTTAATTGGGTGCTTTAAATAAATAATTTTATTACAGCGATGCTCATAAAACATGTCTGAGTAGATTATTTAATAAAATTTCTTAATATAATTAAATATTACTGACTGGACATTTATCTAAGTGTTGTTAAAATTTATTATATAAATTATAAAAAACAGAGAGAAAATAAAAAGAAAACATCGTATTAATTACTATTCATCTACTCTTACAAAAAATTTCTTTAATAAAATAATTATATAAAATGTCGTTAAACCTTTTATTTTTTAATAAATATTCAATTAAATTAAATTTTATGTAATATTGTCTATATTTTTAATATATTTAGTTAGTTTTCATTGAACCAGTTAAAAGATACTTGTTTGTATAGTTTTTTTCAACAGTAAAGTTAATTTTTTTAAATATGTAAAAATTAATTAAATAGCAATTCTACGTCAACAAAAAACTTAAAAATTGTAATTTTAATTATCCACTAGTTAAAAGACAACTTTATATAGTTTTAAACCCAAAATAAATAATAATTGAATAAGTTTTTTTAAAGAAGTTTTTTTTAAACTTATTTTAAAGTAATTCTCTCAAGTTATATATTTTATCTTAATTTATAATTTTACAAACTTTTGGAAACAATGTATAATACTCATTAACTAGTATTCTCTTTAATAAACTTGTTCTTGCATTACAATATTCCCTGTTGATTTGTACATTAATTTAAATATCATTTATTGCTGTTCAAGTTTATTATTGTTAGAAATTGATGATGAAATTTTTGTGCATAAAACTACTTACAAATCAATTTTAAATGATGGCTTTTCGTGTTTTTATGTTTATCACATTTACATTAATTAATTCTATCTTTAGTACACAATAAAAATGTTACATATTATATGGATATGTTATCTTTATTGCCCTATAACAATAAAATATCAAAAACATAACAAATTAATTAATGGTAAATTCTGATGCTTTCATTGATATTTTTTAATTATTTATATTTCTTATCATAATGTCGGTTTTTTTTTTGGACACTATTTAATGTAAAATAATGATCATTATGCAATTATTCCTATATTACAGTGAAACATTGTTTTTATTGATAACGACAAAAAAAATCGGAAAAATCGAATTTGTGGGAAAACGAATAAACACGTTTAAATATTTAAAAAAAAAATCCAAGTTATTTTTTTATTTGAAAATTATTTTTTGGATTGCTTAAAAATCTTTCGATGTTATAAATTGCTTGGAATATTTCGTTTTGTATGTTTGAATGCTAGTTAAATTGCTTTTAAGGGATTTAATATACGTCATAGCATGTTCTATTGTTAAAATCATCCCCTATTTCGAAAAGAATAAAATTGTGGTTAAAGTTTAAGTTAAGAAAACTTGTTAAGGTTCGATGGAGATCAGTTTACGCCATTAATTATGCTACCAAATAAGTTCTATTTTATCTTTCTGTTTCTTGACGATTCCAGTTTGCGAAAACAATTTTGAATCGGTAATTTTCCAATTTCATCCCATGCAATACTTAAACCTATGGATTATTTTCAAGTCCAATAGTTGAGGTTTACTAATAAAGTTTAAAAGAAGAAAAGCTAATTTAATATCCCGCAATATTCGGTGAAAACAATAAATATTTTATACGTAAATTGCGAAAAATAAAAACGTAAAGTGGGTAATAAATACGGAATTGCACTGTATATGCCATATATATATTTTTCATATATCAACTACATATATGATAATAACAGACCAAATATAAGAACAAAAGAATATCCATGATGAGTTTTTTAATTATGTTGATTGCTTTTCGATGTTCTATTTTGATAAAGCTTCTACTTTTTTATCTACTGGCGATTATCGTATAACTAATTGAATCATTCGTTGCTCCTAGGTAGTTTTGTTCGATGTTTAAACGATAATGTTTGATATAATATAAAACCAATCAAAAGACTACCGAATTTGCTAAAAACACAAACGCTTTTGTAATTTATTTATTTTTATATTATATATAAATAAGAAAAAAAATTTAAACAAAGATTAAAGCTCTACCCAAGGATATAAGCACACAATAAATAAGAAGAAAAAAATAAAATAAAAACAGTACAAAAAATGTAAGCGCAACATGTTTTTTCATCCATATGATTTCCTTTATTTTCCTTCGCTTATTTATATTTCATACACAAAAGTCAATTCTATTTTATATTAAAAGTTAAAACGGTTTAGTTTAAACAATTTAAGGGTTTGTTAATTTTAACACTATTTGGATTGTCTAACTTACAGCACATAATGTTTGTTTTATTTTCGTATTCTCAAGTGTGAAAAACTTAACTTTATTTCAATTATCTACATTTCTTAGTGGTTATAATAGATATTTACTGAAAGTTTGTTAGAAAACTTTTTTTTAGAGTGTTTTAAATACTTTTGATTTTATTTCTGATTGAATGACGACATTCTGTTTTATTTGTAATTTACAAAAAAGAATTTTTAATAAATTGCCAAATGTCTTTGGCCTTATTGTAATAAATCTTTTTCTAAAAATTTGATATTTATTAACAAGCAAATAAAAAAATAGTAGAAATGTCTTCAATAAAAATATATAAATCATATTATTCGTTGTATATATTTGTGCCTAACATATAGATTTAATGATTGCCTTTATTTAAATAAAAATAATAAAATAAAAATATAGTATAGAATAGCAAAAGAAAATAAGAAAAAGTGTAACCAAAGAATATAATTTTATCACCCTCTATGTTTAGGTAAAGGAAAAACATATTTATTTATTTTTTATGGTACATATATTATATTCTATTGTTGGTTGTTCATTTTATTATCATGTTATATCAGGGTGTTTCATGATGATATTTTGATTTGCATACATAAAATAAAGTATATAAAATTCCAGCATATAAAAATTATTATTATTATATACAATGTATAACGTATACGATACGCCAACGATGTTTTAAAAAACTATTTCAACAATTATGAAGTTTTAAATTTCACGACTCGTCCTTTTTTAGTAAAAAATTATTTTTAAAAATTAAATAGATAGATGATATTGTCAAATAAATGTATTTTTGTCTGCAACATTTTTCACATTTTTAGGTATAAATATATTATTTATATAAACGAAGAATAGTACATTGTCTATTTATTTAACAAGCAACAGCTATATACAAATTGCATAAAATTTTTGAGTAATGGAAATTGTTAAATTATAGTAAAATTTTAATTAGAAGAAGTTAAATTTATTTTATAATATTTTGTCATGCAGATAAACTATAATTGCCATAGATTACTCTCGTTTAATATTTATTTTCTTGATTAAGCAAACCAAACTTTATGAAAATTTTAGTCATTTAGTGCAATTTATCTTTGTTAAAAGTGTAACTGACCCCTAATTCTCATACATTTACAGACGAAAATATTTTGCTATAAATGTTTTCTGATTTGATGATTTTATTACAAAATTAAAGCAATATTTTAATGGAACTCTGTGTTCACTATCAAGTGCTTGGTTTTTTCTATAAAAGTCCTAGTTTCTTTCTTTTTTAGTTTATTTACAATATCGTTGTCTGAGTAATAAATTTTCATTATAAATCATTATGTCATTGTATATTTGCCATTGAACTACTTCGTACTTTTATTATCTATTTTAAATTTGACCAACTAATTTAGATTTTAACAGATTTTGTGATTCTTATAGTTTGTAAGCTATCTAATATTCTATTTTATTTTAAACTTTAAAGTTGAAAATTTCATTCATTTATCGAGTATTTACTGTATTTCAATACACATAAACTTAAACTTTAATTTTAATAAAGCATTTGCTTGCTACAAATGATATAATTTATATAATAACTTTGCCTTTTTGTGTCTCTATATACAATCGAGCTGAGTGTTTTTAATAGATTTTTTTTTTGAAAGTTCTCATGTTTTAAGCAAAAAGGAAATATTAATAAAACAAAACTTATGTAAATACTTTGACTGAAGGATTTGAAAGTGTCTAGTCATCACCCTATTAATTCCAGAAACAAAAAACTAGACTCTTTTAACAAAATCGTTATTATAATTATTATTATTATAACTGTGACAGATAATGACAAATAGTCATTTGGTTGTGCGTAACTTTTTCATTTTAATTTTATAATATATTTTTTTTTAGATTTTTAAGTGCCAACAAGGAAAAATTTGTCAATTTTTTAGTCATCTCCTCATCAGCAGCAACATTAAAAAAGGAACAAATATATACAAATACATATACTTATCTATTTATAAAGTATTTTCATCATAAAAAAAAATTAATTTCAACATCTTTTGCGTCATTTTTGTTTGTCCATTTATTGTTACTTTTTTTACAAATATAGATATTTCAATCAAGTTTAAGTAATTTATTTGATTAATAGACGTGAGCTTGCCTTAAGTTTCTAAAATTATTCTTCATCTGATTATGATTTTTATTTATTTTTGATTTAAAATTAAAAACCTTGATTGTAATCAATTGATCAAATTGTCTATCAGTTAGTCAATTATTTATATATTTACGTAAAACAAGCAAAATATTTCTCTTCTGTCTCATTATTATAACTTCTAATAATAAATGGAAAATCATTTTTAAGACAATAAGAAAATTTAAAAGTTTTTTTTTGTTTCAAATGAAAATGACGAAAAAAACTTAAGCAAAATAATTTTTTTTTGCTTTAACTTCAATAATTTCCTTTCTACTGTCTCTGATAATACCAACAGACAACATATTGTCAGGATGGCACAAAAAAAAATGAAAAATAGAAAAATGTAAAACGAAAAGAAAATTTTTTTTAAGTAAATAAATTTCGTAACATAATACGATCGTGAAAGCAAAAAATGTTAAAACAAAATATAAAGTTTGAAAAAAATGTGTTAAGGAAGTTTAAGGAGGGAAAAAGTGTAGGAAGGACTTAATAATTGCATGAAGTAGCAGTGGGTATGAGAAGAGACCTTATAAAATATCCACTTATACACATTTTGTATTCTTTTAACACTTAACATCACTGACATAGTCATCTTTAGTCAGCCACAGTACCCATACCACAGTCCAGAAGTTAAGTGTAAATAAGAAGCAAATTGCTATTTGATCCACGCGACAAACCGATGACGTGTTATTTTATTCAATGTAACATAAAAAAATTATATAAAATTATAGACAACAATGTCCCATACTGATAATACTGATGAAATTGAAATCTACGCATTGTAAATTTCGGGGGTTATGTATTTTTTTTCTATGGTTAAACGTTTGAGCGGCAAATGCTTCCCTTGCTAAGCCAATTATTCATTTTCATTGCACAAACAATCAAATCATAAAAGCGCTGTTTTTTCTTGTTATAACAAAGAAATTATTTAAGAACTTTTTTCGTTGTGCTATGGTTTTTTATTTTAAATTATTTAGTTGTTAACTGAATTGTGGTTTTACTCTATAACATGATATTATTTGTTGTGTTTTATTTAAGCTCCCTTTTAGTTTCTATTTTAATTAAAAAATATGCTTTTTTAATTGCTTCTTTTTCTTTTTTTGCATTTTTGTTAATTGAAACCAAGAACTACTTAATAATCTGTCCAATTCAAAAGCCACGATAAGAGAAGCGCTTCTTTTTTGTGGTTTTTACCATAAAATTGCTTATTCTGGTTACGACATTAAATTAAACAATAATTATTTTTATCATGAACAAAGTAATAACGGTATATAATTTATTTTTGTGAAATCTTTAAATCATTTTTATTTATTTATTTTTTAAATATATTTTTGATTAAAAAAAAAAAATTTTTTTTATTGAAAAATTATTAATTATTATTTGAATTTTTTATTATTTTATTAATAATGTTATTAAAAATTCATTTTTGTAATGTTTTTTGTTGCAGAATTTTGTTTAATATAAATTCGTTTTATTTAAATTTTACTTTGCAAACATGATGAAACTAAAATGGATGTTTTATTTTATTATATTTGTATTAAGTAAATTTTATTTTTGTTTTTAACTGTTTTCAAAGACATTTAACTCTGTTAGTTGTGTTCTTTATTCTTCTTTATCTCTATGGAAAGCTTTGATAATGTCATTGTTTGACCCTCTTACTGTGTTAATCTAGTAAAACTTATTTATATAGTACCTTCCACTTTAGAACGTAAAGTTGCTATTATCCTGCTTTCTTTACTTTATTAAAGTGTTTTGTATCTTCTTCCATTTACAGACGAATTAATAATATTTATGAAAAAAAAAATATGATAATTCTTAAGAAATATAATTAATGATTTAATTTTTTTTTGAAATACAATATCCCGAACCATATATTGTCAGCATTTATACTTGTTTTTTAAAATATATCTGTCATATTGATTTATGATGTAACGAATATTTTTTTCTGGTTTCTGTAGGTCATAATTCACTATGTAGATTTTAAGTGAACATAGATATTTTTTTTTTTCTAATTTAACCCCAATCATTATTAAATCACTTTAACTCTTCAAATTCTAGTAGAAATAAAAATCTTACAGCAACTCTGGTAATACACAAATACAGAGTGTGATAAGACATAGTTAAAAGTACTGTCGCTTATTTATTACTTATTTATTCAAACTCAAAGTGTTTTAATCTTGACCCTATTTTTTCTCTAATAACAATAATTTAAAAATCCTCACAAATAAGGTCTAATTATTAATTATAATAATTATGTTGTAAAATCTATGTAAATAATTTAATTACTATGGTTGGTATTGTATTATAAATATTATCATTATTTATATGTTTGCTAATTATTTTTATAACAAACATGCATAACTAATTAACTTACACTAATACGTATTTCTTTAAAATTCGGCATAAAATTGTCGAAATACTAATTAATTGATGGGTTACACAGTTTTAAATAAATATGTAAGAATAATTATTATACATACATAATTTTATAAAACCAATATTATAATATTATTCTATTTATGTATCTAAAACAGCAAAAATGAGTTCTATTTATTTTTTTTTAACTGCAAATCTGTTTATCTTTTGACACATCGTATACTTTGGAAACTTTTTTTTATTAACTGTATCATTGTTCTGTTAATAATGACTAAGATAAGTTTAAAAAGAAAAATAAACAATTTAAAGAAAATTTAAAAAATTCGGATAATTTTTTATAAAACAAAACAAAATAAAAAATTTAATAGAATTTACTGTGTAAAGAGGAGAGTCATGCGCATTCTCAAGGTATTTTATATATATTTATAAAATGCATACAACGAGACTTACAACCGAATTTATTCCTACATTGATGGTACAGTTTAGTTTAGTTTAGTTTAGTAAAAATTTTTTAATTACAAAATTAAAAAAAAAAAATCTTAACCACATAAGAAATTTAATTTATATTAAAAATAAAATAAAAAAAATAAATTATTTATTTAGTTTATTTTTTGTTTTGTTTATACAAAATGATAGCATAAAAAAAAAATAAAACAATAAGAAAACGCGCGCACTTTACTCAACGAAAAGGAAAATATTAACAGAATCAACAAGAAAATGTTAAAAAAAAAATTTGAAAACGACGAAGAAAACAAAAATACAGCAACAACTCTCGTACGACATGATACGGAAAATCTATGAAATAAATTTTCAGTTCTTTTTTGATCAACAATCAGTGAACAAATCATAGAGAATTTTCCTGTTTATGTTGTTTGTGATACTTGTTGTTATTATTAGTATTATTAATATTCATTATTGCGGTTTACGTGATTATTTATGGTTTTTTAATAAAAAAAATAAAAACTGGAAACTAAAATTGATTGATTGCTTTTTAATGGTCAGAAAATAACATTAAAACGACAAAATTGTGGCTAATGTTAAAAGTTAGGAATTTCTTTCTTTTTTTTTTTTTAAGTAACATAAATAATGTTTCTGGTTATGGTTTTTATAAAGGATACGTAAAAAATCTGTAAATTATTAGTTAAATTTAATTATTTATGAATATTAAGAAACATTTAAAGAATGTGAAAAAAATTTTTTTATGAAAAACCGAAATAACATTAATGGAAATTACCTGTGCTGTTCAATTAAGTGTTTTACGTTTATTTAATAAAGCTTGTGTTTACTTTATACTTTATTTTTATATGATTTATTGATCAAAAAAAAGAAAAAGAATAGAAAGTAAAAGCGTTAAAGTAAAATTAGTCAAAAGGAAGTTTATACTCTTGACGATAAAAGAAAATCATAATTCAATGTTAATTGTTTTCTCGTTTGTTTACTTTAATTAAATTTATTTTAGTTTTTCTTTCATTATTATTTTAGTTAGTGCTTTGCAGTTAAATTAAGACGGGAAAAATTCATTTTAAACACGCAAAACTTGAATAATTTTTCATAATCATTATTATTATTCTGATTAAGAAAGGAAACTACGACATTCCTTCATGTCTTTATATTTTTCTTCAATTTCTTTTTCTCTATAATTTTGCTGATATCACTGAAATAAATTAAGTTTTCTTGTCGATAAATATATATTATTATCCTTTGGAATTTTCTTTTTCTCGTTTCTCTAATCATTGATTAATTAAATCATTTTTTATGAAAAAATAATTGTTGTGATTTGCAGGTAAAAATAAAATTTTCTTTTTCATTTTACTTATGCTACGTTTAATATTTTTCACAGTTGTTGTTGAAACTTTAATCCTTGAATGCTAAAGCTTTGCCTTTTAATCCTTGTTTTATACAGTTCATAAGATTGTTTATTAAAATCTGTATCTATCGGTGGAAAAATCCTTTCACTTTCTTTTTCGGTGTTTCTTATTAAAAAATTAATTATTAAAATGGTTGCTTTGTTGCATTTATGATGAAGGCTTGTTAGGCTTGTTACCACAATTTTTGTTAAATAATTCATGTTGAAATTGCAAAATAATACCATCTTTGAAGATTTTTCGAAAAGTACTGTTTCACCTGTAATCTACAGTTTTTACACTTGAAGTGTATAAGTTATATTATAATTTTATTTTCTAGAAAAAAACACTCTTTAACAGTTTCACAGATTAGTATTTAATTTAAAATAGTTAAGTACAACAAATTGCTGATTTTGCTCATTTATTTATTACCAATAATCAAATCACACAATGCTAATTTGCCAATTGTAACAAACAACAATCAAATAGCATGAAGTTAATTTTTTTTTTTTCATTCAATTATCTTATTTTTTATATTAACTCTAATTATATTGTTTATATTGTGTTCACCACCTAATTTTACACCTCATTTGTTTATGTTAAAAGATATATAATAAATATATATATATATTGAAATCAATTTTTATTTTAATCATGAATATGATTTTACATTATTTTTACAAAATAAAAATAAATTCAATATAAATGCTTGAAATACAAAAAGTTATATTATATAAAAAAAATTCACATTTAATGATATAAAACATGTGTTAAACTGAATAAAAAGGTGGTTTACATGTTAATAGATAATTTAACATACCGAAAAAAAAATAAAAGTAAAATCAACTAACATATGGGGATATGGAACAATTCGTTCACCAACCAACAAAACGTACATACAGATAAAATTCTTTTTTTTATAAAATTCAAGTAAATTCACAAAATATAAAACTAAACAAGAGCGAAACTAACATAAATTAACTTTTGATGTTATTCGTTTCATAATAAAGCAACAAAATTCAAAAGTATTAAATTAAAAAAAAGCACACACACAACAGTCTGATAAATAAATAAATAAAAAAATAATATTAATAATAATTCTTGAACACTTTGAGTGTTTATTTAAATAAATAAATAAATGAAAAAAAAACATACTCTTGATTAATAAAATAACAAAAAAGGAAGTAATAATAAATAAATATAGTGAACAGAGGTTGTGCCATCAATATTAAAAATTTTCACCAGAAAATCATTAACATAAATTATTATTATGATGCCTTGAAGTAATTTATTGATTTTTTTTTATGATGCTTTCTGAGTTTTTATTTTTCTGTACTAAGTAATTTAAAGCAATAATTGTAATTACAGGTGAATTACATTTAAAGCATTACTTTTCGTATATGGTCGAATGGTGTTTGTTTTATTTTCTGTGGTTTTTTGGTGACCAACGTTAAACCATAATGTTTTATTTTTATGATTTCAGTTTTTACATTGTAGTTTTTTGGCAAAATAAATTCATTATTTTTTGTTATTTGTACTGATTCTGTCTGATTTTATGATACTGAATTAAATAGCAATGACCTAACATTTACATTATGACATATAATAAATACTACATTTCTGAATTACACTTTAACTACACACCATTAAATTAATGTGGAAAATATTTTCTATGTTTCCTTTATAAAATAAAGTTACTTTTCGAGATCATCTTTTATTCTATACTATCAAATTCAAATATAGTCTGCACGCATGCAAGTATAATATCATTGTTTCTTCAAAGCATGAAAAACTAAATGTGAAAAAATGTTGACCTTTTTAGTATGACTGTTATTATTCATTAGATTTAACAAACTCTCGTATTCTTCGCACATTAATAAAATTTAATTACACGAATATAGTCCTTAATTTTAATTAAATAATTACAATATATTTATGTAGCCCACCTATTTTACCGCTGTCATCAATTATTTATCGCAAAGATTGTATTAATTTATTGTCATATTTCTGTTTTATGTTTCTTTAACAAAAATATATTCAAAACTTTGTCATTTGTATAATAAAAATCAAATTGTATTCACAAATTTTCACTTTCGATGAATGAGCTGATAAAATTATAACTAAAATATCGTAATTCTTCTATTATATTTAATTATTGAAAATTGAAAAAGTTTTTTCCTACCTTTTATGTTTTCCCTTGTCGTCTATAATATAAACAATGCCATTTTGAAAACAATTTCCAAAGTAATTAATTAATTATTTGTTTACAAGAAAATCATTCTCATTCTATTAACTTATTTTTTATTAACTGTCGTCATCTTTTAATAAAATTAATTTATTATATTGAAACCTTTTCAACCCAAACCAATGAAAATCAGTTAGAAAAATTACTTTTAATTATTTTATAGTTAAAAAAGTATAATCTTAACCCATTTTCTCTTTATAATTTCACAATAACATTATTTTATTTTCATTGAATAAAATTTTTGAGATAAAATTTTCTATATTTTAATTTCTTAGGCAAACATACAACAAAAAAAAAACATTTAAAATAAAAGTCTCATTAAAAATTCATTAGAACAGGTAACAGGTAAATTTGTGTTTTTGTTATTAATTTTGCGTTTCTTTAGAGAAAAGTTGAACAATTAAAAAACTTTCTGTTTTTCTGTTTGCTATAATTTTTGTTTAAAAATAAATTTAAAAAAGTTTTAACATTCTTTAGATTAGGTTTTGCTCCTTTTTTGGTTTTTATTTAAATTATTTTTTTTTGTCAAATAACTTTGATTAATCGCAACGTATTAACACCAATGAACTTTGAATTAATATTTGATTAATCAGCGATACTAAAAAGTGATTTAATATTTTTAATGGAAAATGTTGTGTTTTTTATTAAAAATTAAATTAAGTTTATTTAGCAAATGATATTCTTGATAAAATAATTTGCAAAAAATTTCATTTTTTCTTTTTAAAGAAATCTAAAAATGCTTGAATCAACAAAAAAAAATGTTTTTTTTTTTGAGTTTTTTAATGGCAAATGTTGTACGCATCGTTGATAAAATTAATGGTTTGACATGTATGAAATTATTTTTTTTTTTGAATAATATAACATTCTTTAATAACTATGTAAAAATATGTTTTTCGGCTCTTATTTCTTGTTTGTTTTTTATATTACTTTTTGCATTGCTAATTCGCTATGAATATAAAATTTGAAATAATAAAATGGGGTAGAGGAACTTGAACGGTTGTTTTTTCACTAATTAACCATGATAATTAATTATAACAAAATTTATTATTTTCAAAAATGATAAGTGTCTATGATCGTCCTTAGTAAATTATAATTGATTTAATTTTTTCTATTATACTTCTAGATAAATTCTACTTAAACCATTATTTATTTTAATAATAATTATAAAATATATTTTGAATTAATCCGATTTATGTTTATAAATGTTTTTTGCTTTTCATTGTATTTAATTATTAATTTAATTTCGAATAATACGTTTTTTTTTTGTTAAACAATATAATTTCTCTGTACACGGATAAATTTATATTTACGTTAATCATCTCCACCTTGTTAATGCTATTAAACATAAAATTTATCTTTTTACGTAATCATAAGAATTTTATTTTTATTATTATTATTATTTTATGTATATTATTACTGTTTGTAGCTATAAAACAAACTAATTGGTTTTATATTTCATTAAATATGATAATATTGAATAAAAAATGTTATTTTTTTTTGTGAAATGAAAATGTTTTACTAAGTAGTAGTTGGAATATGATTCTCATTTTTATATAGAAAAATATTATAATAATAACAATAGCAAAATCAACTATGCTTTTAATATTGATTAACATTTTTTATTTTCAGTTTATTTTTTCTTATATTATATATTTAAATAAATAAAGTTTGAATTATTTACCTTTTAAAAATTAAATTAATAATTATGAAACAAGTTGAATAAAACTGAATTTAATCAATTATAATTTATTATTCATTTATTTATTTATAAACATTTTAACTCATGCATATTATTTTTCATTAATTTGTAGTTGAAATTGTAAATATGTATAATATTTAAAAAAAATATAGTAATAATAAAACAATTTAATTCAATATTGTGGTACTAGCCAGTAGAATTATGTTTTTATTTATTTGTTAGCATAAAGGTAATTTATGTTTTCAAACTTTAATCAAATATTATTTCATTATAATTTTTGTGTTTAATTTAATTTAAATTTTCTTAACATTAAAGTTTATTTAATGTGTTTTAAAAAATTTTAAGGAAAAACAAAAACAACAAATATATATGTAAATCTTATTAACTTGATATTTCAAGTAAGTCATCCGATCACATGTCAATCTTATCAATAAATAATTTTATTAATAACCATAGTCGCTTTATATGTTCATACGTTGACTTTCATTTTGCTAGAAATAAATTTGATTTGCTATTCAAAACAATCCTTATTATAATTTTATTTATTTATTCTTTTTTGTTCCTTATTTTCTTCTTGTATTTATTTTCGCATTTATATTTATGCAAATTTGTCTACCTTATTCTAAACATTCTTTGATTATTTATTTATTTGTTTTTATTATTATCAGTTGTTTTCTTTTCTCGTTCTATTTATTTTGCTTTTTTTGTAACAAAAAACACAAAAAAAAAACAGAAATATTGAATTTCAATAATCGCTTTGTTTCTAGGGTGGTATTTGTTTTTATTTATATATATTTTTAACCCAAAATAGAAAAACGTTTCATGACTAACTAACAATTTAGTTTTTTTTTTCATTTTTATTTTATTTTATTTCATTTCAAAGCAGCTATAAAAACCAATTCTGTGTGTTAAGTACACTTAAATTTAATGTATTTCTATTAATATTGTTTTCTCTATTTATTTTAATAATCAAATACATAATTAGAGTTTCAACTTGATACTTTATGATTCTTCAGTAGTTTGATTTTATTTTTCTTTTCTTTCTTTGTTTTGTAATTTATATTCAACATTTATCAATTTTGTATAGTATTATTATTCGTTTATTTTTAGAAATTTAATTTTTATTTTCTATTCTGTTTTGTCG
Organism: Ptychoptera contaminata; assembly: GCA_963942525.1. Lineage (NCBI taxonomy): Eukaryota > Metazoa > Arthropoda > Insecta > Diptera > Ptychopteridae > Ptychoptera > Ptychoptera contaminata. The sequence goes on along the minus strand of OZ012637.1, from coordinate 15,100,188 downwards.
GTTGTCGAGCTTTATGTAATTATTTTTTTTATTGAAGTGTCAAGTGCTTTTATTAACTTGGATCGTTTTGCAAATCAACACTATAAGGAATTTAATTTTTCACTTTTCTGTATTTGTTGAATTGTTATTATTTGATTACCAGTGCTTCAATACAGTATTGAAGTGGGCTACGCAATAACCAACAACGAGATAGCTTATAGTTTTGTAAATAATTATTGAAGTTTTTAAAGTTAATTGGTAAAAAGTTATTAATTTTTTTTTGTATTAGTTTCATTAAACGAAAGAGCAAAGTATTTATTTTATTGAACTTTATTCAAAAGTTTATGTAGGTGGATAAACGTTTATTATAAATAAAAGATAAAATAGAGATTAATTATTGTTTTATATTAGTTATTATCCATTTTTAATTGTATAATTAATTATCACTACCGTGAATAAATTACAAATGAAACAATATTAAGTTACCTTAAAACTATGGTTTATTTTCTAACACACATTTTACTTTAAAAGCGTAAAGCTATTCTTATTTATAATTAATATTTAAACAATATATAAATTTTCTTAGAAAAAACATCAATACATTAAAAAAGCAATTAAATTAATGAAAAAAATATGTTTTTACTCTAACTACATACGTTATAGCGCTTATATTATTATTAATAATTTATATTAATTTGTCATATATCATAATATATACAGAAAAAAAAAAAACGATTTTCATAGAATTACAATTATATTTTATCATCTACTTTACCACTTTCGCTAATGATTATTTTATATATTTATAACACATTTAATGACATAGAAATTTCGAATTATTATTTATTCAAAATATCAAAAAAATAAAATAAAAAACACTTTGATGTTGCTTTTGTTATCAAGAAAAAAATAAATAAATTATCCATTTTTATTTATGTTTAAAATATTCAAGCGGCAAAAATAATTTATTTTAGGGAAAACATAAAAAAAAAATTCGTTGGTTATAAATTATAGAAGAAAAATTAATAATAATAATTTTTTTTTAATATATAAGGTGCGTCAAAAAAACCACCATATCATTATTATTATTATTATATTTTTAATATTTGGTTTTTAATTTCTTTATTTTTTATGATTATAGAATTTTTTTATTTTATTTTTATTATTATTGTGTGCTTGTTAAAGCTAAATTTAAATTTGATTAATAAAAAAAACATATATTATTGGCATTCAGAAGCTTATATTCTTGACATTGTTATTAAGGATTACGTTTCAACCAGATTTTTCCTTTCCATATACAATATATTATACTACTTTACTTTCTGCTCTTTACTTTATACTTTCTACAATTACAAACAATAATTTAACTATAAATAAAATTGTTTAATTTCCTTATTAAACATAAGTTATTGTAATTGTAGTATAAAATAATATATTAAATTATATCAAAATTGATTTATTTCTTCTTTAATTATTATTTAAAGTTTTAATGAAAATATATTATAAAAATTAAATTTAAATTAAATTAAAAAAGAAAAATAAATAAAATTAAAATAAAAAAAATAAATAAATAAACCTTAAGAACGATGGATAGAAAAAGAAAATTAAAATAATAATTGAATTATTTATTAAAACGAGGACAATAGAATCAAATTAAGTAATTTTCTTCTCATTTTTCTTACTATTCTTAACAAACTGATGTAATTTGACTTAATTGAATTTAAAGAAGAAATGAATGATGAAAGTAAAATAAAACGACATAATAAGCACAAAATGATATAGCACATATAACAGCAAAAAGAGTAACATTGATACTCTTTAATAATAATAATAAATTTTCATCTACGCACAATAAATGGGGTGAATCATTGTATATTTTATTTATATTAAGTTTTTTTATGGATTATTTCTTAAGGTATTTTTAATAGCTTAAAGATATTTTTACCATTTTCTAGTAAAAATTTTGATTAAAGACTTATTATTAAATTTTCTTTTTTATTACTTTCCCATTCATTGTTTGTCATTTAAATTATCTTCCGGATTATTTTTTTTATGCCAAAATAAATATGAACATTATTAGTGCTTTTATTTAAGTGTGTTAAGAAATTTTATATTTATTTATTTCGGTTCAATCTCTTAGAATAATTAAGGCAAAAAAAAAAAAATAATTACAAGGAAAAACTTTATTTATTAGGTGTTTTAAGATGGTTAAACTTTTCTTTTTTATTATTTATTCCTGACCAAATGCTTTCACATGTAACATATTATGATACCGCTTATACGCAGTATATGATTTGTTTTTCTTTTACAAATGAAATAATAATGAAGTAGATAAACTGTAAAAGCACGTGCCGAAAAGTTTAACATTTTTCTACTCTACACAAATAATATTCGGTTAAAAAGAATAAATAATCAAATTGATGTCTGTTATTCATTTAGTCAGTTCTTTGGCTTTTATTTTCTCATTTACTTTATATCAAAAAAAAAAAAAAAAATAGGATAGAAATAGTAAATGAGACACGTCACGCGCTTGTAAAAGTAAATGATTTGGAAAAATTATGAAATGCGTTTAGATGCGAAAAGAAAAATTGTATTCCCTTTTTTTCATTGTTTAACGAAAACAATGCGGTTAATGTGTTTCTTCGTCTTTCTCTGACTTCCGTTTTTGTCAGCTATAAAATTTGTTTTTATTGTAATTTTGTATAACACTGGCATAGTTTTTAAGCAATGATTTTATGTAGACGGTTCTAGATAACATCATCATTATAAATACCAATCAGGTTATCAAAGCATTTTCTTTCTGCTTTCACGAGTTTATATTTTCCTTTTATATTTTTACATTTTGTATTTCACCTGAGTTTTAGTATAATAATTTTCCCCACATTATATTATAGTAAGGAAAAACATTTTTATATAAAAGAAGAAGAATTAGAAAAAAAACTGGCGATACGTAAAGTTTTTATTTTTATTTATTATTATTTGTTTTTTTTGCTGTACAGAAAAACTTTTGTCATTTTATTTTAGTTTCCTTCTTAAGCTTTCAGCCGAAATTGTTTTGTCTAAAAAATAAAAAAAAATCAAGACAAGATAGTGTCAACTTAATAATAAAAAACTTTTTGAAGCTTTTATGAAGGTTTATTTAGTCGAAAAAGTTGGTAACAAATACTAAAATGAGATGAAGATTAGTAAATATTTGTTGTGACTTAATTAGAAATCACAGTGTGGTTTTGCTGCTTTATTTCGTTCATTTTTTTATGTCTTTAGGCTAATTTTTTTATCATGCTTTCTTTTTTTAATTTTTAAACGCTTTGTTGAACTTTTGTTGATGTTTCGATGATCTGAAAAACTTCTATTTATTTTTTATGGTGGCGAACACATTTTTATATAAAGAAAAAATAAAAGTATAAAAAAAACAGCTACAGGTTTTTTTTTTATTATTTTTTGTACCTTTTGATTTTGATTAAAGTTTATGTGGAGAACCTATATAGTTTGATGAGAAATAAATGAAAAAAAAGGAAGAAAAATCTGTTTCTTTGCTCGTAAAAATATAATGAAAAATTATTACATCTATGTACTTTGTGTTGTAATGCCTTAAATCATATAAATATGACGCAACATGAAAAATCTGTGCTTTAAGTAGAACGACGTAAAGGTGTTAAAAGTTTAATGCAACAAAAAAGGAAATTCAATTTGTTTTTCTTATTCTTTTTTGTTTAAAAAGCTATTCTTGTTCTATGGAAATCTCATTATGCGTTATTTGTCTTCCTTACATTTCAGTTTTTATTTAAAAATAGTTGATTTTAATACAAGATAAATAACTTATTTTGTTATCGTAAATGAATTTTTCTACTAAAATAAGGATTTAACGTTTATTCAATTTTTTCTTTGTATTTATATTACCCTAGAATATGATACGTTTCACCAAAAATAGACAACAAATTAAATCTATTTGCTGTCATATTAGATATTTCTTTCTATTTCGTCTTCTATTTTTTTTTAAAAAGTTTTATTTTTATTCTGATTAAATTTATTTACCTATATCAGCTTTAATAAATCAAATAAAAGTTTTCAAAAAACTTTTTCTTTTCTAATTTTTTGACATTTTTCTAAGTTAAAGTGAAATTATTTTTTTATTTTATTTTAATCGTAAACGTTGTCTGTACAGAAATTTATAATATTCTTTTGTCGCAAATCATGTTTTTTATTCTTAGTTTTTATAATTTATATCACATTATTTAATCTAGGTAAAAAATAATGACTCTAGTTAAAATAGGAAATTTAGATTACATTAATTACATTAGATAAATGTTATTTGTTTGTTTCATTAGTAGTAGTAATAGCACATAGAACATTATGAGCTAAAACATCTCATCTCAAACTTCAGTAATCTAAATGGAGAAAGAAATAAAAAATAATTTAATTTGCCTTTTCTATGTTCTGCTTCGTAGAACTAAAAAAAAAACAAAACCATGATGATTTGTGCATAATTTTTCTTAATATTCTTTTTCTACAAAGAAATTCCATTGATTAAAAATTAATTAAATTCAATAATTATTAAATTAAAACTGATGATTATTTAGAAATTAAATCATTTTTCATATTTCTAATAAACCAGAATTTTTAGTTTATATAAAAAAAAACCTTTGTTTGTTTAAAGTAAAAAATATCGATTTAACAATAATCATTATTGCCTTTCAATTCACAAAAGAATGTTGTCGGAAAATCATATAACAATATATGTATATCTATATATCTATATTTCTCTATTCTCTGTTTCTTTCCCAGACCTATAATTTTCACATAATAAACATTAAACATTAAACAACATCATGCTGAGTTTTAAAAATAATTTAATTTCAATTTAAACACAAAATAATAATAATAAAAGAATTTATCATTGGATATAGAAAATAAAAAAAAAAATGTTTATTTAAATATTATTAAAAAAGTTAAGAAAATTTTTTAAAAGAAAATGTTAAAATGATTCAAGAATTTTATTGTTTTTTATCTTTGATATAAAAAGAATAAATTCTTTTATTATCTGTTTACATGTATAACATCCTTTGGTACTTTGATATATATTTGTATATATATTAAATATATTATACATGCATATATTTTTGTTAGTGAAAATTAAAATTCTTTTTATTTTAATAGCTTAATTTTTGTATATGGAAACAAAGAAAAAAAAATTACTTTTCTTTTATTGTTTGGCGAAAAACGATTAAATGAAATGAGAATAAAGAAATATTTTTAAGATAGTTATTATTGTGTTTAACCAAAAAGTTTATAATTTTACTTTATCTGTCTGTTTGTTGAAGTATTAAGGCACTCTAAAATTTTACATAAATAACTTTAATAGTGGAGGCGCCTGACTTTTTTATTGTGAACTTAATTTATATCTAGAGACTCATTATTCTGATTTTGAATTGTTATTATCTGTTATAGATTAGTATACTGGATGTTTTTTTATTACACAAGCCAATAATTTAATAAATAATAAAGATAAAGTGATATTTAATAGACATAATTAAATAAAAAGTGATAAAACTATAAAAGTTTAATACAAAAACTTTCATATTATAAATGTATGACTTATCTAAAGAGACAATGGATTACTATAATGATAGTAATAGTTTTAATAGTTATGTAAATAATATAATTGGTGTTGTAACATCTGCTGGTTTGACAATTACAACAACACCACACCAATCAGCAGAATTAGCTGACGATGGTGATACAACAACAATCAGCACAGTAGCAAATAAAACTTTTGTGAATATATTATCATCGGCAGAGATATTTACATATAATTCAACAAATAATAGTTTTTTAGATAATTTAAATGATGATATATGTGATAATGGTTATCATGATAGCGATGATATATTATCATCGTATTATTTTCAAGCAACTGTTTGTTTTATGTATATAACAATATTTTTAGTTGCATTAATTGGTAACGGCTTAGTATGTTTCATTGTATTATCGTCACCTAGAATGAGAACAGTAACAAATTATTTTATTGCTAATTTAGCTGTTGGTGACATACTAATGTCGTTATTTTGTGTACCATTTTCATTTGTATCAATATTAATACTACATTTTTGGCCATTTGGTGCTGTTTTATGCCATTTAGTTAATTATTCACAAGCTGTTTCAGTATTAGTAAGTGCATACACATTAGTTGCCATAAGTGTTGATAGATATATGGCGATTATGTGGCCACTACGTCCTCGGATATCAAAAAGGTGAGTGCTTACACACAATTATATTATTTCATTAAATTTTTACTCTAATATGTTATCGTGACTACTTTGTAGTTTAACTAATTTTCTTTTAAATGATACATTAAATATATGAGTTTTTATTTTTCGCTAAACATTAATTTTAAGTTCGTTTAATTAATTTATTTAAGAAAACTCTTTCAATTACAGTAAACACAAAAAATGTAGTACAAACAGTACTTAATTTAAAAGCATTTATAGAAAATTATTGCTTTTAACATATAGTTTTCCGTCTTAAATTGAAACTAATGTATGTTGATAATTGAAATAATGTTAATGACATAGAAAATGGAAATCATTTTAAAGAGATAAAAAATATTGATTACGGTATCTATACTTAAATATCTATAATAAAGCATCAACTATTGTTTAGACAACTTAAATAAAATATTTTTTTTTTAAATTTATTATGGTTACTTAGCAGTAAATTTCTACTATTGTTTACCTTTAAAGCAAAATTTTTAATGTTTTTTTGCTCGTAGTATTTTGTTAGCACAAAGACAAGTTTTATTTTTTAATTCAACTATAATTAATGGTATGCACCTTGATAGAAAAAAAAATTATTTAATAGAAAATGTACAGCAACATATGCAAAATACATGTCTGTTTGTGACAATTTTCTACAAATGAATTACATTGCCTTGAAAAAAACGCTGTAAATAATTTAATACAATTATAACAATATTATTTATAAAAGTGTATTTTTTTATTTATTTCTATTAATTGCACAGTGGACTAAACACCGTTAAATGAGGAAAATAAATGAATTGTTTATATACATAAATCGTTAAGCAAGCAATCATCAGTAATTTAATCTTTGCATGTAAGAGTTCGTAAGTTGTGTGTGACCAACATAACTAACAACAAATGTATCAATATTGCATTAAATATCCAATATAAGATATCATAATTAAGTATCTAGTTGATTGTTAGCATTGTTAATTATTATTGCATCGTAAGAATCACATATAAGGAGTTATATAAAACTTGACTAGTTACTATAATCATTTCTTATCTTTAAAAAAACCACGATAACATACTTATCTAATAACGGTATTAACTCTAAACATAAAACCAAGTATACAAGACAATGTTATCATTTTAAAATCATAATTTTTCTACGAAATAAATTTATACCAAACAATAACAATTTTTCTTATACGTATTTTTTACCAAATAACATCAAACGTAATTTTTTATCAAATTATTTAAAACATATTTATTTTCATTTTTTATAAAACTAAACTCGCATGTCAAATAAATAGATTAGGGATTTGTATCATCTTTATATTTGGTTGATTTAGAAAATAAAAAGTAAAAAAGAAAGAAAAGAAAAAACAATATAAAAAATATGATCGATTTTTGCATGAGTCTGCACGTTCGCCTCAAATCTATCGTTATAATGTTTTAATGCTGTGTAATGGTAATGTTAAATCGAATTTATTACAATAAGATATACACACACACATTTTATTATGCTCCTATTCTAACATTATAATGCAAAATTTAAGGAAAAATGGAGAAAAAATTCAGTTAATACATTATCCTAGTTAAGATTTTTCTTTCTTTTAATTTTTTATTTTTTTTTTTAATTCATAACACGCGAATATCTTCGTACATTTTTCTTTTAATGGCTTAATAAGGATAAATATGATTATATTTTCTTTTTTTATTAATCTAAAGATAATTTTATTTACTTTATATATTTTCAATTTTATTTATTTTTATCTCATTTTATCATTTATATTTTGTGTTTACTGTTTATTATATAACAACACGATGAATTTTATTTTCTTCTACTGAGCATTAAACATTACATAAATAAATAAAAAAAAGTAAACAAAAAACATAAAATACTAAATAATAATAAACAGATAAATAGATAAGGAAACATACTATATAAGAAAAAGAAAAAGAAAAAGAAAAAGAAGGTGAATATAACGAATGAAAATAAAACAAAAGATAATAGAAGTTAAATTTAATGAACTTCAATATTATGTCTAACCAGAGATGAACAGTATCACTTTATAGGTTTTATTTCTACTGGTAGTTAATAAATGTAACAACATCAAGTAAATCATAAATAAAAACATAAAAAATGCCTTCATAATATCTCATCCTAATACCATCCACCAATCACCAATATTCTCTATAGTCCTGTATAATACATATGTCATCACTAAGCGATGGAATTTTTATTTCTATAAAACTGATGACGTTATTTTTGGCGATAACTCTTATAAATTTTTATTTGTCAAAATAAAAATCAAATTCTTTAGCAAAATCTGTGAAATTTAAAAAGCATTTCAGTTTACAACACTTTTCAAAAGACGGTCTGCTCTTCTTACTGGTAGTCAACAATTGATTAGTTTGATAAGAAGAATAATACAATGAGATTATTTTTATCAAAGTCCTTAACGTACTTTATTCAAACACATTTCCAAATTCAAATAAATATAAAATTTATTTTATGACACAGCCAGAGATTGTATTCTTAGTTAAAGTATTTTTTTTATTGAATTATTTTTACCACTAATTGTGATATTATTTGCTTTAATTTTTCTAAGAAAGCTCTAACGTTTAATCAATTATTTCGATTATGTTTTTATAATATTTTAATTAAAAAAAATATAATTCAATAGAAGTACTCAGCTAAATCATAATTCAATTTGTTTTTTTTTTTCATTTCATTTAATTAAAGAAAACTTAGTAATTGTATTAGAGACATCGTATTTAATATTAAAATCTAAGTATCTTAGCACATTTTCTATTATTAATATTAAACTTACTATAAATTTTCTGTTTGTCAGCTATTTTAAACATTTCTAATAAAAAATATCACAGTTGCTATTACGAAATGTCCGAAATAATATTGATTAATAATTAATATATTGAATTTGACATTTTGGTTTCTGAGTAGTTTATATAGAAACAAAAAAACTGTATTTAATTGAATAATCGATTAACAAGAAAATATGTACTACTAAAATGTTAAAAAATGATAGTTTTAAAACATTTCCCTATTCAAGGATTTTCTTTTTATTTAGAAACATGATAATATGCTTTAGTTTAAAAATATTTTATCTGTTTTATGGAAGATTATGTTAAGATTCTAATTACAAATTTCTAATAGAATTCTTTATATTTCAATTTATTATTACTTTAATAATTAAATAATCATTCTTGAACATATAGTTTTTATTAATTATTATTAAGACTCAAATTTCTGCTTATTTATTTTCTATATATTAATTGCCGTTTTAAGAAATTACGACTTAAATCTACAAGAATTGAATTTGATGTTAATGCATGACAGACTCATGGAAAGTTAAAAAAGACTTCTTTGTGATATTTACTTAAAAAATGTAAAATTCTCAGCATCACGATGTTGTTAAAATAAATATTATTTTTCGCAATTTATAAACATAAAGCACATTATTCAATCCTATCTAATAGTTCTAAAGGGATCTTTACACCAGTGTTCCATATATTACGTCGATATTTCATTTGTTTGCCTATAGCATACATAATTTTTAGTACTGTACAGACCAATCTGAAGTCTATTAGTTTACTTAATCATATAAACCGGATACCTTTTGGAATTCTCACAAGTACATGCTATTAGAACGTACAACTGTTTATTCCATTTAATATAAATATAGTGGGTTAAGTTTGCCCAATAAAACCTAGACGTACAGAATAATTATCACATCATTGGCAATTAAGTCTTATTAATGCTAATATTTTTTATTGTCATTGAGTGTTATTCATGAAATAAAACAAATTACAATTAATAATTTAATTTATTTCACTCCAAACAATTACAGTTGTATATTGATAAAAGAAAAACTTTGTTAAACAAAGTAAAATATAAAGAATTTACAAAATATATTACTAATTGACATTATTTATTGTTTTATACAGAATTATATTATATTATCATTTTGATTTTTATTGATTATTTTTTTAATATTAAATTTTCAATCAACAATATTAAACATCAATAAATAGAAAATATAATAAAAACAGCAAGCAGAAACATATGTAACGCAATGTTATTTGTTGTTTTTATATGTTTCACACGTCTGTTAAAAGATTGAAGCTGAGAGAATTTTTTAACATGTAATAAAAGCTTTATTTGTTTTTGTTCTTCGCGATTTTTTTTTATTTTTAATGTTCCAAAATAAAAAATAAATATATTTGGAAATGTTTTCGTATTATTATTATTATCATTTTCTTTTTTGCTTTTGACTTTTATCATATTATTTTATTTAGTATAAATGTGTTTGAGAGGATATGTACACACACTCATATATGTTTCCTGGAGTTGTTGAGTTATTAAGTTTACTTTAGCGAATCGTTTTTTATTTTTGTTTTTAATTTGTGCGTATCTCCTTGTTTTGAGGTATGTATTTGTATAAAGTAATGAAGTCCTACTACCACCTCTCTTTCAAACGATTTTTATCACTTTGTTATAGCATGATGTTTAAGCTATAAAAACAACAGGAGTAAAATATATATCCAACCATATATCCACTGTTGTTTATTGTTTGTTATAATTTTTGTGTTTTTATTTATTTCTTCTTTTTGTTTTTATTTTTCATTTTGTTACAAAATGGTAAAATAAAGCTTTATTACTGTCATCGTTATGACTTGTTTCGGCATAATGTAATGCATTTCTTAAAACACAACATTAAAATCTTCAAACACCACATTTATACCTTTTTACATTTTACACTGTCTCTCCTTGAATTTTATTGGAATCCTTGATTACTAAAATACAAAATTTAAAATAATAATAATAATTTTTATATAAAAAAAACGATAAATATGATTATCACCCCATAGAAGGTGAATTTATAATTATTTTTTGTGGCATGTCTTTGATGTTGCCAATGTTCACGGTAATAATCCATAGGGTGGTAATTTTTATATCTTTATGTATTTTGTTTTGTCTCGTCTTATACATTTTTTATGTTTTTTTTTTTGTTTTTTTTTTATGTAATTATTTTTTTTCTTTTTGGTTTGTTTAAATCATTTTGTTTTAATAACCAACTGATTGTTGTATAATTATGTAAGAAACAATTAATTTATTTTATTTATTAAGCAATATACACTTATATAGAATAAAATTAAGAATTAATTATAATGAAAGATAAAAATGCAAATAAAATATAAATAAAAATTAATTTATTATCATCTGCAAATGCCGTTGTTACGTTAGAGTAAATAAAATTTCGGTTTACTGGTTTTTTGCTGTTTTGTTTCGTTAATAATAATGTTTATAATTCGTAAATAATAGGAATATAAATAAGAGTATAATTAAACATAAGATAAGATTGATGAAAAATGAAATTAATTCAAGGATCCATTTTGTTACTAAAGCAACATTCGATTAACTTATGATGGAACTCTTATATAATATGAGATTTATTAAACAAAGCATCAAAGTAATTGAATTTTCTAAAAGTTTTTGTTTTTTAAATATAATATTTCTTTAAGATATGATTTAGCAATCGATTAGATAATCTTATTAATTCAATTTATTACTTACTGATGTATGAACAAAAAAAAACCCAACAAATATTAATATTTCTCGTTTTCTTCTTTGAACTTACCGCAAAAACAATCAAATTTCTTCTATATCCAAATAAAGAAAAAAAAATATTCAAAGCATTTTCCTCTTTTGACGTTTTATATGGTAATACAAAATGAAAATATTAGCGTAAATTACAAGAAAACCATTGACTATAACATTTGACTTTTAAAAAATAATAAAAGCAAATAACGTGAAATAAATTTGGCGCCAAGTAAAATCATTACGAATAAATTTAAAAGCTTTTTTTTGTTTATTCTTGGTTATTCTTAGCATAACTAAAAGGTTTTTTTCAGTTTTTCTTTGGTCTTTTTTCCATAAAATTTAATTTATTCTGCAATAAAAACATTTTCGGCTTTATTTTTATGCGATAAAAACAAATATTTTATAATATTTCCTTATTGACAACACTATAATATTTTTTTAATGATTTATACTTGCTCACAATAGCATCTGTTATGTTTTTTACTTGTTTATGACAGTGCCTTATTGAAGATAATAAAGTAAAGAATTTTTTTTCTAGTTTATGATTTTTTCCTTTTTATTGACGCTTGTTCGCAATTATACTTAATTGGTAGTCATTGAGTTAAAACATAATTTAAATATAATATAATATATTTTTGGGTGGAGCATTACAAAGGAATATATAACTGGGGTGTGACAATTTGTATCGTTATTCTTGCGAAATATTCTCATTATATTTAACTAAATTTAACTTGACTTTATTACAGAATAAACAAAAAGGTTAAACATATTTCGCTTCGCCGAATAAAAATTATTTAAAATATTTTTAATATACATGTACAAAAGCAGCAATAGCAGCAGTTTAGCTTTATTTTTTACCATTAAGGTATTTTATTTCAACATAAGATTTGCACAAAGCTTTAGTATTTTCCTTCTTTTTTTTATTGTTATATTTCACTTGTTGTGCTTTTAAAACATCTGATGCTGAAACTTATTTTTTCTTTATTTATTAAGCGTCTTGTGCCTTCATGTTATTTAAATCTTAAAGACTTAATTATATCATAAAGGAAAGGCATTAAGATACAAATCTTCTTATTTTTGACGGTATTTCTTATGCTAATGTCATCCTGTTTATATAATTTTAAAATGAGAAATGCGTGTTTTTGTTCTTTAAATCGAGCAACCATTTAGGCTGTGCGGTATTAAGATTTTTTTTTTTGAAATACCTTTTTAAATAATACTGTATTAGTGCCGGTGTTCTATAATGATTTGTTACAAAAGATTACAACAAATTTTTCATTGTCCGTCGATAATATTTATTAAACAAAATTACAATAAAATTATCGTCATGTTGTCAAACATTTAAATAAATTTTTACTCATCTAAGACTATGACATAAAAGTTAAATTTACAAACAGTATTTTCCATCATAATAGACACAAATAGTTTCATTCCTTAAATAATATTTATAAGCTTTAAAGTTGTTAAATTCATTGTATTCTTAACAATAATTACGTTTACAAATGCTCCAAAAAATAGGAAATTTTATCATTCTAGTTAATTAAACTCTAGTAAATCATTATTTTTTGTTTATTCATTTTCCCATAAAGAAGAATTTAATATAATTTTCATTTCATTACACATAGTCTCTTCAATTATTTAAGTTTTCTAACTCAATTATATATATATATACACTATGTTATGTTTTATATGAAGAATAAATAAACAAAACGTGATATTAATGTTTTGTTATTTTATTAAATTTGTGTCACATAAATATAGCTTTCCGTTATTCCATGTTATTACTTCCTGCATTTTAAAGATTATTTTGTTTATTTTACAAACCAACAAAATCTTTAATATAAGCAAGAAAACATTTTTGGGTTTTTGTTTATAATAAATATATACATATGAACATGTATTTTGTGCTTTGAAATTTGCTGTTTATTAATTGTGGTTTTGAGTAAATCCAGCACTTGAAACAAAATTCGAACAGCTGTGTTTAATTTATTATATTAAAGACAAATTAAAAACGATTTTATTTAATTATACAGTAATTCAGTTATGTCACTAACTGAAATGCAATTCCATTTCACAGAATTATTGCAGAAGCAATTTATGCATAACATATAATTCTACAACTATTGTTTGTTGTCTCTCTGCTGTATAACAATATGCTAAATAAATCTTATTTGTTGGTATAGCTTACATATGAAATGTTTACAACATAATATTTCTCTTTAAATTAAAAAGAAAATCGTTGATTCAAGCGTTTGATTCTACTACACTTTATTTGATGCTCATGAACACATAATAATTCTGGTTATTTATTTCTTAAAGAACTTGTAATTAGTAATTTATAGACATTTATAAACTATGATTATTTAATTATACGAAATTACATATCACAAATTCTAATCTTACCACAAATATTTGTATAAATAAGGCTTTTATTTCATAAACCTCATCATTTACAAAAATTTTAATTGAAACTAGGAAATTAATTTGCTATCTTAATTAATCAAAATAGATATTTGTTTTCCCAAAAGAAAACTTAAATTATGAAAATAAAAAGCCGATATAAGACTGATTAATTTATTTAATATATTTATGTGAAAATAATTAATAAATAATTTTAATTAAAATTTTCTAATTATTAAATTTTTCAGATATGCCAAATGTATAATTGCTGCTGTATGGGGTATTGCATTAATTACAGCACTACCTATACCTATTGTATCTAGATTACAACAACCAGGTGAATGGCACAAAGATTGCGGGCGGTATGTAATCACTTATATTAAAAAGTATTTTTCTATATTCATAAAAGTGTACTCCCCAGTTTTTGTTAATAATGACTAATGACAAAATATTAATGTATCTATTTTTGTTATTTTATTAAATAGGAAAAATCATTATAATAGCAACGAAAGATACATATATAAAACATCGAAAAAATTAATAAAGTTTTTGATTATTTTTTTTTTCCAAATTTTAAGTAATATCAAAAATAAACAAGCAAAGGTTATTATTATTATTCAAATCCATATGCTACTTACATTATTTACCTTTTTCCAATTTCGAAACTTAATTTAATCCTATACTAAATAAGAGAAAGTAGAACAACAACAAAAACACACTCAAAACTATAAAAAGGTTAAATGTTGCCACATTTTTGTTGAATTTTTGATTCTATTTGATGTTATTTAAAATATATATTTATTTTTTTTCATTCTATTAGTCCTTAAAATTGTCTTTTTAGCTATGGAATAGCAAAAGTTAATAAGAAAAAGAAAAACATATAAATGCTTCTCTGCGTATATTTTGATTTATTCATCTTAATTATGTTACATGAAATCCTTTTCTTTGGTCTGTAAGGATGAAAACTTTTTATTTTTTATTTTTGTCATTTTAAAATTGTTCTCTACGTTCTTTTGGTCTTTTCTAACTGCTTAATAAAACTTTCAGATTAAATTTTTATTTGTGTTTTTTTTTTTTCATTTATAACAATTTACGATTCTTAAGGACAAAAATGAATACAAAAGGATTTTATATAGTTTCTTGTTTTTACCTGTCTATCTTAGATATGTGTTAATATATTAAAGTAATTTAATATGAATTTAATCTGGCCCTCATCAATGGCGATATATGGGTCAACAAATGACGATGATATTACTGGGCTTAATAAAACTTTTATTTTAAAGATAAGAAAGTAATGCTGCGTTCTTCACTGTTATAATTTTTTATTAAGAAATAATAAGAATAATATTTTCTTAAGCTTTTAATCTCTTATTTAAAACGTACTAGTAATTACATTTTCATTTTATTTTCTTCTTTAATTTATTGCCACTAATTAAATATAATTAAAAATTCATCTGTTCACCCTAATAATACTCATAGACATGATTTTCTTTTAAATATAGAAAACGCAATGAAATATTACTAGAAGCAAAACTTGTTAATTATTATTAACATTTATAATTATCACCCCACCATGAAGCTATTAAATTATTACTATTTATCCAACACGTGCGATAATAAAAACGCTAAAAGATATTA
Organism: Ptychoptera contaminata; assembly: GCA_963942525.1. Classification (NCBI taxonomy): domain Eukaryota; kingdom Metazoa; phylum Arthropoda; class Insecta; order Diptera; family Ptychopteridae; genus Ptychoptera; species Ptychoptera contaminata. The sequence goes on along the minus strand of OZ012637.1, from coordinate 15,084,303 downwards.
TGAGCAAAATATAAATTCGTCTTTTATTTGATTATATGTTTTTAACTTAATTTTTACTTACTTGTTAATATAAGTTCTTTTTTAATCAAAATAATTATTTCTTCTTTTTTTTTTATTTTAGTTATATTTGTCAAGAACGATGGCCCACAGATTTACATAATTATTATTACACATTAGCATTAATGACATTACAATTTGTAATACCATTTACAGTATTAATTTTTACATATACCAAAATAGCAATTGCTGTGTGGGGTAAACGGCCACCTGGTGAGGCAGAAAATTCCCGTGATCAACGTATGGCTAGATCGAAGCGTAAGGTGAGTTAAATAATTTTGATTTAAAAAAGCAGAAGGAAAATATTATTCTTATATTTGTATATTTACCGCGGTGTAAAAACATAATCTTTTTTTTTATTTTTATATTTTAAATGATGTGATTTATATAAATACTCCCTTGAGGCAACAGAAATTGATACAAGAGAGAAAGTACTTTATGAGTGCTACGGGAATACTTTTATATTATTTTAAATGACTATAGCAGAGAGTTTAAAAAGAAAAAAAATAATTTTTTATGTTAGAACGAAAACAATTTCTATGTTTGCTAAAAACTGTGACATAGATAAACGAGATTTTTTTATCCTTTACGAACATAAATTTGAATAATGTAAAAAGAAAAACAATGTAATATTAATACAAAACTTACAGATTTTGTTTTTGAACTTGTTAAGAATCTAATCATAGCACAAAATCGCACAAGATTAGACCAAACCAGATTTAAGGAGCAAACAAAGTATTTAAGAGATTTCTTTATATATTGTAACTGAGTGATAAATTTATTTCACTTATAAGCGGTGTTTCAGTACTCATTTAAATGGAAAATAAACCCAAACATTTCTTTAAACATTATTTATTGTTTATATTTTTTAAAGCTTTTAAATTCTTTTTGGTTAGATATGCTTTATGTCTATGCTATTTTTAATTACATTTTTGTTTGAATTGATTTAGAGTGAAAATTTTTCTTTGTAAAATACAACGCAGGCATATATTTATTATTTTTAAGCTTTTTATAAAATTTATAGAACATTTTTCCCTTGGTTAATGTTTTTGATTTTATTTTCATTATTTATTTATTTTGTATTATTTTATATTATTTATTGTGAGAAACGTTTTCTTAAAATTTTTGTTCTAGATTAAAATATTATTTTCAATTGACAAAATAAAATCAATTTAACCAACATAAACTAAATTTAATAAATAAAATAGTATGCAAAAAAGATGTCATTTAAAGGGACGACACTGTAATATGAAAATAATCAAGTAGTTTGGAGAAAAACTATAATTTTTACAAATTTCTGTCAAATTTATTTGAAATTTTATTCTAAAAAAATAAGACAATTGAATTTATAATTTAGTAACTTTTATTTTGTCTTTTCGTATGGCTTTTTCGATTTTAAATTTTTCGTGAATTTTTTTAATACATTTCTTTAGGCTTTTTCTTATTAAAATTCAAATTGTTGTGTGAATTTTTGAAATAAAACGGAAATAGTTGTTAAGAAATATACAAAAAAATTCTATTTTAGTTATTTCATTGTAAACAAATAAAATAGATATTCAAAATGACATATGCAATTACAACATACCGACATGATTATTTACCACCCGATTTGGAGAAATTTAATTTTACCAAAACTACGACATTAGGCCCTATGTCTGGTTTCAATGATAGTACATGTGGGAAATGTAAATGTCCAGTGCCAGACAATAAACTTACACATCTCGGTGAATCATGTGGTGGTGGAGAATGGACAGGTGTTGCGCCAATGGGCCAATTAATTAACCCACGAATTATACCAGAACCCCATATGCCTAGTGAAAAAATAAAATCATGCTTCAATGACAAACCGAACAAATTTCTAGAAAAATTGTGCTTGAAATTTCCTGAACTATACGAACGATTAAGGAATTCTCCCCAAGACGATATATATCGACGCATCGATGCGGACCGATATAAGACTACCTATCAAGTAGATTATTGTCACATTGGAGAATATCCCGAAGGTGTGTATGATGGTTTGACAGCTGGAAGTGGTGGAATGCAAATGGATCCTCTATCGTCGGATGCGTGCGCTATTTACAGAGGATCTCAACAAAATGACAATAAAGCAGTAAATTATTTAAACAATTGTTTTCTGTCTGCATATAAATACATCTTTTGATTAATTTTCCTTTTTTCATTTTCAATAAAGGCTGAAGAAAAAGATCCGTGTTTAAATTTTTACAAACCATTACGCATACAACCTATCAGTTCTTTGCCAAAAGGCTTTCCAAGTAGCCACTGGCCTGCGAAAAAATTTACCCTAAAAGGAACACCAAATTCTGAGTACCAAGGGACTATAAGCAATGTAGGCGGAATTATTATGAGTGAAAAATTAAATGATCATTCAAAATGCAAAAATATTTGCTCACATCTTATTATGGCATCGAAACTGGAAAATATATAAATCTATCGTTTTATGATGTCCAATTAATGTCATTAAGCAAACTAAACGTAAAAATAAAAACTAGTTAAATAAAGGTTATTTATATAAGCACTATAAATAATTACTGAAAACGGAAATTAAACATTTTATTTATATTATTATTATTTAATTTGTGAATTTTTTTTTCTATACAAATAGTTAAGCAGAATATTTATATAGAACAAATTGATTGATGTCTAATCTTAATTCATTTATCCAATATTAATTTTTTTAAATCCTTCTTTGAACATTATAAGAGAAACCACATTTTATTTTACATTGTACTAATATTGAATTCAACATTGAAAAATATGTAGTACAATGGTGGAGTAGTGTCATAAATTTAATTTACAACAAGAAATGAAATAAAAATTTTTAAATTTGCATAAAAAATATAACTGAAGGAACATGATTTTATACAATAATTATTATACAAACAATATAAAAAAACTAATGCAAACCTTTTTACAAAATCATTGTACTTGACTTTAGAAAAAGTAAATTTTATTTAAATAAATAGAAAAATGCATGTGATGCATCAGGTAATAAATAAATAAATATAAATTAAAGAAAATAATTCACAGTCCAAGTACAATTTATTTTTCTTATATTACTTGGAAAATGAAAATGTGTTACATATGTTTGAAATATTCAATATACATACATTATAATTTATATATTGTCGAATAATATTTGTCATTTCACGATCAAAAACATATTTAAGCTTTCAATAACCAAGTACAAAATTATAAGAATATTGAAATTTTTGAAATAACCTTCAAGAATTAAATAAGTATATTATTTTAACAATGTTTAATCATAGAAATAATTAATTAAACTGTCAATAACATTAAATAGTAGAAAACTTATGCTGTAGACATTATATATTGCATTTTAGTGATTAAATATTATGCAAATGATTGAAAAAGATTACTTTCTGCTTACCAGTTATTAGTTAGTTTTATTATAATGATTAAGAATACAAAGGATTAAAACTTGTCAGTAAAAAAATTGGTCAAATGTATTCTTTAGTTTGTTTTTAAAAATAATAGTGAAATAGGTAATCCACACAAAGAAAGTAGAAATTTTTAATGATTTTTACAAAAAAATAACGGTGTAAAATCATCGTTGGAAAATTTATAAATAATAATTTCTTATATACAGTATGTCAAATAAGTGGTATACTTTAAAGCAATTTCATGGCTCAAGGAAGACAGTAATATAACTTCTTTAGTACTTGCTTGGTAAAAATAAAATAATACTCTTCCAGCTGTTAACTTAATAACTAAATACATAAATTTAAGCAAAAAAAACAAATATTTTTATACTTCGTTTAATTTCATAACAACAAAAAAAGCATAAAAGCACTTCACTAGTTGAATATAAAGGATATTTTTAAGAAATATAATTTATTTTCTCTTCTAGCATAACATACATATATGTGTGTATGACTTGTTACATGTATTCTTGGAATCACTTTTTGTTTTTGTTTCTTTTTGATATTTTTCAATTATTTTACTTTTTCAACATTTTTTATTATTATTCTCTTGTCAATTAAATTAAATTATTCCTTATTAAAGCCAAATAAAAAAATGTATATATATATATCATAAAAATGCTTGTCATATTTACAACATAGGCATTTAAATCTTTATGAACAGTTAAAAAAAATGTTTATTAAAAAATTCTTTCATCAAAATATATCATATTACTACCTTCCTATTTAAATTACAGTAACTAACTTTTATTACTTAGGAGTGATAAATATTTATTACATTAAAGATGATACAAATGCTTAAATAGTAATTTTTTAAACTATATAATTTACTAATTGTTTAATTTTTATTTGGAATTAAGTAATTATAACCATTGTTGCTTTTTCAAACAGCATAAATTTTATTATAAATGAAATTTGAAATTATCTACATAATTTTGTTCAAATTATAAAAAATGAATTGCTTTAATTGCATTTTCTTATAAATTAGTATTCAGTGACGCAATTAAGAAAAAAACTTTATCGTATTTTTTTATTTAAATAGTATTTTTTTTATTACGTAGTGAGAAATACTTTATGTTAAATAAGACATTGATGATAAATGAATTATTTTATTAGACAGGAAAAAAAGGTTTTATTCAAGTTCTTGTTCTATAAAAAGGCTTGTGTAGGATTTAAAGCGTATCATTAAGCGTTATCAAATAAAAGTACAGCAGGATTCAAATGTATTATTCTAATCATGCATGACTAAAGGGATTTATTTTTATTTATTTCCCATTAAAGTGGTATTGTTAAGTTTTTGTATAATAAAACTGGACAAATTTAATTTATTCTTACCTTGAACATATTTCGTTTCACATCTATTGATTTACAAAAAGTGATTTATCAGCTATGTTAATACTGTATATTCTCTACTACGTCTCTTAAATTGTTTAACAACCCAAAACAACATAAGTATGGCATCTTGAGATAGCAGCAAAAAAAATTAAAACAATTATTCAATTTAAAATATTTAAATCAATTTTTATAACAGAAAGCAATTCTTTAAACTTCATTTATCTTAAAAACATAACGATTCTTATAAATCATTACTGTCAGCATGACAAATATATACAAAGGCATCATCCACCATTAATTTAACAACTGTACGTGACTAATAATGCTCTTTAATAATAAAAGTATGTTTCAGTTAAAAAAAAATTCCATCACACCTGAGCAAATTTATTTAAGTTTAAAAAAAATTATTTGAGCTTAAAACGAGAAAACCAAATCAAAACGAAAAAAAAATTGCATTTAGTGTAATAAAAACAAAAAGAAAGTCAAAATTATAATAAATTATTTATTTTAAAATCACAATAATACATAAATAATTAATAATAATAAAAAACTAATCACGTATTTGGATCCTAGATGTAATTTTACTTTGCCGTAAAATTTAAATATAATTTTTATTTGTTACTTAGTGTCAATTAATTAATCAATAAATATAATACAATTTTTATTCGTTTATTATAATTAGTTACAGTTCAAAGGTCATTTAAGTTCATTTTGGTGTGTCGGTGTATGATTATTAGCAAATTATTGAATTTAATTTTAATATTTTTATACTACTTGCACGGAAGTAATTTATAATTATATTATGTCAAACGTTCAATCAGTTATAAATTTATTATTTTTTATTTAATAGAAATTATATAATTTTGAAGTGTATATTAAAAAAAAAAAATAAAATAAAACGTCATTAACGTTAATAATAATTATTTATTAATAATATTTTTATAATGATTTTTAATAAAAACAAAAAAAAGTATAAAAAAACCAAATTAAAAATTTTATTTATTTATTTTTATAATTTAATATTTAAATCCACAAAAAAAAATTGTGTTTAAGTGAAAGTTATACATTCTTCTCATAAAGCATAATATAAAGTATTTAATAAAGCAACATAAAGCATAAAGACATAAAGACAGACAGTCAGACGGTTACAAACAAAGACGAATTGCACACTATATATAGCGGTGTTTTGCTTGTCGTATCGTGTGACTGTAAGGCAGTCAGGAAGATCATTGAAATTTGATTGCATTGTTTTGTTATATTTTTAATTAACAAAAACAAAAATAATAATAACTTGTTGTATTTCATGCTATTGTAGTTTTTGTATTGGTTTTTACATGTTTTCAGCTTAAATTTAAGCCAAAGCATGCAAATTGAAAAAAGTTTATTTCCAATTTTTATTTATTTATTTTTCGTATAAATAGAAACAAAATAAAAAAGTGTTTTTAAACTTAATCCGTTAAAAAGTTTTATTTAACCAATTTTAATATCACATGATGTTTGTCGTATTTATTTCAATTTATACATCCACAGTTCGATAGTTTGTAATAATAATTGCCTGAGGTCTCTTCAATAAAACAACTTTATTTACAGTTTGTGGTAATATTATAACGTAACGTAATTATTAATTATGCTATGGCTATTTTGCATTTACACATTTAATATTATTCTTTTCTTACTTTTTTTTTCAAATACACATTTATCATTACTTCGTTGGTTAATAAATACTATAACGTAATAAGTACGTTAATTATTTATGATTTTAAGTAATGAATTTCTAATTAACTTTTAAATATAAAATTTGATAATTATTATTCATTTTTATTATTTTATTAATCATATTTTTTATTCTTATTTATAAGAAATTTATAGTAATGCTGCAATTTTTTCTGTGTTTTTTTCTTAAAATTGTTTAGTACAATGTAATTTACGCAATTAATTAATTACACAATTTTGAAATAAAAAGACGAAGATGAAATTTTTATTGAATGTAAAAATATTTTTTTCTCTATATAAAATAAATAATATGTCGCACACATTGTGCATTACGATTTGCTGAGCTCATGTAACAAGTTTCGCTAAAATGTAAAATTAATGCTGCAACTATGACTCAATCGATTTTTTAAATTAATAAACAATAAAAATTTCAGCAATTAAAATTAGGAATTGGCACACCTATAATATATAAAATCCATGCAGGTTATAAAAATCTAATGAAATAATTTTTACTTTTTCTTTAATTAAATATTCTAAAAGCAATAAAATATAATTAAATTAAATTAAATAAAAGAAAGTATTATTGTGAGTAGTTAATATTGAAAAGTTATTACAAAACCAACCTTAATGTCAAATGATTTAAATAGAAGAACAAACAAATAACAAGTTATTATCAAGTTTATTTATTTTTAATTATTTTATCTTTTTTTTTTACTTATCCCTAAGCAAAGTATTTACGTTGCATGGTTGGATTTTTGAACAAGTTTTTTACTCTCATCGTTAAAACTAACTTAAATGTGCGGTTACCACTGCAAAAGTACACTCTTCTACAGAAAACAAACTTTACTGATTTATTTCAATAAAAAAAAATATATGTATTTAAAAAATTATAATAAATTTTAAAGAAACCTTTTTAATTCGAATTTCTCATCAACTTTATTTATGTGTTTTACATTTTTATGTTGTGAATTTTTTTTTATATATAGAAATTTTAATTTACCAAAATATATAAATGAATGTGAAAGCAAATTATGCTATATTTTTTCTACTGTATTTTAATTTTTGTTAATTGTAGGAAATGCATCAATTTTTAATATATTTTATTATTATTATTATTATTATAAATTTTTATTGATAAGACTAGTAAAATTTATAATTTTCTATTGCTAGATCTTTTGCGATCTTTTATAAGCATTACATTATGGTTGAATGCACTTTTTATTGGGTTTTTATGTCTTTGTTTTATATATAAACAGTTAAGTTATTACGAGAATAACTATTATATAAATTAAGTTTTTGACTTAATGATTTCCAATTTAATAGTTAAATGCAAAAGCAAGAAGAAAAAAATACCAATCAGCAATGCATAAGAAGATAAAATTCGTCATAAAAATCGTGTACATAATTTCATTTAATCGTTTTATAATTAAAGCCAGCAAAACTTTTGTTGGATAAAGCAAGGAAAACCCACTTCGAGTAAAAGATGAAATATTTTTGATTATACATTATATAAGCAGCTGCAGCGTATGAAAGCATAACCAGAAAATATTACTTATTAAATATGGAAATATTGTAAAACACTAAGAATAAATGTTTGCAAAAAAAAAAAAAAAAAATAAACAAAAAAAAAAGATATATTTCATCTTTTTTTGCTTGTCCAACTTATGTAATCAAAGAAAAAATCTTTCACTTATTTCTCATAAATACGACGAAAAAAAAATTAACATTTGTGTGTTTTGTTTTGTTTTCTTAATCTTTTTTGGAAGTCATTGTTTTTGCGCTACCTGCAATAATTGTACAAAACAATAAAATCGACACACATCTAATTATATATACATATGTATTTAAAAAAAAAGTTTTCTGTTGATTTCTTCTTTAAACTTTTCTTGTATTTCTTTATTTATTTATTCAATAATTGGAATTTTTCATTTGAACCTGTTCAAAAATTCAACTGATGTCGCCGATATAATTTATTATTAAAAAACAAAAGTCGTCTCGTATGTAGTATTTAATGCCAATCACACATACACATAGATCACATTAATTTTAATTTTTTTTTATAAACACGTTCAAATTTACTACCTGTTTCTTGCAAACGTTCAACAAAAACGAAAAAAAAAGCGAATAAATTTCAATTCCATTATTATCCATAAAACATGATAAATTAAATAAATAAATGAACAATAATAATAATCGTCATCTGCATCAATTGGTGGTTATTATTTTATTTTTATTTTTGTATTTGGCTTTTTATTTATTGTAGAGAGCTTTATTATCATGATTTATTAATTTTGCCTTTTATCGATTGTTGGTTCTGTTTAATGTGTTTTTTTGGTGTTCATCAATGCATTTTAATTGCCTACTTATATACGAATTTATTATTTAAAGAGATTGTTGGTTGAAGTAAAAAGCTTCAAAAAGCTTTCATGTGAATTCGATTTTTGTGATCTCCAGAGATATTTTTCCCTTCTAAAAGTACTGCTGTAATCGCGTGGGTGATGCACGATAAGCTTGTACCATTTCTTGTACTCAATGCAAATAGTTTTCCGCATAAAACTTCAAACTATAAGCTTAGTTTTAATTTATAGAGACCATAGAGACCATTGATTTGACTATTATCCATTATAAGAATCGAATAAATAAGAATTTATTTATTTAATGAAATATTTTAAAAATTATCAAATATGGGCAAGAAAAAAACTCATTAAATTTCAGAAAAATAAAAAAAAGTTAGACTCTCAGAATAATCATTTTTGTGAAAACATATTAATATATACAAAATTATTCATAAATTATATTTTTTTACTAAATTTATTCATATTTGATGCAGAATTATAAATTTTGTCATCAAAATATTATTTAAATATATCTATATCGATTAAACATGATACTTATCTAACAGTTTGGAACCACCGTCTCCGCCAGTCTCTGTTATATTATTTTCTATCTCATTAATAACATATAAAAATAAATTCACGGCAATCAAAATATTTCAACCATAATGAATATTTAAATTATTGATATTTATACAAAATATAAATTAATTTACCATAAATAAATTGTTTTAACAAACAATTAATCTTCTTATTTAAATATTTGTGAAATAATAATTTATCTGTATTCTTATTTTTATTAATTAATTAAATTATGTTATTGTAATAAAATTAAGAAATAAGATTAATTTAATTTCGGCATATTATCATTATTATTATTATTGTTTTTGTTGTTTATTAATTAAACAAACACAAAATATGCGAACAAGCAAAAACATACTATAGTAAAAGTGAATGTTTTTCGTTCAAAAAAAAATGCTAAATAAAAAATATTACTATTATTTTAATTATCTTAAATCAAAATTTTGTTTAACCAAAAATAAAATAAAAACAAAAAACAGCCAAGATAATAATTTAATTTATATTAAAATTTCTCTTTTGTAAATTTCATGTTTTTAGACGTTTGTTTGCTTTTTATAAGGTACGCCAATTGTGTAATGCATTGCACATCTTTTTTATTTAGTCTAACTTTTGTATTTTTGTACATTTTTTTATGTCTTTATGATTAATAAAAACAAAATTTTTTATTTAATGTTTTAAGGCCTTTTTGATTTATTTTGGTTAAAATAATAATAATTATTATTATTATTACTATTAATATTATGTAAGTGACCACGAGTAAACTTTTGCGTGGATAAATTTTCTCACATTTAATTTGAAATGTGATTAAATAATAATGTTAGATCTTCGAATCAGCCAGAAAGAAAATAAAATTAATTAATTTTCTTATCAGAAATAATTAATGTAATTTTTGTAAAATCTGATGGCGCCAAATTACTTCCTGAGAACTAGAAAGTTTACCGACAACCATGACATATTGTCTAATAAATTGTGCAAATGATGCTAAAACTGAGATAAATCGAAAATACAGCCTTTCTAAGTTTGTAATTATTAAATTCTGAATTTTTAAATTCCAAGTTAATCATTTATCTAAAGATATAATTTATGAAGTACAATATCTCGTCTTTATTAATTATTTCCTAAAGTACTGTCTCGTAAATATGTTTTTTTGTCATAATATTATGACTTGGTTAAATTAAATTTCATATCGAAAAATATTTCTTCGGATATATACATATTATAATAAATAATCGTGCATAACATGCAAATTCAATTATTTTTTAATAATATCAAATGTATAGAGAAAAATAAAGTAAATTTGCGAATAAAATAATAATGCAAAATCGAAGACAGTGTTTGTTGTATTTTCAATTTGTTTGAAGATGGCCGATTGAGAGAGAGATGCATAAAATTTTATTATAAAAATAATATTATTATTATTTATAAGAAGTGAAAGGTCGAAAAAGATTTTTAATTTCAATATTAATTTTTTTTTTATCTTTATTTTCTTCATCTTTTAATTTAGTGGCCGCGTTTCTTTTATAATCATCGATATTTGCTGTTTATAATTTTTTTTTTTTTCATTTTTCAATAACTTGTTGTGTTTTGTTATTTTTCAAGCTTAAAGAATTTCACCATTTCAATAATTTAAATTGTTGTTTTCTTCAGTTTTGTTTTCGTTACTATTTTCCACTATTTAAATAAACATTTTTTCTTTCTTTTCTTTTTTATTTTTAATAAAATTATATTCGATATAATTAATAAAAAAAAATTAAAGATAGAAATTAAATCTTCATAATGATTAACACTTTAACGATGATAATTTATCTTTTCCTATGTGCTTATTTTTATTATACACAAATAATCAACAATGAACGATTATAATTTAAATAAAAATTTAATCTATTTAGTAATACTTTTCTTTCTTTTTGCCAATTTGCAAAAACAAAATAAAAAAAAATACAATCAAAATGAAGAAGCAGAAAAAACTTATTTACATTAAATAGCAATAAAGACGCTTTTTTAATTTATAAAATATTTAAATAAATTGGTAAATAAAAATAAATTGGTATTATCAAGTGACATTTATTATTTCTAAACTACTTAAAATGGTCTTTTTTTAATTTATTGAAGAAATTTTATTATTTTTTTTTTTATTTGAATTTGTGCGATGGAAAAGCACTGTATTTCGTTGAATAAATTACAAAGTTTACATAAATTTAAGCTTCTTATAATTAATAATTTATTTATTAATTAGACTTTAATCATAGATATCCTCTTTTTGTCTTTTTGATAAGCTGTATGAAAATACAGCTTTATCATCGAAATTTTATTGTTAAAAATCTTAAAGGCGGACGTTAGATAAACGTGTGGATTGCGTCTTAAGAAAAGTGTTTTTTTTTTCTTTTTGAAGTTTTTTAATAATTTCGATTTTAGCAAAGAAGTAAAAAAAATCAAAACAATTTCAGTGATGATTAAGAGAACACACTTGTTTGTTTTCTTAATTTGTTTAAAGCAAAATCATCATAAATTACGAAATTAAACTCATCATTTATAATCGCTAAAAGCTCTTAATTTTCCTTTCTTTTAAACCCACAGTGAAATTTTCTTTATTATTTACGTTTTCTTTTGCTTTATAAATATCGATTTTTAAAGAATTATTTATAATTTTAAATTGTGTAACTGTTTTTTAGTAAGAAATAATTTAGGTTAAACTAAAAATCAAATAAATTTAAAAATATTTATAATGATGATGATGATGATAATTTTGTTTCTCTTAGAAATAGAAATTGGTCATCTTAGATGATTTTAATATAATTTTTTTTTTTATTTTCAAGTAAAATTGCACAACTAATGTAACTTATATATACATATGTATAAGCAAAAAGGTTAAAACTTGTTCTGAAATAAATTTTACTTTCTTTTTTCGATTTCGTGTCTTTGCTTTTCGTAAGAAAATGAAATGGTTGTTACTTTGTTTACCTTTAAAATATTCTAAATTGCTACCACGTTCAATTAAAAATGATTTTTTAACATGAAGAAATAAATATTCGTCCACGTTATGCATTACTCATACTTTGTTATTACAATATATACAAATATTAACCATTGATAATATTAAAATGAAATGATTTTAAATGAAAATGAAATGATTTATTTATAAGACAATAAAAAATTTAAATGTAAATAATGTAAATGTTGGTAGTGGTTTAATTTATATTTATCATGCAGTACATGCAAAGGAGAGAGTGAATTTATTTTTTTATTTTTTTTGCAATGAATGTAGAGACAATTTTTTAACTTTTTTTTGTTTAATTAATTATCTTTCTTACTTCTTCTCGGTTTTAACTGAGCGTTGCGAAGAAACAAAGTAATTTTGTTTAGGTCACCGGTACACAGATACTATACATACAAATGATATATTATTGATAATTTTACAAACTCAAATTAAAATCGATTAACTCCCGGAACAATACAGAATTTACAAAAAAAAAGAAAAAGAAATATTGTATTCATTAATTTATCATAACTAAAAAATATTTCTCCTTCCTCAGACATTTTAAACAAAATGCATGCAGGTGAGAATATATGTATGAGTTTGAGATTTTTTCCATTACAATATTTTAATTCTTTTTGCAATAAAAATAATAATTATAATTAATATTTTTGTGTTTGTGTGTTTACGTTTGACGTAGTGGACGACATGCCATTACTTTCTTTTTCGATTAAGATGCTTAAAATTTATCTGTATCGGTTCTTTGCAGAAAAAACAAAATTTGTTTTGTTTATTTGATTTTTTTTCATGGTTAAAGAAATTTATTATTTATGTTTGTTGATTTTAATTCGTTTTTATGACTTGTTGTATACACAATAAGACTTTTAATAATAAAAATAATAAAGATTTGATCAATTCATCATCAATTGATTTGTTTATTTTTGCTTTTTATTATATGTTGTCATTTATTCAAATGTTGATTAATTAAACAATTGTGAAATTATGATAATTAAGATATATTTTTATTGTTCAATTTTATACTTTATATCTATTATTATGATTAATGATAAAAAATTTTGCAATAAAAAAAAAACCATTGAAAATAAAAATGTATTTTATTGCATTTTTTAATTTGGTGATCTTGGTACCTCCTAGTCACGACCCAATTAATCATTGTGTGGTCTGATATTTATGCCACCAAGTTATTATCATCAATTTGTATGATGCACACGAAAATTTTAACAATTCCTTTTTTAAGTTTCATTTTTTTTTTCTATTTGTGTAACAATTTTGAATTTGCAAACTGCATAAATAAATTTCATGTGTAAAGCATCTTGAAACATAAGTGTAGGAAATATTATTTATATTTAATTCGCACAATAATTGCGTGCATGATTATAAATAATGATTAGATATATAGATATATATATAGAAAAACATTATTAACTAACATATTAATTACACAAATTATATTTTATAATTATTATTTATTTATAAGAGATGTTTACAAAATTTATTACATATTTAACTTCCAGTGAATCTGTGCTTAAACACTTATAATTAAGAAAGAAAATTAATTAAATTGTTTTAATTATTTTTTCCGATTATTATTTCAATTGGTCTATTAAATACACTTCAGTAATTGTTTATTAATTCTATGGCTTCCTTTTATTAAATGAAAGTAGTATTTACTACACATTTATGTATTATTTTTGATTGTTAATAATTTTTATTTAATTAAATGAAATTATTAACAATTATTTACTTTTTATAAATTTTTTTAAAGATTTAATTTTCTTTTAATTGACCTTTATAACTTTTATAAATTTTTACTTGTTACATAGTTTCACTTGTTGATTTATATCATTTTATATGAATTCCACCCTTATTATACAAGAAATATATCCTAAAGAAAAAACTTATAAAATTGATAGTTTTAATTGCAAAAAAGCTCAAGTAATTCTATTAAATTAAATAATAATAAACGAATTTCGTTGAAGACTAAAACAATATAAAGAATTTAATTAAAAAGAAATTAATAAATAAACAATTGTAAAAGCAAACGAAACGAAAATAAAAAATCAAATTTTTGTTTTATGATAATAATTAAAATTTTATTATTTCAGAAAATAATAAATAAATACATTTTAACTAAATAAAAAAAAACAATCACATTAAACTTTTATAAATATTTAATTTTTTCATTGTTGTTGTTGTTGCTGCTTCTGCTGTTAATAAGTGAAAGATTGTCTTTCATTTACCATTTTACTATTATTTCTTTATTATTTTTATTTTATTTATTTTTTTGTTACTTTGGTCTTTTCATTAATTTTATTTATAATTTTGTAATAACACAAAGTGCAGTGTGAAATTTAAAATTCTTCTTTATTTTTTATTTACATATTGATGTTCATAATAATAATAATAATAATAATAATAATAATAATAATAATATTTTACACATTCTCTTTTTAGAAAAGGTAACAAAGCATAAAGCAACAAAACTCTATTTATTTTATGTAATCTGTTTTTAGTATATATATACAAATTATTTTCATTATAACCACGCAATGGTTATTGATGTTGCTGATGATGGTGCCGTTTCTTGTTTCCGTTTTAAATTTTTTCGTTTTATCCAAATTTAAATACAATGTGGGCTGAACAATCTTTAACCGAAACAAACCATGCGAATTGCTTAATTTTCGAGTTAAAATTTTCTAATATATTTTCTAAACACGGAAACTTATTTGACCCGTATACTAAAACAAAGCTAAATAATTTTAATTAAATTAAAACTAATTATAATTACTGAGTCATGATAAAACAAACTGTTTTACTATAAGTAAATAACTGTTTTTTTTTTAATATAAATAACATAAATCACGAGTTAAACTATGAACTAATGTATTGGCGAAACTGCAAAAAATTTTATTAATTAATTTTTTTTTATTGCGAACTTCTGGTTTGTGGTTAACTATATTCAAGACTTTTTAAATAAATATAATTTTATCGGGTAATTCCACAAAAGCTTTCAAAACTATTTTTTTTTAATTTTTTGTAAATTATTAATAAATAAATAATTTACCTAGAGTTTTAATAGTTTAAATTGAATTTTAATACAAATAACTTATTAGATAACTTTTTTGGTTTACGTCTATGAACGTTAAGTAGTTTTTTTGTGTATCTTCAACTTCTATTGTTTACATATATTTTTACTTATTTGTTATTATTTATAAATTGTTAAGTAATTAGCAATCTCGTTGAATTTAATTTTTTGTTATTATTATTAAATACAAACGAAAAACAATAAAACAATTAACATCATTTGAAATATATTTTATTTTCATTAATTATAAAAGTGATATTATTATTTCTGTTAAGATTTTACTTCTCATAATAAAGATTTGAAAAGTAGAAAATATATTTTATTATATTATATTACATAAATTAACACGTTTAATTATTAAATGAAGAAGTAAAAGACATTTTATAAATTTATATACTATACGTAATATAGATTGTTGTAACATTTCTCAGGTACACTAAAATTAAAAATATAAATGAGAAACTAATGAATTGAATGAAATGGCGTGAATGATAAATAAATTATTAATTCTATTCTTATATTAAAGCTGTTAATTTAAAATGTTTACTTATTAGATTAACGGGCCAAAAATAGTATTATTATTATTATTATTTAGTATTATTAAAGTTTTGTATTTTGGTAATAATTATTTATAATTTTAGTTATTACAATTTTGTTAAATACAAAACTAAAACTTTTATTGCATATTAAATAAATTTTAAGGATTATACATGCTCATTTGTTTAGATAAACATATCGTTAGTTGTATGTAAATAATCCTTATTTTGTTAAAAGTTCAGGAAATTAAAATTATATAATTTTGTCATATAAATTTAATAATATTTGTAGAAAATTTATTGCAATATATAATAAATTAATTAACCAAATGGTTAAAAATAAATTGAAAAAATAAGAATATATGGTATATAAGGTAAAATAAATTAAAGCTTTTGCATAATTAAATATATTTTCTAACCTCATCAATTTACATAATTATGTATTACTCAACAAACCGCACAGATTTTGGCACATTGCTTCAAGAAGCTATACAATCAAGTGAATATTTATGTTTTAAAAAAGAAAACCCAAGAATCAAGTAATTAAATTAGGTTTATACATTTCTTCTAAATAATTAAACCAATTTTTCTGTAACACAAAGAATAAAAAAAAAAAAATACAGACAAAATAACATTCATCAGCGGAAATAAACTTTTACTACTTTACATTTTATTTTTTTTTTATTTTATTAAACTAATTAAAAATAATAATTTTTATATTTTCTGTCTAAAATTAATAAAAAACAGAAAAAAAAAACAATTAAAAAGTATTTTTATAGGCTAATTATTAAAGAAAAATTATGACAAAAATTTCAGTTAGTGAAAATGTTACACTTTATTAATTTGTTTATAATTTAATCACGATTATTAAACAAAAAAAAAACATCAAATAATTTATATTTAAATATTTAATTACAGTTCATAATAATTTGTATAAATATTTTAATTCATAATTTTTCGGTTGTCTTCACTCCAATTAAATGAATGAAGGAAAAAAAAACCAGCAAATAGAAATTCATCAGCGAAATTAAAAGAAAAAAAAATTAATTTTAATTCACAAATTAAAAATAAAATAATTCACCATAAAATAATCAAAAAATTATATGAAAAAGTGAAAGAAAAACCTTTAATGGCCCTGAGCCAAATTAAGAGACAAAACCGAATCATTTTGGTAAATTTTTTACTTTTGATTTTTTTGGTTAATTTTATTCTTTATTTCTCTAAATCAACAAACATAAAAAGTAAATTATTAGACAATAAAACAAATAAACAAACAAATATTTGCATAGTTTTTTTGCGATTATGAAATTAATAATGATGTTTACTGTTTTATTTTTTTAATTTTTTCAATTTTTTAATTGAATTTTTTACTTTAATAAAAATAAAAAATACGCACAAAAAATTTATTTGTTGTGTAATTTGTTTTTTTTTATTTTCTTTGAGTATAGGCAATGGTAATGCTTAAATTAAAAGACGTTCACTTGATTTAATCTAATAATGTATAAAATAATTAATTACCATTTGCTTCTTTTTTTTTTGTCACATATTATGCTTTATTAGATTTTTATTATTTTTATTTGGTTTATGGTTAATGTCCTTGACACATTGATGATTTAATTTCTATACATAAATTATTATTACTTTTTTTTATTGGAAATAAAATACAAAATTTATCACGAGACCAACTTTCTGTTGTGGTTTTTAGTGTTTTTTAATTATTATATATTTATTTTTTTAAAACCCCTTATTTATGCTGATAGTTACTTGAACAATTTTTTACAATTTTAAATTATTTATTTAACAAAAATGACACTGGCGTTCACTATATTTTAATGGTCTGGTCAATTTGTCTGCTAAACTTTTTCAATTCTGAATGTTTACATTTATAAATAATTCAACGCAGACTACGTTTCTATTTAATTATCTAAGAATGCATAAGTACATAAACATTTGTTGGGTAATACATATAAATAAAAAATATTAAAACGCGACTATAATTAATTCACTCATTTATTTGTTTGTTTGTTCATATAAATAAAAATGAAATGAAATTTTTATTCAAATTTAGAATATAAAAAAAAATGAATTAAATTAAATTTAAGTTACATGATAACACTAAAATATGTTGATATTTTTTTAATGATTAATTAAACGATAATTATAACTTTTTAATTTTTTATTTTATATCATAAAATCATAAACGTTTTCATCTTTCGTTTTTATTTTCATAATTTTTATATAATTACCATAATCGATTTGAATTAATCACTTTTGTTTCACAATTTTCCTTTTATTAATATATGGCAAAAATAATAAGACGGCATAGAAGACAGTAGACACGTAATTCTTATGAAAAAGTTACAAAGAAAATAATAATATTTTTTTTTATTGAAATCATTAAATAATAAAGTATAATCACCAGCAATAATAAAATCGTATAACATGAAATAATAGGTTATAAAATTGAAAACACAAAACTTTATAATACTTATCTGTTTATTTTTCATCTCATCATTTAGTTGGAGTTTAATAAAATTATTACCTTTTCAATTGTTAAGCAGAAAATAATATAAAAGCATTTAAGTAAACTATTGTTATCGAATATATGTATTTTATGCGAAAGCACATCTAGGGAATAAATTTTAATATATTTATGTACATAGAGAAGTGTCTAACATGTAATATTAAGTTATTTTATATAATAACTGTACAAAACTACACTATAATTATGATCAACATAATTTCATAGCACAACAATTTTATGATTAATCTATGTGATAACATTTACCAAATGGGCCTTAATTCATTATATGTTCCTTCATTTGCTTGCTGTTAAATATGTTAACTGATTATTGTATAGCAGAATAATTAGAATTTAAAAAGTATCTAAATATCTGGGGTTTGGTTATTGTTTAATTTAATAGAAAATTTCTTCCCAAAAAAAATGTATAATAATAAAAGTGCATCTTACAAAGCTAGCAGCAATCTAAATTCCAGTCATTTTATAATGTATGTCAAAATACCACATAATCGTTTAAAAAAAAAAAATTATTAATTATAACAAAATAAAAATTAATTAATTAATACAATTTTTAGTTTTTAAAGATGAAAAATAAATTTAACAAAATAAATAATGAAAGGTGATTTGTCGCGCTTGGCTGTCGTTGCTTGATTATGTTGTATCTTCTTTGATCTTATTTATTTTATTTAAATCATTAAAATTTATTTACTTAAAACTACAGCCAAAAAAATGATTAATTATATTCGATAAAAACAAAAAATTTTATCTACTTTTGGATTTGTTAATTTACAAAAAATATTTATTGCAAAATAATATTTACCCATAAATGGTTTTATGTGCATGAAACAAGGTTGCAAAGTAATGGTTGTTCAAGAGAAGTTTCATCCACTAAAAGATAATTATTATATTATTAGAAAATTCTTCTATTTTATTTTTATTAAAACGGAATGCTTTTAATCCAATTATTGTTATAAATAATAACCTATAAATGTTGAAAATAGAAAATTACATACATTTTAAATGAACCTTTATCCCAAATTATAGTAAATTAACATTAACAAAAAGCAAATCATTTATTAAATTATCTGCTGTATTATGAAATATTTTATTTTATTTTCAATTAATACATATCTAACTGTTCAATTTAATGAATAATTACTAGGTTCGTATTGTAATTGATATTTGGTAAGGGATGATTGCGCAGTTTAGAAATAATAATGCTTGTCGTTTTTACATAATTAAATAAACACGAAGGTTATTGATTTTAGTTAATTAATTTTCATTTGAAACACTATTATTATAAATAATGAACTAATTATTTAATTATAAATGTTACGATTTTATTTTTTATATTTAATTATATAAAATTTTATTTATTTATAAAGAATCCTTGGTGTTATTAAGCTTCTTTTTTTTTCTTCATTTACTATTAAACATATATGTAATTAAAATTAATTTTTCTATTATTATTAAGCTTTATTTTTTTTATTGAATTTTAATTTGTAAATATAAAAAAAAACCTTTTTCACTGTGAAATGATAAATACATTTTTTATTTTTTATTAAATGTTATTATATAAAATACGGAATTATAATATGAAATACTATACATGTAATACTTCATCATCATCATTATAATTATTTTATTCTGATTATTATAATTATTTTTATCATCATTATTTAAATACCGAATACCTTTTAATGGTAAAATATGTGAAATGCATTCGTCAAACCACAATAATAATAATTATACAACAGAGTTAAGGCAATGAAAAAAAATTAAAAAGCTTTAATGTAAAAGAAAAGAAGATGATTTTTTTTCTTTTTTCTTGATATGATAGTAAGATGTCCAATTACTTTTTGTATTACGCGCTTATATTAAACTCATCATAAGCCTATAATAAAAAAAAAATGTGATCGTTGTTGTATGGTGCAACAACAACAATGACCGCGACTACACCACACCAGCAAGAGTTCAGTTTTTTGTGTGACCAAACTATAAAAAAAATAAAATTAAATCTCACAAAGTCATTTGTATATTGTTTTATTTATTTTTTCGAAATAAACAGAAAAAACAACAATAATAAGAATAATAAAAAAATAAAAGAAGGCCCGCGCAGTGTGCCCCCCTTATAAACATTTAGTTGTTTTTTTTTTTTGTAAAAGTAACTAGGTGAATGTTTTTTTTTCTTTAATGTTTTTACACATATATCGCATCACATCATTATCATCATCATCTACATCTCTTTTGTGTTAAAAAATTTATGTGTTTTATTAAGTAAATTGTGTGAGTGTTCGTATAGTGGAGAATGGAATAGTGGGCATTATACCATACAAAATTTAGTATCGAGTTTGGGAATTGTCGAATATCTCGACTAAGTATAAATTGAATCATTTGGATGAAATTCATCAGTCAGTGATTAGTATTGCAACGGAATAGAACAAATAATATTAACAATGAGAGCTTTCGTCTTATTATCTTGTTTGGCTATAGTAGCGGCCAGACCAGAAGCTGGATACTCTTATAATCGCCCATCTGGTGGCCATAGTGGCGGCCATGGTGGTGGTTCAATAAGTGTTGGTCATGGTGGTGGTGGATTTTCATCCGGAGGCCACAGTGGTGGTTTCTCATCAGGTGGACACGGTGGTGGATTTAGTGGAGGTTCCGGCGGATTCTCCGGAGTTTCATCAGGCTCATTCTCATCAGGATCAGGCATTGGCTTCTCATCAGGTGGTTCCTCATCAGGCTCATTCGGAGGTGTGTTTCATTTAATTAGTTCAGTTAAAAAAAAAATAGTGCTCATTGGATTATAACAAAAAATAGAAGAAATAAAAATTAAAGTGTTTAACCTGGCTGATAAATAAATGGATTATTAGACAAAGAATCTCATATTAATAAATAATTATTTAATTTTAGGTTTCAGCGGTGGATCATCAAACTTTGGTGGCTCCTCCAGCTTTGGCGGTGGCTCCAGCTTTGGTGGATCAACCGGTTTCGGTGGTGGTGCTGGCTTTGGCGGCGGTTCTGCTGTTGTCCAAAAGCACATTTACGTTCATGTCCCACCACCAGAGCAAGATGAAATTCGTTCTCAACGACCAATTCCACTTGCCCCAGCACAAAAACATTACAAAATCATCTTCATTAAGGCTCCATCTCCTCCATCTTACCAAGCTCCATTAATCCCAATCCAACCACAAAACGAAGAAAAGACCTTGGTCTACGTTTTGGTCAAGAAACCCGACGAACAACCAGATGTTGTTATCCCAACAGCTGCACCAACACAACCCAGCAAACCAGAAGTATACTTCATCAAATACAAGACACAAAAGGAAGTTTCCGGTGGCTCATCAAGCGGCGGTCAAGCTATCTTCGGAGGTACCGCTAGCGGTGGTTCAGCTTTCGGTGGAAGCGGCGATCTTGGCTCAGGCATCTCCCTCAGCTCTGATATTTCAGGATCATCAATTGGTCATGAAATTCATAGCAGCTCCGGACACGGTAGCTCAGGACATGGAAGTTCAGGCGTATCAAGCTCTTATGGACCACCCGGCAAATCAGGACCATATTAGAAATAAGACGACAAAACTATAGCTAGTCTACTTCTTTATTGATTCTATTGTAAATAATTTAATACTTCCTTAGCCTTAGTACATTTTTTATTATTATAATTATTATTTGTTTATAACATATAACTACGATTTTGCAATAAAAAATAACGGTGACAAAATTAAACAACCTGTATTTTGTTAATTTCACTTAAACCCAAATCCTGTTTAACATTTCTAAAATGTTTACATTTTTTTTTTTGTATGAAATTTTACACACTTTAAAATGAAAGTTTTTCATTTCATTTTTTATTACAACCGGTTACCACAGTATTAAACCAGTTCTTGAAAATCCTTTTGACCCAATAGTTTGACATTCATTGAAAATTAAAAACAATTGAGTCTCAAGAGTTAAATTAAAGAGACAGAAACGAATAATCTAACACATTAATAGCCTAAAAAATTATACGAAAACGTCACAGAAAGAAATTTTGTATAATTTCTTTGTATAATTAAAAATTTATAAACTTAATTCCAAAGTAAAACAAAAAAAAAATAAATAAATAAAACGGAAAAAATTAACGGCAACAAATAAATAAAATTCAGTCTTTCTAATAATCATAATTGTTGTTGTTGCTTCTTTTATTTTTCTCTCTTCTCTTTTCTGTAAGACGAAACATTTTTTTTATTCATTTTTATTAATTTGATTGCTTAAAGGCCGAGTGAAAGTATGGCATATGGCGCTATTAAATGAAGAAAAATAAATAATAATAATAATATTAAAGAAACGAAAACATAAAGACTAAAAATAAAAAAACCTAATTAAGTGCGAGAAAATTAAACTCTCTTATAATTTTTGTATTGTTTTTTTTTTTCGGTCACATACAAAAGCTTTATTTTTGTTTTTGTTTTTTTTTTTTAAAGTTAAAAACTTGTTTTGCATATCTCTTCTTTTTGTAATTAAATTTTATTATAGAAACAAAATAAAATCAGAAAAAAAAGAAAAGAAAATTAACACGCATAAAAGAAATAATTTAATTTACAAAAATTAAAATAAACAAAACAACCCAATTAATGCAGGTAATTTATGTTGAAAAAAAAAACAATAATAACCACTTGTTGGTCGACTGCCAAAGTAACTTTTGATCATTTTTTTTTTTAATTAAAAAAATTAACAGTTTTTTTTTTATTTTACAAAATGTGAGGTAGGTTAAAAATTTTTTTTCTTCGTTTTTATTCCAAGAAGCAACACAAATAAAAAAACATTGACATCTCTCTTTTGATTTGTTTAAATTATATTTTTGATTGGGTTTTTATTTCTTGTTGTCTCAACGCAATTTTCGTTTTGTATATTTAAATAGTCGTCAGTAAGGTGAATGTTAATTTTTTTTTATGAATATTAAACAATAACGTATTATAGGGTGACACATAGTTACAGTGTTATATTTATTTGAGTATATTATGTTTACACAATTCAGACTATTTATTCTTCTTGCTTGAACTTAGTTAATTAAATCAAATCTAGCATTAAAGTGTTAATTGTTTAACTCTTAAAGTCTGAACACATTGAAATAAAATAAAACTATTTTTAAAAAGTTTTTACAAATCTATAATTAGCATATTAATACCTTCAGTAACTCTATTTTTATATTCTTCTATTGAATATTATGCTGAGCAAATGGGTATTTTAATATAATTAAAACATTATTAAACATATAACCAATTAAATGTGTTTCTATTTAATTTTAAAGAAACTTTTTCTTATTAAATTAATTAATTATTTTTCATATAATTTTTAAATATTTGATACATAATTGTCCAATTTTTATGAAATTAGGCATTTAGAGGTCAATTTGAGTAAAAAAAAATGAAGTATTTCGCTAGCTTTTATTAATGATACAGAAAATAAGCTTTTACTTAATTCAATAGTATGATTTTAATTGCTTTGAATGGCAATACAATTAGCGAAAATAAAATTGTTAAATATTTTTTTCATTGTTTCAAACTGATAACTTATTACCACACATATTTTGGAAAACCCGTTGCATTTAAAATTATGGATATTTTAACATATTTATTTATGTAAATAAAAATTCAATTACAATTCCGCTTCATCAATTAAATATTTATTTAATAAATTACGAAAAAAAAAAACATTTTTTTTTTATTAAAAATAAATATTTACTTAATGATTTATTATGTGCAAATTGTTACATTTAAAACGTTTATTTAATATCGGTATTATCATCGTTATCTAGCCAATTTATTGGCTTGTGGTTGTACAGTTGAATAAGCTTTTATATTGTTTTTTTTTTTAGTAAAATACGTACCTTATTTAATCACTAAGTTTTAGTCACACCTTGGCTCAATACTCTTTCTTTTTAATTAATTGTTTCAAATTAAAATTCTTTGTTTAAAGTTTTATGATAATTTGTCTTTAAACGAAAATCACGTCCTATAAAATAATTAAATCAAATACATTAAAAATGTTCGTGCGAATTTAATATTTTCAGGTGTTGGAATTTCGTTTGTGTGTATTTATTTATTTATTTTTCATACTATAATTTTTAGTTTTTTTTTTTTTTTGTTTACTAATTATTATAAAAATAGTAATTTTAATAATAGTGAAAGGTTTTTTCAATTAATTAATTATTTTTTTATTTATTTTAATATTTAACATTGCGATTTTCTTAGTTAATTAATTTATTATTTCTTCAAATATGTATGTATTAATGTAAATATTTGCATAAAAGATGATTTAATTTAATTCAAATTTGATGATTGTTAATTATGTAATAAGATTATGGCATTTAAATTTGTTTATTAATATAAATATTTGTTCCAAAAAAACCTTTCCAATAATAATATTACTAAATTTTATTACACTTAGAAAGGAAAAATTAATTTTTTACTTGAAAATAATACTCAAAGTTAATTTAATTAATTTTTAACATCTTTGGACAAAAATAAAGACAAATTATTGCTAATTAAAATAATAATAATAAATAAATAAATACGAAATAAAAATGAAAGAATAATAGAAAAGAAGAAAATATTGATAAACTTTCGCAAGTGTATGTTGGGTAATTTTGTCGTGCGGTCGTATGATTTGTGTGATTTTATATGTGTCCGTCCCCGGAACAATCTCTCTTTAAAATAAATATATATATTTATTATTTTTATTATTATTTTCTTATATATTTTCATTTTTAATTTATTTTGTTTGTTTTTATAATTTTTCATTTATTAATTTTTTAGTTCGCTGTTGTTTTCTTTGCATATTCTCATTCTCTTTATTTTTATTGTATTTCTTATTTTATTTTATTTTTTTTTAATTTATCGACAAATTAAACATTAAGAAAAAAAAATAAATAAATAAATAAAATAAGTGAAATGCGGATTCTGAATTTCATGCAACAAAAAATAAAAATAAATAACCAGCAATAGTAGAGTAACAATAATAAAAGCTTTTTGGTTAGCTTATTGCCATTATTATTATTTATTTATTTTATTTTATTAATTATTTTTGTAGCCAAAATATTAATAAAGAATAATTTTAACAGTAAAACTTATTTTTTTTTTTTAATCAAAAGTGTTACATTGTTTAAGGACACGTTCCGTTTAACATTGTATGTTATTAAAACAATGTTTAACAACCAAGACAAATATTTATTATTAATTTTTATAAAAACATGTACATATATTGACGTTAAATGAAATAAAGAAATATTTAAAGAAAAAAAAACAAAATATTACTATCATCGGGTTCAACGTCTTTCTTCTTTAACATAATTAAGGTATTTTAATTAACTAACAGTGCAATGACGTTGCACTAAACAAACAAAAAAAATGAAGAAAAGAAAACATTTTTTAATCGATAATAACGAAGAAAATTATTACGTGTTAACCAACAAAAAAAAACATATTAACTACATAAATGTCCGGCTAAAATACATAATATTGTAATTAACTTCCTCAGCCATATAATTTATCAATCAAAATGAATTAATGTTTTTCTTTTTAATTAAGAAAAAAAAAAACATCAAAGACAAATATGTCATTCATTGAAATTTATTGACAAAAAAATAACTTTTCATTTCACTTATATTCAATTAATTCGTTTTTCTTGATTAATATTTTTATGTTTTTACTCTCCATCAACTGTCATGATGATTAGTTTAAAGAATTTTTTTTTCTTTTATTTTATGAATTTTTATTCAACAGATTTATTTTGTTTAAAAAACAATTATTATGTATAATTAATTATTTAATTTAAATTAAAAATATAATACTGTTGTTAAATAGAGAAACTTATAGTGTATAGCAAAGCGTTAAGCATTTCTTATAAAACGATGATAATTGTAATATTATTGTTAACAAACAATAATATTAGTTATTAATAATACTATTTAATTTTTTTATGTTTATAATATAACGAAGAATTACTTTTTACTTTCAATTTATTTGAAATAAAAAGACAAAAAAAAAAAACACAGCCATATGCTCTTAACAAAGATTATTTACAATTTTTCTTATTGCTTCTAGCTTATTTATCTTTGATTATTATTAATAATAAAAGAAGAAATTTGAATGTTGTTTAATAGAAATGATGAAAACTCAAAATGTTGTTGTCATTATGGTCAGTTTTAAAAACAAAACAAGTCGAAGATGATGATGAATAAAGAAAAACAATAATAATCATATAATATAAAAAATTTTATAGAATTTTGTATTAGATAGTAAATTAGATAGTTAAAATACATAAATGGTAACATAACCAAAAGAAAAAAAGAAGAAGAAGAAGAAGAAACCAAAGTAATATCACAATGGGAAGATTTTATATTAATCTCTCACGTTTTCGTTGTTGCTTGTTTGCTGGTTTGTTTCTTCTTCGTCAAAGAAAATTATAGATAACAATTTTTTTTTTTTTACTTTTTCTTAAATAAAAATTTCTTTTTCCTTTTGTTTGTTGAAATTTTTCTTGTTTCGAAAAATTAAATGTTATAAAGTAAGAAAATTAAATTAAAATAATAATTATAATAACAGCAACACATTGATGTTTTTATTTATATGAGAAAATTTATTTCCTGTTTTCTTTTCATTTTGTTCTCTTAAACGTGCAAATTGAACTAACTTTTCGTGTCGTTATTTTGTTTGTTTTATTAAAAAAAAAAAAAATTAAAAATTGTTACTTATAATTTGTAGAATATTTAATTTTTATTAAAAACAATAAATAGGAAGCGCATTTATGTGATTTTATTTGTTTAACTTTTTAATTTCCTGGTTTAGTGATTGAATGAGACGATTTGCTTCTTATTCTAAACTTTACATGTCATTTACTGATTAGATAATGTTTGCTTATTAAAAACATGCTATTTACTTAAATTAATTGATGCCCTAGGGAATATACAACCAAAGACTTTGGTTGCTTATTTTATTTATGTTACCATACTTAAGGCAATTAGAATAGAGATTCAAAATACATTATTAATAGAAAAGCTAAAATTTTCTTAATTAAATATTATTTAATATGATAAATATCCGCTAAAATAATTTAAAAAATGCAAATTTAGGTACGATGCATCATCAATAAAACATAAACATATTTTCCAATAATGTTAACGAGTTTTTACCATTATTTTTTATTGTATTTAATGAAATAATCACAAGAGTGAATCTTTTTTTAATAATTTAAGTGAAGAGAATGTTTTTACTTTCTTCACAAGCAAATTATTTTTGAACACGGTATGAAACAAGTCTTTCTTTAATTTTATTTAATGTTTTGCTTCTTTATTGTTTTTTTTAATATCATAAAATAGCAAATAAAATAAATTATCAAAAGTACATTACTTATTTAGCTATTTTTTTTCTATTATGTTAATCAGAGTTTTTCTCCCATAAAACAATAGAAACATAAAACACAATAAAATGATATAAGATAAACAAAATGAATACAAATTTTTATCACTTAAAATAATAAATAAATAAATAAATAATACTAAAATATGTAAAAGTTGTTGCTGTTTTTTTTTTTTCTGTTTCGAATCTTCTTTTCAGTGTAACAATACCTTCGGTATTTTATTATCATGTACGCTATTGTCATTTCTTTTCTTTTTTTTTATTGATAAAAGCTTCATTTTTTTTATAAAGCAGAAACATTTTACATTGTTTAAAAAAAACACAAACACACAGCTAGTGAAAAAATAATTCTTTTAAATCAATAACAAAACCTTTTATCAAGTTATTAGTTACATTAAAGATTCTTTATTCAATTATCAGCATATCAATCTTTTGGCAAATCCGTGCTAGTTATTATTATTTACCACATAAAAATAATTAATAGTATTCTGATTAATGCTGCATGTGGTTAGACCCCATAATTAAAAATTGTTAATTGAATGTTTTCTTATTTACTTTTATTAAGTAAAGAAATTAATTAATAATGAATAGAAAATTACTGCTACTTAGAGTTGTTCAATAATATTAATAATAATTAATATCTATTTTATTTATTTCGTTTTCTACTATAGTACTTGTCTCTAAGGTTATAAATCTCTGTATATTTTCTTTAAGCAAAACAAAAAACTTTAATAATTATTATAATATTAAAAAAAATGCTTAAATTAAATAAAAAATAATAATAATTGCACAACTACTACTGAAATCTTATAATTATTTTCTTCTCATTCATTTTTAAGATGATCAAGATGATGGTTACTGTTGTTATTGTTTTCACCATATGCTGGCTACCATTTAATATATTGGTAAGTAAGACAGTTTTTATTCTCATTTCTTTTCTTTGTATAATTTTTTTTTTCTCTTTTTAATATTTAACCAATTTGCAGTTGCTCATACTCGATGAACGTTTAATAACATGGAAACCATTACCATACTTTTGGTTTGCATTCCATTGGATAGCGATGTCGCACAGTTGTTATAATCCAATTATTTATTGTTATATGAATTCACGTTTTCGTGGAGGTTTTATACAGATACTATATCGTATACCTGGCCTAAGACGTTGCTGTTGCATTAGAAAATGTATGCGTGGACGCACAGGGAGTTCGATCGGAACAGCTGGTTTAGCATTAACTGGTGAGATGATCGAGACATTAAAACTGAGAGGAGATCTTAAACGGAAGCCTAGAATCAAAATTAGGTGCACTTTGTACTGTGCTTTAGAAAAATGTTTAAAAAAAAAAACAAAATTTTCAAAATTAAATGTAGAAGCTTTTAATTCATTTTAATTTTTCGTTTCATATTTTCCTCTTATGTTTTATATTTTATTGCTTCGCTTTATATTAGATATTCCAAACCATGTAGATTATTGAAATACCTTGTAGTAGTATATTATTATTTAAGTAAAGTATAAATATTTTTAAAACAGTTTCCCTTATTGTTCGTTAATGATTAATAATGCAACTGTAATATATAGAGAAACAAATAAAAATGTTGATAATTTCTCATAGGAACAGAGGAAACATCACAACTTCACCGTGTGAATACATGCACAACTTACATCAGTACGAGGAGGAAAACGATAATGCCATCAGTGCAGGTAAAAAAAAAAAACAATTATATAATTTGCTAATCCTAGATTTGCATGGTTGATTATCTCGCTTTTCAAAATGATTAGTAAATCAATAAATTATGCATCAATCAATAAAAGCTCTATGTCGATTGGCTTTCATAGCGAAACATGAGAAATAACCTTAATAAACTTGAATATTGGATTACAACATAATATAATTAAATAAATGAATGTTTTAGTGAAAAAATTATTGAAACATAACATGAGTACATTTTTAATAACTTAATACGATGCAATTTAAATTACGAGAACAATAATAATATATTTTTTGGTCAATAATTTTTTAAGCAATAAAGAACTAAATTTTTTATTATAAATTTAATCACCTGTTTCTTTATGACGAGAAAGTATAATTTTTTAAATACATTTTTTCTTCAATTAAAAATACAAGAAATAAAACCAAAACTTTCGCAGATCCCATGTTCTTGTGCCGAAACAGCGCTGCTACGGTGATACAAACGAGAACCTAAAAATTTAAAAGCGACTACGACGATACCAAGCCCAACTGCAACAATAACAAAATCGACAATTACGTCATCAATATCAACAAATTGTAAACAACAACAAATACAATGTGACAATTTAAAATTAATTGTACAAAATTGTAAGTCTGTTATAACTGTTTTTTTTTCTGCATACTAATTATTATTTATTAAAATATTAAAATAATTATTTACCTTATTCTGTTATTTCATATTGCAGCCAATCTTCAAACCATTGATAATGAAAGTAATTGTGCTAGCGGAAGTAGTAGCAGTCGTTATGATTAAAATTATTTAATTAATCTAATTACAAGAGAAAAAATGAATTAATAATTATTTTAAAAAAAGGTTAGTAATTTTACTTTAACACATGATGGCTAATTAATAAAAATAAAATGAATGAAATTAAATTTCACCAATTCACTCATTTTAATTGCCTATTTGTATTATAATTTTTATAAATTTATTAATACATCACGAATAATTATAGATTTTAATGGAAAAATCACAAAAATATAATTATTTTTTATATATGTAATTTGTAATTGTGCATTATTCACTTTTAATTTTTGTAGGATTTTTTGCAATGATATCACATTCTTCATTTTAAAACATACATAAGATAACTGGACCATCCTGGAATTTAACAGCATTACACAAATTGATCACAATAAGATAATAAATTTACAATACAAATCGGGAAGAAAATACAACCAGTTTATAAATCTAATAGTAACTTTAATCACACGGCTATTAGATCTTCTGCCATATTAATATGTTATTCGAAAACTTATACGAGGGCATATGGGTTTCATTAGTGTCGAAAATATTAATAAAATAATTACAAACATATCTAATTATGTATTTACAGTAAAAATAATTGATATACCAACATTGTCGTGTCACCCTGTTTAATTATTTTATTTCACATTCAAAAAAATATTTAAAATAAAATATAAAAATATATATCTTCAAATAAATGTGATGTGTCTTTGATATGTAAATCTATACTAAATGGTTTTTGTTATAGATAAAATTTTGCTCATTTTCCAGCCATTGTATATTTATTTAATTAATTATAGTACATATATTTAACACAAAATTAATAATGGGACCCAATTTTTTTCACTTTTTAATCATTCGTTATAAAAAAATGTATATTTTTTCATTTGAATTATAAAAAATAAATCATAGAATACCAATAGAAAATAAATCAAAATTTATTTAACAATTTTGTGATAAAGAAAAAGAAAAAAAAAATTAAATAACTATTTATTCTATTCTGTGCAAATAACGATTTAATGTAAAAAAATAAATGATAATAAAAATATAAAATTAAATATGTATTAAATTTGTGTTTAAATTTAATTATATATGTAAATAAAATAAATAAATATTTAAAAAAAAAATTTTTTTTTGTTTTATTGATAAGCGTTGTTTAAGAGAAATTAATGTTAAATGAATTTATTTTTTCAATAAGTTTATACATTTCTGCTAAACTTTGTAAATAAATTAAATTAAATAAACAATTTTATTTAATAAAAAATGTTGGTAACTGCATTTTATAGATTTTTTAGTTCCGCAAGATGGCTCCCTTTGTGCGTTGCAGAAATATTATTTTTATTTTCTTGTACGGTTTGAGTTCGAACTAAACATAAACTGGTATAAATCGTTAAGAAATTAAAAACAAATAAAATTAAAAACAATGTAAATGCTCGTAAACTAATTTATGTTTTCAATGAATTTCTTTAGATTTTTAGTTTGTTGCTTCTTTTATAATAAAATTGTAAAAGTATTTATAAATGTACATGATTATAACGATAAAGTACCTTTTAAAACTTTTAAAGTACCTAAAATCTTTTGATTGATTGATAGTATTTTATATATATAATTTCACAGTTAAGAAACAGTTATCAAAAATGATATAATTTTGTATTCACATTTCATGTCATCATAAAACAGATAAAAATAAATAAAGAAATGATCTTCATAGGTGGACATCGGAAAAATAAAAATATATAATAATTTTTTGTATTGGAGGCGAGAAACTGTTTTATACGCTTTATAACAAATCCTTTTTCATACTGAATTTAGTTTTTATTTCATAAGTGTCTGAATTATTAAATTAAACAATAAAATTTAAAAATATTTTACAAAGTTTTTATGTATTAGAACCAAATCTTAATATATCTTAAATTTCTCTCCAAATCCTCTTTATTTATAATTTAAATTAGATATACATATGAAACTATGCGATACAGAGCTATTCATTGCATGCAAAAATAGAATTTAAGAGACATATGAATATATTAATCAAAAAAATGGAGCATAAACTAAGAAAAATGATTGCATAAAAATTGGATAGTTTAATTAAATAATTAAAATCATTGAGCATTATTTATTTATATGTATAAAAACAGTACTTCTAGATATTAATAAGTTTAATATCTTTTTAAGAATTTTTGTACTTATTTACCAAATTCTAACCAATGACAATTGAAATAAATATATATGTTATGTAAGACTTTGATTTCAACTCGCCATAAGATATGTTTTGAATGGAACTTTAAACTGTACAGCAAGCAATGCTTATAGCATATTGAAGAATTCTCATATACTGTCGATAAGCCAGAACTAAACAAATGACTTGTTATTAGACATATTCTAACTTCGAATCTCCCTGCTTCAAACAAAAACATCAAATAAATAATAAAAATGCAAAAAGGTATATATTATTTGTCAAGACGATGTCTTGTTTGCTTAAAAGTTTGCACATTCAGAGTATGTTTTTAGCAGGAAATTATACAAATAAAATTCATGTTTTAGAAGAAAAAACTATTTAATTATAGTACTTATATATAAAATTACATTAATACGATTACAAATCTACTTAAAAGAATAAATAAATATATAAAAATAATTTTAAAAAAAACTTGTAATAAATTATAGTAATAAATATCGATTAAATTTAAGCAAAAGTAAAATAAAATTATAATAATAAAAACTATTAAATAAAATTATATGATTAAATTGCACTTAATGTTTTGTACTTAATTTGGCATGTTCTGTACTTTTTAATAACTTAAAATTTAAAATTTTATTATTATTATTATTCGATAAATAATTTACATTGACAGCAGCAACTTATTTTAAATAGAGACTCCATGGTTTTGTTATTATGGTCAATAGCCAACAAAGGCACGTATGAATGCAATTGAGTGCATATTACTTTTAAACCAGATATTTTTTCTACCTCTTCTTTAAGTGCTGAATTCTCAAATCTAAATCCAAATAAATTAAATATTATAATTAGAAATAAATTTAGTATATAAATATATTTTTTTTTACAAATATTTGGTTACTTACGTGCATTCTTCAACATTAACTTCTTGTGTCACCTTTACTCCATTGATCAAGCCATGCGCTATTCTATAATCATTATTATAAATGTCAGTGGCAAATTTAAATGATTTTGTTTTCTTTTCAAGATCGCAAATGGGCGTTGGTAGATCCGAATCAAATTTGTTTCGACTATTTGTAATTATATTTTTAGAAATATTATATCCGAAATATATGCCATAATTCTTTTCTTTATTTTTCGGATCATCCAAATTTATTGCATACTCATTCACTAAAATATTTGGATTATTATTATGGTGATGATGTTTTCTTTTATGATAATCTGTGACTGGTTTTGGAGTTGTTGTTAATTTTTTCACTTTGCGATTGTTATCTGGCGTTAAATTGACACCGTTACTAATAGCATTTGGATTAATTTTAACGTCTAATAAACCATCTTGATACTAAAAATAAAAATTAAAATATGTTATAGGAATAAAAAAATGGAAGAAAATTAAGATAATTAACAAGTAATTTGCTTACCCCAAGAATATAAAATAAATTTTGTGCTACAAGTTCATTAGTCTCAACATAAGAATCATCATCACTGTCATCAAATCTATTTAATTTTGTCTTTGTAGATTTGGTTAACACGGGCTCAGTTATCTAAATATCAAAAATTATATTATTATTAATAAATTCAAAAATAAATTTGCAATTAAATGTTTGTTTTAATAAATTTAGGAACAAATTGTTTATTAGTTTATTAATTTACACGCGACCATACGATATTTAGAAATAATCTTATAACAAGGAGTCAGCTTTAATAAAAATTTAAAGCAAATGATATGATAAAAAGTATTGTATATTGTGTAAACTAGAAACAATTTAGCATACAGATCAAATTTTATAAAAATGTGTTTTATTATTTAAAATTGAGATCGCATATAACAAAATTTAAATGCCAAGCTTCACGTGACTGTCGTATACTAGTATAAGTAAAGCATTCATTGTTCAAGGTGATTTTTTCTTTTCCTTTAACTAAATATTAAAATAAAATTAATAAATCTTTTCAATAATGATATTATCACGATAAAAGTTTTATATTATTTTATATTTATTGATTAAAGATTGTTTAATGATTCATACTGTTTTTTATCAAACTATTGGGTAACCACAGTTATTTTTCTTACAAAAAATTTACAAGTGACGTCAATTTTAAAATAAAAACAAACGTGATTCATTAAATCTCATCTTTGGGTCTCGCTATTAATAAAAAAAAAAAAATATTAAAAAAAATGAAAGGTAATGGAATTCCCCTTACTAGAAAGCACGCGACTTAATATTGGCATAAATAAAGTAATTTTTCAATTAAAAAACAATACAAAGAAAATATTCATTATAAATTATCGTTAAGCAGTTTCAATTATCTTTTTAAAAAATCAACACAACTATATAAAATTAAATAAAAATGGATAAAATTAAACATAACTTACTTGTATATTCTTTGGTTCTCCTGTTATTAAGCTGATTATTGTTATTGTAAAAGTCTGGGAAATAATAAATAAATAAATTAGAATAACAATTTTAATAATTGTAATAAAAGAAAAACGTGAAAGTTATATAACTACAGTACTTACAACTGCGATTGTGAGACATAACAACACTAAAACGACAATTATAAATTTATAATGAGAAGTGTCTTTCATTTTAGCAACTTTTTTTAAACAAATTAATTTGGTATAAATGAACTAAACTTTTAACTTGACACAAAGTCAAACTAACTAAATATTTTAAATCAATAAAATAACTTTGCTATTGCAACTTAACTTTAACTATTAACAACAATTTAATTTATTGAATTATTTTGTTTTAACTTTAAAAGCACTGTATTGCGATCTTAACTTAACAAAGTCTAGATTGTTTCTAATAAAAATTAATAAACAACTTTAAATATATGCGTTTAACAGCACAATGTTTTAGTTAATTGTCCAGCTTAATTGTTCAACACATATAAAATAAAAAGTATTGTTCATGTTTTCAGTAAGAAAATATTTTATAAGCAGACTTTATGTGGTAAGGATTTTTTTTTTTGCTTTTACTTTAAGCACATGTAGGAAGATGGAAAAATGCGTTATTTTTACAATAAGTTTCCATTTCGATACAAAGATAAAATATAAAATAGCATTAATACTAAACGTGATCAAATATAATTATTATTTTTAATTTTATTTTTTTCCTACGAACGTAAATATATTTTTGGAAGAAATTTTATAATGATTCATATAATGTTTTTTTTTCTTCCTTACAAATGAAAATAATAATAATTAAAGTGTTACTCATAAAAAATACCTTAAGATGTAATTAAAAACTCAAGTTGTAAAATAGTTTGCGCGAAGAAAATAATTTTTGAATTAAGTTATGCGGTTAGAGCACGCGTCCAACATTAAATTCTTGTGAAAATATGTGATTTTTTTAATTGACAGCATTATCAATATTTGGTTTTCATAAGAAAAATTCAGAAAATATCTTATCGGGCAAAAATATATTTTTGCCTTTTTTTTTTAAGAATTATTGTGTTGAATTATTTTTTTAATTTATAAGAATTTGGTACTCAATTAATAAAATTTCATTCAATCAATTGGAGCTGATCGGGAGACAAATGATGTCATGGGGATTTTAAACTTTACATGGCATTCTATTCAATTACATAAAACTGTTTATATTACAATACTTCAGTCACGATATGAACCACGATCATCTGCGAAGGACTCAAAATGACTTTATTTTGCCTTATCTTATCTATATTTAGATCTTGTCTATAATATATAATAAAATAAGCCATTTGTGTTAAACCGATTGTGCTAACATAGGTGGAAATCTAAGCACATTAGTTTTAGTTAAAAAAGAAGTTCAATTTCGTTTAATTTATTTCTTGCATTGCATAATCAAATAAAACTGCTCTTCGTGCATCTTTTTGTATACAAAAGAAAATCAACAGACAGTGTATTATCGGTCATCGTCCTTTTAACTTTGCTCATCATTGAATTTTTAAAAATTTAGTGCTTATTTAATTAATTAGTTTAAAATTTAGTAAAAATTGTAATTATATTTTATTATAAAGAAGAACAAATCACTAACCGGTTAAAATTTGTATTTAAAACATTAAAATTGCAAACTATTTCATAATCAGGTTTATGATAAAAATGTTGAAAAGTTAAATTTTATCACAAAAACTAACCCAACCTCGATGTACCAAAGAATTATATTGTGGCTATTTTTAGCTGATTAGAGCTTTCTTCGTACGTACGTCAATTATATATGAAAGGAAATTAAAAAAAATATTATTTTTCTCTGTTATAAAAATTAAATAATTAATATCAGTTTCTGTAAAGCACAATTTTTTTCCAATGACGTTGTCACTAATACAACTAATAACACGCGTTGTTCTTAATTTATTTCAATAATATTGCTGTTTGTTTGAAATAAATAATCTGGTTTGGCTGTACAACAATCAAAATAAATAAATAAAACACTAACGAATAATTTTTATTCAGTTGCAAAGTAGTTTTCAAGCAGTCAGTGTCAATAAAATATTTTATTTTTATTTACACTTTGTTTAGTTTTATTTATTTGTTTGTGTAATAAACTTATTGTTGTTATTTAATTATCAAGTTTCTTTTGGTGCTTTAAAATTATTAAGCTTTTTTTAAATACAAATATGATCAACAATAATTTATTTACTTTACTTTTTGCAGTTTTGGTAATTATTATTTAAATATTTATTGTATTTAGAAATTATCTCTTATTAGGTGTTTCTCTGTATATTGTTATAATTAGATAAAGCAATATAAAATTATGATAATTTATAATCATTTTATGCAAGTACAACATAATATCTTGTGACGCGATACGGTTTTTCCAATGCATATTTCTGTTTTTCCGTATAATTTTTACTCTTTAACTAACATTTATAAATAAAATATTTGTTTATATAAATTATTTAATTATTTTATATTTTTTATACATAAATAATTATGTTTAATTGCTTTTATTCTTATTTTAGGCTTTTGTCCAGTTTGCAGCATTAACAAATGGCGAAAATCGTAATTATTTTTAATAAAAAATTTTTAATTGATTTTGTTTTTAAATTTATTTTTTCTTAATTTTTCTAGAATGTTTTGATAAATTATGTAAATTATCACAGCCAGAACAAAAATATAATCCAGCACATTTAGCGAAATATAAACATTTTTTTAATATTGACCAGCCAATCGGTTCGAATTTAAAAAATCGAAATGATCAAGATCGTTATATTGATTTATGTGATGAGGAAGAAATAAAGTTTAAACCCAATTTTGGTATATCAGTACAAAATAAAAATTTAACAATTGTTAATATGAAAGGATTTCAACAAGAAATTATAATTAGAAAATGCGTGTAGGTTTTTTTTTTTTTTAATAGTATAATTTTTCTATAAAAATTAAATTAACTAAACGCATTTTTTTATTTTTATAGGAATGCAAACGCCGCCTGTAATGTAATAGGTGATGGCCAATTGACTAATTATAACACGCTTTGTATACAAGGGTTTATAACACGTATGTTCGTCGTTTATGATCCATCAATATCTGATGATGAGAAGGAGCGCTTCTCAATTAGTGAAATTAAGTATGAAAGTTGTTGTCAATGCACTGCTTTTGATAAAAAAACGTAATATTATTTAATTATTCATATACGTGTTAAGTGTATATTTGTTATGTAGTTTTTAATTAATAAATTATTTATTTGTATATATATTTTTGTAATATTAAAAATGTTTTATTTTTATTTATTATAAGTGTGATTTAATTAGTAATATGAAAATAAAAATCTACAAACGATAGCATTTCGAAATTATAGTCGCAATAAAAAATATTGACACTTTGTTAGTTAAAGCTTCAATATGTATAAAATAAAGAAAAAATGAATTTTAAGTTAAAAAGAAAAAATACTTTGTTTTATTTTATTTATTTTTTTAATTTAATTAACATCTTTCATTTCAATTATTATGAATTAAGTATAGTACATACAATATGTATTTGTGTATTACTGGTCATAATTATTAAATGAAAAATAGCTGCGACCATTATTGTAAATACAATATAAAATTATTGCAAATATGGCTAATTGAAATAAAATAATAATAATAAATTAACCTTTTTACAATGTAGAATTATTATTTTATTTAAATTAGATTTATTTTTTTATTATCTCAATATTTATCTAATGACTTACAATAATATCTTGCTTTGCAGATTTTTCCAGCAAATAGTATACTAAATAACTAAGGTCTTTAAGTCTTTCTACTAATAGTTTTCCTCACAATAATGCGTTTTATATTAATGAATTCCATTCATATTTCACTATTCACTATTTTTAAAAAAAATATTTCATTAAATTATTAAATAGACTTGCTTAAGTTTAAATTTCAATTTTTTTTGTTACTTACTATTCCAATAACTTAATAAAAACAATCTTTATAAAATACGCTTTAAGAAAATCTTAATTTTTTTTTAAATTCAAAAAGAATTTTATCAATTTAAAATTAAAACAACAAAAAAAAATTATTAATATTAATAGATATTTATAATCAAAAAAAAAAAAATATATTTAACAGAATATAAATTTGTGGTTAAAATAATTAAATTAATAAAACATTTGTATAATGAATCATTAGATACAAGTTGTAAGCAATTTAAGAAAAATTTCATTCATAGTTATGGTAATTTTTATAACTTTTGTGATTTTTATTTGTGATTCATTCATATAGCAATCTAGACATGTATTTTTTCTTATGCGATTATTATCAAAGTTAATGAAATCTTTTTTAATTTATTTTATTTTGTTTTTTTTTTTTATGAGTTTAAAACATTTTGTGACGCAATGTTTTAATTAAAGTGTATCTGTTGACGAAAAATCACCTTTTATTACGTGGTTATATTCGCTTTTGATTTTTTGTTAAAGCTTATTAGGTGTTAATTACACCATAAATGTTAAATGCATAGTAATTTAAAAATATATAAAACTAAAAATTTATTTTAAGTAAAGATTTATTCATGTTTAAAATATTTTAATGGTTTATACATAGCCAGAGAAAAGATATTGAAAGGAAATAGAAAGAATTGAGTAGCCTTAAGAATGAAGAACGAAAATTTAACAAATGATTTAAGCGCTATTCTGAAATAAAGATTTTCTTAAATTATTGAATACAAATATTGTATACATATTATTATATGCTTTATTTAAATGCATTAATTACTGAGTCTAATATTAACACTTGTAAGTCACCTATCTGATATTTGTCTACATATTAAGAATGTATTTCTATTGAAATTAACTAATATAATTCTCCAAAACAAAGGCTTTTATAATTTTAAGATTTCTAGGAAAAAGGAATATGTATAATTTAAAATTTTACATAGAAACTGAGCAAATAGTTGAAATTCAGTTTCAAGCATGTATTCAAATATAAGACGTTCCAGTTTATGTAAAAGCGTTTATATGAACTAATGGAAAATAAATTTCAGTATATGACTTATCTCATCATTACTTTTCAATTAATCATACAGTTTTATTTGATTTAATTTACAAAGATTGTAACTAGCTTTGTGAATTAAATAAAATAAAAGAAGCATTCAAGATAGGAATAGAAAATTGATTAAAATTTATAGATTTCATTTATCACACTCTCACACTGAAAATATAAAAAATATGATTTTATGAAAAGAAGGAATCAGCAGAAAATTGCTATGAATAAAATAGAATTATTTTAACAGTTAATATAAAAGTAATGAAATCCTTTCCTACATTTGAAGGAACTTATAGAATATTAACAAATAACTAAAATAGAATGTATTATATAAGCAAAAAACCTCTGAAACACATTTTTTATCTGGTTTTTCGCAATTTACCTTCTTAAAAATATATAAATCCCATTAAACAAAATTTCTTTAATCACCTACTAGCTGCACCGCTGGATTAATCTATAATAAACTTTGCACACGTTTTTCTATTTTAAAGCCTTCTGTTGCACGACACAGTTTGCAAAGAAACCTTTATTCCATTTTATTAATAAAAGTAAAACACCGAAATTTTATTGGGTACTTTCTAATAATTCATCAAATAATCATCATCACAATACAGCCAAGAAATTTAACATATTGGACAATCAGTATGTTTTACAATTGTTTATTAAAGCCATTTCAGTGATTAATAAACCTGCTGATACTGTGTTGTATTACTTTGTCATATTTAAAGATTTGTTCTGTACAATCTTACCATCTATTTTAAAAAATCTTGCTTTAAATTTTCAAAGGAACTGTGCATGGACTGTTTTGTTCAGTTGTTGACGTATTATGTTAAGATTATTATTTATGATGGCAACAATTATAATGCTATGTGATACAGCCTATCATCAAATAATCAATCGATAAAACAGTATAAGATCTTTAAATATACTTATGGATTTATTATATTTAATTATTTATTATATTTTGCTATTTATTATAATTAAGCATTTTAAGAGATGGCGTTGAATACATAATGAATAAAAGTAAAAGCTTCCAAGCACACCTGTTTACGATATAGAACTGTTTTAATTATTCAAAAAATAAAATCTTATTTAAGTGCATAAAAACCAACAGTAAACAAATTAATACGTAATAATAAAATCAAAATTAAGGTGTGATATTTATTTAATAAAGAAACAGCATAATATAACTAAATAAAAAAAACAAATAAACTTGGGTTTTCAAGTAGAATCCTTAGAAATTTAACAAGTTTTTGCTGAATTTCCAACATTTCTATTCTTATTTCAATTTACCGATAAGCTGTGTGATAGTCAAAAACATAAATAAACTTGCCAATGAGATCAGGTGATCAGGTGTAGCTAAAGTAAATAATATTTTGAAAACTAATCATATTATTATTGTTTATCAATATTATAATTATTATTATAAATATTTTTTCTTATTGTAATTTTATTAACTTAATTTTTTTCTTGATATCCTTGAATTTTTATCAATAAATATAGAAACAGAGTGCTTCATAATAATACGCATTATATATATATTAAACTGATTATGCACCATAATAAATATAATTTTATTAAACAAGTATTTAATTAGAATGGCAAATAGATTTGCGCCTTACTTCAACAATTTGCAGCAAAATATAAAACAAGGTTTCTTTCCTTTTTTGCTTGTTGTACTAATTGATGTCTCTTAATTATTTATTTCCTTTTTATATATTTTTAAAAATTATATAAAAAAACTAATTTAGTTTATTGGTTTTAAAATATGTTAAATAAAATTGATTATATAATACTAAAAGACACACTGTAAAAGATGTTAGCTTTTAGAAAAACCCACCAAAATCTCTTGGAAACAACGTTAAAAATATACTCAATATACCATTAGATTTCTCATGTATTCAGATACTCTAATTATATGTTGTATAAAAGTTTTGGTGTAAATTAGAAAAAGAATCGATATTAACCTGATTTAACTGATGGGGGCTCGTCATATTTGTTGTTTATCATTGTTTGTCGCTTAAAAAAGTAAATGACTAGCAAAAATAACTGAATAGGTGATAATAATTTATTTGTAAAAATTATAAATGCAAAAAAATATATAAATAAATACATAAAAATAAATAAATAAAAATATTAAGAAAAACTAGTTTTATTTCAAATAATTTGAATAACAAATAAAGAAAACTATAAAAGCGCGAAACGTTAACCAAAATGTAATCATTTTTAAAATTTATCTGTGATAACACACATTGTGAGGTGCTTCCATTGAGTTCTTTTGTGTTTTTCGTACAGTGTTTATAGCTATTATAGTGTTAAAAGTGTATCTTACACCTTTGTGGATTAAGTGAATTAATAATTTCCTTTTTACCCTCAAAATGGTAAATTTATTTAATTGTTTTGTTTGTTTTCCTTAATTAAACATTCTTTTCTTTTTTATTAATTATATTTCAGACATCCTACAGTGATAAAGGTCCTAAGGTAAATTCAATTAATTTCATTTTATAATTTTGATATTTCTTATATAAATCAATTTTTACAGCCAGATGGAGGTAAATTTCTACATTATGATCACATTACATTTTGGGTTGGTAATGCTAAGCAGGCAGCTTCTTATTACATAACACGCATGGGATTTGAGCCGTTAGCTTATCAAGGCTTAGAAACTGGAAGTCGTCAAGTTTGTAAACATGTTGTCAGGCAAAATAAGGTAAGGCAATTGATAAACAACCAGAAAAGCAAATAAAAAATATTATTTATAAATAAAATTAATAAGTAAATATTTATTAAAAAAATAAATTATTCAAGTTTTTCTTTGTGATTTTTGTTTAGAAAAAACCTGATTCGGTGTTATTATTTATTATCAAAAAAAAAATATATATATAAATAAAATAAC